>CM042177.1:17725904-17810904 GCA_023376005.1 Doryteuthis pealeii | reverse complement strand
AAAGCACTAGTTTCAACTAGATCAAAGTTAAGCAATGGTGAGCCTGTTCAGTACTTAAATGGGTGACTACATAGGAATAGCAGGTATATTAAGCAATCTGTGCTGGGCTAACTAAAGCTTTGTCTATTCTTTCTGTAAGCACCAGTTTAGATCATCAAAGTTAAGCAATGATGAGCCTGTTTAATACTTAAATGGGTGACCACTTACAGATAGTGGGTATTGTGAGAAATCTGAGGCCTATGTGTCGGGCTAAGCAAAGCACTGGTTTCAACTAGATCAAAGTTAAGCAATGATGAGCCTGTTCGGTACTTAAATGGGTGACTACATAGGAATAGCAGGTATTGTAAGCAATCTTTGCCATATATGCCAGGTTAAGCAAAGATTTGTCTATTCTTTTTTAAGCACTAGTTTCAACTAGATCAAAGTTAAGCAATGATGAGCCTGTTTAATACTTAAATGGGTGACCACTTACAAATAGCAGGTTTTGTAAGCAATCTGGTGCTGGGCTAACTAAAGCTTTGTTAATTCTTTCTGTAAGCACTAGTTTCAGTTAAATCAAAGTTAAGCAATGATGAACCTGTTCAGTACTTAAATGGGTGACCACATAGGAATAGCAGGTATTGTAAGCAATCTGAGGCATATGTGGTGGGCTAAGTAATGCTTTGTCAATTTTTCTGTTAACACTAGTTTCTGTTAGATCATCAAAGTTAAGCAGTGATGAACCTGTTGAATAATTAAATGGGTGACCACTTAGGCATTGCAGGTATTGCAAGCAATCTGAGGCTTATGTGCCGGGCTAAACAAATCACTAGTTTCAACTAGATCGAAGTTAAGCAATGATGAGCCTGTTCAGTATTAAATGGGTCACCAGTTATGAATAGCAGGTATTGTAAACAATCCATGCCATATGTGCTGGGCTAACTAAAGCTTTGTCAATTCTTTCTGTAAACACTGGTTTCTATTAGATAATCAAAGTTAAGCAATGATGATCCTATTTAATACTTAAATGGGTGACCACATACATATAGTGGGTTTTGTAAGCAATCTGAGGCCTATGTGCCGAGCTAAGCAAAGCCTTTTCTGTTCTTATTTAAAACACTAGTTTCAACTAGATCAAAGTTAAGCAATAATGAGCCTGTTCAGTAATTAAATGGGTGACTACATAGGAATAGCAGGTATTGTAAGCAATCTGAGGCCTATGTGCTGAGCTAACTAAAGGTTTGTCAATCTGTAAGCACCAGTTTCTATTAGATCATCAAAGTTAAGCAATGATGAGGCTTATCAGTACTTAAATGGGTGACCCTATTGGGATATCAGGTATTGTAGGCAATCTTTGCCCTATGTACTGGGTTAAGCAAAGCTTTATCAATTCTTTCTGTAAGCACCAGTTTCTATTAGATCATCAAAGTTAAGCAGTGATGACCCTGTGTAATACTTAAATGGGTGACCACATAGGAATAGCAGGTACTCTAATCAATTTGAGGCCTAAATGCTGGGCTAAACAAAGCCCTAGTTTCAACTAGATCAAAGTTAAGCAATGGTAGGCCTGTTCATTACTTAAATCGGTGACTACATAGGAAAAGGATCATCTAAGTTAAGCAGTGATGAGCATGTTTAATACTTAAATGGGTGACTACATAGGATAGCAGGTATTGTAAGCAATCTGAGGCATATGTGCTGGACTAACTAAAGCTTTGTCTATTCTTTGTATAAGCACCAGTTTCTGTTAGATCATCAAAGTTAAGCAGTGATAAGCCTGTTTAATACTTGAATGGGTGACCACTTACAGATAGCAGGTATTGAGCAGCAATCTGAGGCCTAAGTGTCAAGCTAAACAAAGCTTTGTCTATTCTTTCTATTAGCATCAGTTTCTATTAGATCATCAAAGTTAAGCAATAATGTACCTGTTCAGTACTTAAATGAGTGACCACTTACAAATCTGAAGCTTCTGTAAGTATAGCTTTTTTAACTTCTTAGACTTTTTTATACAATCAGTTGAAATTTTGATAATCTTATGATCTATATATTAACTATTTTCTCTAACTAGTTTCTCTGTTGTGTACCTATTACTTATGTACATTTTATAGTTTTCCACTGTCTGTAATGATAGCTATTTCTCTCTCTCTCTCTCTCTCTTGTCTAAGTAGATCATTAAGTCTATAGCCCCATCATAAAGAGAGTATTTATCTTACTCAACAAATAACAATTTTTCAACTTAAGGATGGAATCCTGGTGGCTGAGCAGTCCATGACATGCAACACTCCACTTTGGCCCTTAATTAGGCTAGATGGGCGGTCAGAGAGGCACACTCCAATCAATTTATAGAAAAAACAAATGATAATATTAGTATGCTGACAGATATCTGTTTCGACCTTTTAATAAAGTGGTCATCCTCAAGAGAAACTATATTCATGAAAGAAAGAGGGAATAGTTAACCGTTTGGCACGAGAGGCACAAACAACGCTCTCGTTCAAGGCTTGAATGTTTTTTAAAAATTTTGTAAAAATGCATATTTTTCATTAGAAATAAAATTTTATTTTTAAAACTAGAAGTATTAACTCTTAACATCCTGTTGAGAATTTTCCAAGTCCAGACCTCCATTCCTATAAGGATTTATCAAAAAACTGCTAAAAATGGCCTTTTCATTTAAATTTACCTGTTATTTGCCTTAAATCAGAGACTTCTAAATATGTTTAATATTACATTTAAACAAAGGCTATCATTTGGGGTGGATTAGGAAAATGAATGCCTTCCGGCTGGGCGGAATAAGGCGGTATAGGATGTTAAGAGTTAACAACCATGAGAAAAACTATTCCCTCTTTCTTTCATAAATATAGTTGCTCTTGAGGAAGACCGCTTTATTAAAAGGTTGAAACAGATATCTGTCAGCATACTAATATTATCATTTGTTTTTTCTATAAATTTTCTATGAGACTGGCTCAGAGCAGCCACCTCCAGGTCTGTTTGTTCTGAATTCTCTGCCACATCTGCCTAAAGTAAAACTTATTCTCATGGTGCCCAATCGTGTGCTTTTAAGGTGTCCAGTACAAAGGTTACTACCATCCATAACTGTCAGGTAATTTTCCATAGGACCCTGTTATTCTAAATCTAATGGACTCCAATTCAAAATATTTTAACTACAGGTATGTTCACAATTTATAAGCTGCTCATCAGGTCTGTTTGTCCTGAATTCTCTGCCACATCTGCCTAAAGTAAAACTTATTCTCATGGTGCCCAATCGTGTGCTTTTAAGGTGTCCAGTAAAAATTCAAAATATTTTAACTACAGGTATGTTCACAATTTATAAGCTGCTCATGAATTATGTAACAATATCAGTAATAATATCTGTGGTTATTCTTTATTGTAGTGCAAGTTGTTGCATTCATATTGACACAGTATGAGAGAAAGTATAGATCTGAAGCATGGTGATGTCTTAAAATAGAGAGCATGGAAAGGTTACAAGACACTTAACCCATCCATTCATTGTTTGTCCTCACAGATTAAGATATGCCTGCACATTTCTTGTGTTAAATAACCTGAAAACAAATTGTATCAGTTTGAGAGTCATCAACTCGAATTAAATTTCATAATACTTGTCTTCTTTTATTTCTTTGAATGTTTAAAACAATAAAAGCTGTTTGAAGGAGAGATAAGACTGTTATATACCTTCTTACGTCTTATTCTGGTTGTCTAGTCTTCTGGCCGGCTTTGCTTCTTCTACAGGTCTGGTCTTTCTTATATGGGGATTCCGTGTCTGGTTCTGTTGGGGATCATTTCTTAATCAGAAGCCTTGTGCTATTGTTAGCTTTTAGTAATAACAACAAGACTTCGATTTACGATGATGTTACTTTATTCGTAGTTTCCCCAGACCAGACAACTGTGCAGTCAGACTCACATCTTGCTAGCTTCGCTTCTAAGTCCTAACTGTCTAACTGACTAACTTACACCTTAAACCGGAAGGGCCTTCTATTGCCTTCCGATTCTCACGATCATCCCCAGAACGCAAGGTCAGAGTGAGGTCAAACACTGTCACTCACTCTCAAGGCCATCAGCTATACTGATCGCCATAATGATTTCTACGCTGCCTTAAAAATGTAATAGGGATCCAATTAATATGTAACAAGACTTGAAGAAAAATAAATGATAAAATACACAATGTCAAGGAAGGAAAACTGTGAAAACAGTTTGAATGAATGAATGAATGAAAGAAAGAAAGAAAACAAGTAAACAGACTATTTCTCTGAGTTTTTGAGATGAGGCTTGATAATTAGTATTATTTGTATTATTTGGACTATTGTCCTCATCTTCATTGTTATCTGTACAACATTTCGGCCGATATGCCCTCCGGCCTTCTTCAGGTATTTCTTGTCTAACTTGGGTTCCCGAGTCCGACAAGAAATACCTGAAGAAGACCGGAGGGCACATTGGCCAAAACGTTGTACAGATAACAATGAAGATGAGAACAATAGTCCAAATAACTATACTTGTTTTTAATACTTGTTTTCTTTTAACTTGCTATTGTGTGTGTTGCTTTATTAAAGCCAGCTTGGAAAAATCTATTCACAGACAGGAATAAAAAAAATGGTTATACGTGTTATAAGAATTAGTGGGCATTTGTTTGGAACCAACACTAAATCCTTATTACACATTAGGGCATTCATAGATAACCTAACATTGAATAATCGTCAAGGAAAGACAGACAATTAAGTTGAATTAAATTTCATATAGGAATGGTCACACTGTTATATAGTGGCACAAAAAAAGGGCCTGGGCAAGATGTATAGAGGCCCTGGGTTGCTCAAGTGACAGTGTCCCCCTCTCTGCCTCATTGGCGTGATGTTGAGTAACTGGCCGTCTTCCTTGGTTCCAGTTGTAAAAAGAACTTAAAGTAAACAAGTGAGTAAACCAATAAGTCCTTGTGGGATAGTGTCCTTTAGGTCCGACGTCCAAGATGGTCCGAGTGTCAGTGAGTTAAGATTAGAATCAGGCCTCTATAAATACACCAGCAGCAGCACTGCCAGTGATTGGATAATATGAAGGACCAATACATTCGGCATCAGTTTGGCTGCAGGAGTTTTACACACTGAACTGCCTAACGGAGTCCAAGTCATGATTTCTGTCAGGGTTTTCTCCCTTAACCTTTTCCTATTCAGAGGATAACCACAAGGCAGTGGGGGTTATTTAGACTATTACGCGCCTGGATACCAGCCCAAGTATTTCTGTATTCTCGCGTTATTGTGCTAGATGGCCATTGAGCGAGAAGCTTCCTCCGCCCTTTCACAGGTTTTGTTTTTCGTTCTGCTGGGTGTCTAGCCACCCTCCTCACCAGGCAAGCTTGGTGGGGTTTAGTCACCGATGATCCGAATATCGAGCAGGTAGTACAGGGTTACATAATACCCATAGTGCTTTGTGCAACCTGATATGTATATAGTGGACCCGACAAGGAACATTGAACACTTGTATTTATAAAAATATAAAATTATATCTTTATTTCCTTGATTGTGTGTAGCTGAGAGTCGTCAGCAGGGGTTGGACATACAACGGAGCCTTTGGGAATTCTCTGCAAGTGATCTTGAACCTGACCTCAGTCTGCTCCCCCAGATTTCCACTGGCTTTTTTATTATTGTTCAACTCACAGGGTCATGCCTCTTTGATTGTGACACCTATGCAGTTTTTCTGTAGACACACCTCTTTGCCCATGCAGCCTGTTTTCATTGGTTATTGGCTACGCCTACAGATTTTCTGTCCCTACACAGTGTCAAATGTACACCTGAATCTTTAGGTGCCAAAGGTCAGTTCAATGCTATATCCTGTTTTTGTTTCCAGGCCCACACTTGACACCCATGTACATCCTGCATGCAGCCCAGGCTCCAAGTGCAAACCGATTGACCTGGCAATATGTTACAACACAACAATGACTTTGTCACGCTGGTTAACTCTACATTTAACGAATACAACCTCCATCATGCAACACTTAAAATCACATTCATGCCCCACCTTTAATTACCGGAAAATTCTAACTGTAAACACATATATAGCACAAAGAAAAAAAACAAACAAAAACTTCAAATATTCAAAGCCATTCTTTCATTTATACATGTAGAATTAAACAAAAGGCAGGTCTCCTATTCAATGATTTTATTAGTGATCTTTTCAAGCTTTCTGGACTCGGGATATGAACTTTGGTGGACTAATCCACAAATTCCATCGAAATATAAAAAAGTTGGTCAGAAAGCTTGAAAAGATCACCAATAAAATCGTTAAACAGGAGACCTGCCTTTTGTTTAATTCCACATGTGTGTGTGTGTATATATATATATATGTAACCAGATGCGCTGGGCTGGGCATCTTGCCAGAATGCAAGACAGCAGGCTCCCGAAGCAATTGTTCTACGGAGAACTGCAATATGGGAAGCGTCCGAGGCACAAGCCCAAAAAGCGTTTTCGGGACGCTATCAAAAACAACATCAAAACCTTCAACATAAACATTCATGAGTGGGAGGGAATAGCTACAAATCGTGCAGTATGGAGAAAACTTGTCTATGATAGCTGCAAGGTAAAACGGCTGGAGCACTCTATCCTGAAGCGGTCCCTACGCAAATGGCACATGACGAAAGTCATGGACACATTTCCCACATTTAAGCCAGACTATATATGTGAGGCGTGTGGCAGGTCCTGCCTGTCAAAGGTTGGGTTTCTCAGTCATGTACGGTCGCATACAAGAGGAAACTGGGGAAGAGGCTCATATATACAACAGTAGATAAAACAAAGCTGAACGCCTGGGCACCGCGCGATCACCGCTGTACTTATAGAAATGGCCTTATTCTGTCAAGAAGTGGCAATCACCATATATAATATGTGTATGTGAAGAAAAATGGATATAAAATCCGACAGTTTAATAAAGTAAAAAGTTTTGAAAAAACAACAAAATTAAGTCAAAGATTGACTTACAGACAGCTGATGCTAAAGCATTTTGGTTTTAATCAAACCATCAACGGGGCTTAACATTGTAATTATGAGTCATATGAAAAGAAACAAACAAAAAAAAAAAACCTTAAACAAGATCAACTTGGAAACCCATCAACATATTCTATATTCTAAATGCTTATAATTTCCTGCCAATTCTCCTCCCACCATTCCCCATAACATTCTCATAAACTTGTGAGCCTCTCCTCCTACTTATTCCTACTGCTACTGTTTATTCAAAAAGAAACAAGGGAAACTCACCAGTTCCACACCTGATAATGGCATTAGGTAGTACAGAAAGTACTTTTGTTAGAACCTTTGGTGGTTTCATACACCAATTCCACCCTGATATTAAAAAGATGGCCAAACAATTAGAAATTATGGTCTTGGGAAAGAACTAAAGCTGCCTAACTCCTACCTTGTAACCTATCCTGTGTAATCATTTCTAAGAAACTATTGAAATGTATTTACAGTTAGCTTGAAGTTCTGGTGGTGGGGAAGAAAGAAAAAACACTGGGATGCATGTATCCTTTTAGATTTTTGTGCGTCAAGTATGTATCCTGCGTCCCCATCAGCATCCATCCATCTATCTATATATATATATAATATATATTTGGTGGAAATAAATTTATAACTGTTATATATGACCATTATTTAGGCATTTTCTTTGCTAAATATTTTGCTCTGTATATAATTTCCCAATCATTGTACATTGAGCTCTCAACATGAACAATTTTAATATTTCGATGTTGAATCATTCCTAGCACCAACTAACAATATTCTACTTCATATATATACACACACACACACACACACACACACACATATATATATATATATACACAAGGTGTGTCAAAAAGTATTGAGACTTTTGGTACTTTTTGGCACACCTTGTATTCTGAAAAAAATTAACATTACATTTATTATTCATTCCTATCTTAGTAAATACAGCTTCAATCTCGATACTTTTATGACACACCTTTATATATTATTGAAGTCAGTAAACTATTGGTTTGAACAACAGCAACTGACTAAGCACAACTGAAGCAGTGCCCAAGACAGTTGGTATTTATTGAAATCAGGATTAGTCCATTCATGTATTTGGGTGATTCCATTCCTTAAGTCCTGATTGGCTGCTTGGTTTCTATGATATTGTGGGGCTTCATAAATATCCTGGCATTTTGCAGTAGTATTGCAGCAAGTTAGATTCATATTCAGTTATGACTAATTGTTGCCTTGTCTTACCAATTCGACGGTAATTGGAACTAGTATGATTATTCTACATTATATATATATATATATATATATATATATATATATATATATATATGAGAGAGAGAGAGATTTGTAGATCCAATAAGAGAAAAGTAAGTATGTTGTCATTTCTAGTATGTTTGTGTGTATATATTGTGTGTTTAAGTAAGAAGATTCAATGGGTGTATGTATTTGTGTATGTCTTGGTAATTAATGTGTGTGTATGTACAGACATATACAAATATGTATACTGATATATATGTATATATATATATATATGTGTGTGTGTGTGTATTTATGTTTTCTTGGCTATATATCGAGTGGAATTAATGTGTGTGAGAATGTAGTTGTTTCCATACATATGTGTATTTTTAGGTTAGTTGGTGTGTGTGTGTGTAGTCATATTGTACTCCCACCATTTCTGTTTGTGTGTGTGTTATGATCTGTTTAGGGAAAGTTTATATTTGTCTATGGAATTTTTTTCTGTGATTAGAAGTAATGAATAATCATCTGATTAATAAATCAACATTACTTTAAAATCTCTGTTGCTACATTAGTGCATATGTGTGCAGGAAGATTTGTAAATGAGGTAACCTGAAGGATAGAAGGTTAGAATTTATTTGAACTTTAAATTTATGCAACCGTATTAGTCATGGGACAACACTGTAATCCAAGACAACAGTTGAATAATTTTATGCCTTCCTCGTTTGAGAATCTATTCCTTTATATTCTATCAGTTATGTAATTTTGTATAAATGAGTGAGAGACAAATTTAATTTTCTCAGTCATCTTTTTTATTTTATTTAATTAATTAATTTGTGATGAATGGAAATAAAATGTAGTTACAAGGAGTGTACTAAGTAATAAAAAGTTTGAAAAGCCTTTGTTGTATACCCTTTCTTACTTCTAATCGTCTTTTCTTCTGGCCGGCTTTGGTTCTATCTTCTAACATTTTGCGGCTGGGTCTGGAATCTTCTAGGGTCTGGACTTTCTTGGGGACTTCGGGTCTGGTTTCTGCTAGGGATTTCTCCTTATCAGAAGCCTTGTGTCATTGTTAGTTTTTAGGTAATAAACACAAGACTTTGATTTACTTTGATGTTACTTTATTTGTAAATCCCCAAACCAGACATCTGCGCACATCCTACGAGCTCGGCTCCTACCTCCTAACTGACTTAAACTTACTATCCTTAAACCGGAAGACAGGGTCTTCCATGCTTCCGGTTCTAACGATTTATCCCCGGAAGGCAAGGTGAGAGTGAGGTCAAGCGCCGTCACTCACTCTCAAGGCCATCAGCTGCACTAATCGCCATTATGTTTCTACACTACTTTATATAAGTATTAGGGATGCAATAAGTATGTAACAGCCTTGATCTAGATTAAGACTAGATAGCAATCTCAAGGTTTTCACATTATCAATTTATTATATGAATTGCTGGGCAGTTCACACACCTTTTTATTTAGATTTTACATATGAAATTTAAAAAGTAAAGAACAAAAATTTTGATGCAGTCCTATCTCTTGTATTGACATTTTCTTTTGATCATATCGCTACACATCACTGTAGGTATTCTGAGATGTTGATAGGTACACGTCCTGCATCCCTGACGCACAAAAATCTAAAAGGACGCGGTAAAATCATATCCATCCATTCCAGTGTTTTCTTTTTCTTCTCTCACCATTTCAAGCTATAAAAATATTTCAATAGTTTCTTAGAAATTAATTATATAGGATAGGTTACAAGGTAGGAGTTAGATGGCTTTAGTTGAGATCCATAAATTTTCTGTAGCAAAATTGAGCACCCACAAACAAAGCGCATCCGGACATGCTTGGCCTGTGAAAGGGGCAGGAGCGTGGGGAGTGGCCACGGATATTTGAACTTGCTACCTCCTTGTCGCTGAAATGCTGTTGGAAGAGATCCGGATGAGACGAGTCTGAATTTGCATAAAGAGTAGCCGAGCGAGGATAAATAAAACGGACAGTGGCTGATACTGGGAGAGAGGAAGAAAGCAAGTGTTTGGATGAGACATGAAATTTGACGACTGCTGTATTTGGGGTGTCAGGAAGTGAGAGTAACGTGTTCAGTTAGTAGAGACTGTATTGATGGTGAAAGGAATTTACATTTCGTTTGCTAGAGAAACTTGCAAAAGATTAATATTATCTTAAATTTTTAGACCATACAAAAGATTTTCCTAGGGACTCATTCAAAGCAAATATGTGCATCCTAGGACACACTAAATCAAAAAGCTATCAGCATCACCGGGTATTTACCCAATCTGTTTGCCATGGCTAGGATTTGGCACAAGTTTGTGCAAGTATGGAGCTGTTATATAATTGTTAGTAACCTAACACTTATTTACAGTAGTGTAGAAACCAAAATGGCTGTTATAAGTTGCAGCCGGCTGCCTTGAAGGATTGAGTGACACGGCTTGACCTCATCCTGATCCTCCTTCCGGTGGATACCGTGAGAATCGGTGGAGAAGACCCTCTTCCGGTTTAGATTATTTGATTTTGATTTGATTTGTTCTTGTTTTACGGCATATCAACCTCAATGGGTCATTTAATGCCGACTACGTTTTTGAAATGAATTGGTGATAATGTTTAATTTTCTAAAGATTTTTAAAGATTTAGATTAGAAAGAGTTTAGTTCAGTATTGGCCAAACCACGAAGGTGGTAAGTCGTGTTAAGCGCACGGTCGACTCAATCTGCGCAGGTATTCTGGTGGGGATTTCGGAATAAAATATGATCTAAAGCAAATCGAAGTCTTGGGTTATTATCTAAAAACTACCAATGACACAGGGCTTCTGATAAAGAGAAATCCCCAATGGAAGACCAGACACGAAGTCCAGACACTAGAAGAAAGAATATACAACAGAGCATCTAGCGAGTATCAAACTCGCTATTCAATAGTAAAAGATCTGTGAGACTAGATTGCTAACCATGATGAAACACCCTCAAATATCCAACCTGTTTGTCACGAGTAGGAAGTTGGCAGTATTGTGCTTGGTTGACAAGTTTCTTGAGACTTTTGAGTATACACGATCAAAATGGCTCAAGTTGGACATCATTGTTAACTACCAAAGAGGTTGATATGCCATAAAACAAAACAAAGAGTGAGGAGACAATTTTTTTTTCCACTTTATGGAAAACATGAAACTATTAGTTATGCCACAAACCTAATGAAAATTGAAGACTTTAAATGTTTTTATTATTTTTACAATAAATTTTCTTTAGTTACAAATGCTGACGTAACATTTTTGGATCTCTTTTCTTTTTTTTTTTTTTTTTTTTTTAATATAGACATGAACCTAATCAATACCATACAACATGATCCCCAATGATGCTAACACATTGTTAAAACCAATTACTGCAAGAATAGATACACAACATATATTACTTCCAAACTGCTAGTGTCTCAAGTTGGTGGGTGGATCAGGGTTTGGTGAGCTGAGTATGATGTTGAAAGACCCGAAACTTCCCAGTGACCCATGCATACTACATCACTGATGACACCTACCAGCACCCCAAATGTAGGAGCATATATTTAAAGTAGTTACTTCCTAATCGCTAGGGATAACATAACCTCAGACGGGTTGATATGCCATTAAAATCCAACTAAAGAAATTTTCTATAGTTATAAATTCTGTCGATTTAGTAACATTCTTGGATGTCTTTTGTTTGTTTCTGTCTTTGTTTCCAGCAATCGGTGGGAACAATTAGTATTTTTACAGCAAATTTTCTTCCTTTTTGAAGGAAATAGAATTATACCATAGAATATAGAAGGAAACCTAATACCATACAACATGATCCCCAATGATGCTAACACAGTGTTAATACCAATTACTACAAGAGTGTAAATATAGATACACAACATATATTACTTCCAAATTGACATAACTCCAGACAGGTTGATATGCCATTAAAATAAACTAACCAACCAAATAAATTTTCGGACCAAAGTCTCCGATAGGCACCCCAAATCATCAAGTTAATGAAAGGTTTATATTTTAATTCATCTCGGGTAACTTCTGCTTTTAGATATTTTAAAATAAATAAACAGACGATTTTTTTGCACTTATATTGTATCTGACAAAAACAAATTTTACAAATTGTGTGATACTATTTCTGAACAACATCCTTTTATTTAAATAAACATAGAAATATTTTGGGAATAACAACTGTATTTTTATTTAAATAAACATTTATCTTCTAAAAATAATCTGAATCTTTTGTTTAGTGGCAATCAGACATGGAGTTAAGTCTATGATAAGAGTAAAGAGAGCGAGGTATTGTGTGAGGAAGGCCAGAAAGCAGACCTGTTGTTGTTCTTATTGTTCATTTCCTTCCCTCTTTTTGAAAAAATGTATTATATATACTAGCAAATATATGCACCCTCCGGGTGCAAGTATTTAAGTTTTAATGTAATAATATATTATATTAAATTAGAAAGGCTAATGAAACTAAATAAGAATGCAGATAAAAAGATTTGAAACAGAGGGGGTGGTATAATCGAAAAATAGAACAACTGAAACTTTCTCTTCCATCACTCTCATCTTTCATTGTTATTTTTTCTAATTTAAGTATTTAGTTAAAAGAGGAAGTGAAGAATAAAATGACAGTTATTTTTTCTTGTTAACGGATTTCATTTAAGATTCATTGAAGAAATGTTTGCTTATATTCATTAAAATAAAACCAAACAGTTAGAAATCAATAATACTAAGCACATATTTATTAAAATCACATTTTTAATATCAATATGCAAATTAGCCTTCCCATTCACACGGTAAACCGCTATTTTGTTGTACATAAATATAATTGCATATTATTAGTATGTAGATATGGTTAACAGTATTAATAATATAAAACAATTTTATTAATAATTGAGGTTTAAATAAAAATAAAATCATTGAGAATGTGATATAAATAATTAAGGGAATTTGTGACTTGAGTAGTAATATAGTTTTGGTTACAGACGGAAAAACACACAATCTCCATTATAATAAGATATATATATATATATATATATATGAATGAGTATATATAAAAAAGATATAAAAACAACACAAAATGCTGTTAAAGTGAAAACATTTTATAATTTCGCTGATATTGAACAATATTTCGAGTTTATGAAGATTGTTTATACTCCATGTTGTTAAGAACGGAGATAAAAGTATAAACAAGCTCTAATGATGATTTTCATAAAATCGAAATATATCTTTTTTATATATACTCATACAGTCGGATCCATTTCCTTTCTTTTAACTTATATATATATATATATATATACCTTTTGAAAGGAAGGAAAAACTCAATAAACCGTCATTCTATATTAGATTTATTTTGACCAAAACTTAAAAGGCTTTTAGAAATTTAAATAAATAAATTCCTAAAACTCCCTAGAAATTCAGTCTCATCAGGCAGAAGGCACAAATAAAAATAAAATGAAAAATCTTTAAAAAATTTTTTTACCAGAATCCTTCAAAATTGTGTCAGACAGCAAATATGAGTTTACAAATTCAAGCTAAAAAAAGGGGTACAATGTATCCTTCAATTTCCTTTTTAACCGGATATATTCAAAAATGCATATGTGTGATTTTAGTATCTAAAATAGAATAAAAAAAATAAAAAAAGAATAAAAAATTTTCTGGACTATATTTATAAAAATATTTTAAAATGATTGTGTGTGTGTGTGTGTGTGTGTATGTATGTATATATATATATATATATATATATAAAAACAAGATGTTAAAATATCTGTTTTGACATTATGAATATGTCTTTATCAAAGCAACATTGTAATACTGATATATTCATTTCGTTTTTCAGCTTACAATGTTGCTTTGATAAAGACATATTCATAATGTCGAAACCAATATCTGTCAGCAAATAATTTTAACATCTTGTTGTTTTTTCTATAAAACTTTCTTACATATTGTCGGATTCAATATCCATTTTTACCTTTCATATATATATGTATATATATATATATATATATATATATATATATATTATATATATATCATATGGAGGCGCGTGGGCTAGTGGTTAGAGTCGTGGAAAATGGACTCGTTGATTCGAGTTCAATTCCTAGACGAAGCTGTTGGCATTTCACATAGCGCTAATACCCTTGGGAAAGGTATGAATCCATATATTCTCCCTCCAGCTATAGATAAAATAGTAGGGCAGACTGGGCTCTTCAGCCTTGGGTAGGTAACCAGTCTAGGAGAGGGCTAACTCTGAATTCAAAATTCCTAAGGTCAGTCGTTGATTGGGTTTGTGGCAACCCTTGATGCACCAATTCTTTCCTATCGACTGTGCCAAAAAGTGTGGATGGTCCAACACAAGCCTTCACCACTATAAACAAATCACTGCGGGTGTTCATTGTGTGTGTGAACCCTCATCTGTCGAAAATCGACGAGAGAGTCCATAATATGACCATATTTTTATAATTTTTTAAAAATTTTTCGCTACCCAGACAATTTTTATAATAAATTTTCTATAGTTACAAATACTGTTGATTTAGTAACATTTTTGAATGTCTTATTTTGTTTGTTTCTGTCTTTGTTTTCATCAATCAGTGTTAGTTTCATGCTATTGACTTCATAGCTGGTAATTAGAACAATTAGTATTTTTTACAACAAATTTTCTTCCTTTTTGAAGGAAATAAAATTATACCATAGAATATAGACATGAACCTAATCAATACCATACAACATGATCCCCAATGATGCTAATACATTGTTAAAACTAATTACTACAAGAATGGAAATATAGATACACAACATATATTACTTCAAAACTGCTAGCATCTCAAGTTGGTGGCTGTAGTGATTGATCATCTCTGATAGGATCAGGCTAGCAAAAGGGTGTATGATGTTGAAAGACCTGAAACTTCCCAGTGACCCATGCATACTATATCACTGATGACACCTACCAGCACTCCAAATGTAGGAGCGTATATTTAAAGTAGTTACTTTCTAACCGCAAGACATGACATAACTCCAAACAGGTTGATATGCCGTTTAAATCAACCAAATAAATTTATTTAAATAAACATTTATCTTCTGATTAAGTAAAAACTATTTTAGTATAAAAACGTCTTTCGGTTTTGTTTTGTTTTATGAAAAGTGTTGAAAAATATTCATAAACTTCTGATTCAAAAGGTTTTATTTAAAAAAAGATTTTACTTCTGATTAAAATCGTTTGTTTACAAAAATTTGTAAGCGGAAGTTACTGATGACGTTAAAATGTGAACCTTTCATCGAGTTGATGATTTGGTGTGCCTATTGGAGACTTGATCCAAATTTTCTTTCGTTGTAAATTCTATTGATTTAGTAAAATTTTTGGATGTCTCATATTTTGTTTGTTTCTGTGTTTGTTTTCAGCAATCGGCGTCGCTTTCGTGCAATTGACTTCATGGCTGGTAATAAAGAACAGCTTGAAATTCTTGGTAGAATGGGCATTAGACTCATGACAATGACTGATGGCCGCATACAGCTGTTACACACGGCATCTGAGGTGAGTAAACAAATAAATTTAAACTTACAAAAAACAACAAAATACAAAATTATGTTTATCTTTCTTTTAAATCTTTTTTTTCTTTGCTTTGCTTATGTTAAGCTTTGTCGAAAGAACTTGGCTAGCATTTTTGTTTTTAAAGATGGGGTTTAATTACTACTTTGATTCAATGTGATCCCGAGTATAATGCTATATAGAGTATAATAGAACCCAATTTTTGTAGAAAGAACATGGCTAGCATTTTTGTTTTTAAAGATGGGGTTTAATTACTACTTTGATTCAATGTGATCCCGAGTATAATGCTATATAGAGTTTAATAGAACCCCAATTTTTGTAGAAAGAACTTGGCTAGCATTTTTGTTTTTAAAGATGGGGTTTAATTACTACTTTGATTCAATGTGATCCCGAGTATAATGCTATATAGAGTATAATAGAATCCTCATTTTTGTAGAAAGAACATGGCTAGCATTTTTGTAGAAAGAACATGGCTAGCAGTTTTGTTTTTAAAGATGGGGTTTAATTACTACTTTGATTCAATGTGATCCGAGTATAATGCTATATAGAGTATAATAGAACCTTTTTGTAGAAAGAACTTGGCTAGCATTTTTGTTTTTAAAGGTGGGGTTTAATTACTACTTTGATTCAATGTGATCCCGAGTATAATGCTATATAGAGTATAATAGAATCCCATTTTTGTAGATAGAACATGGCTAGCATTTTTGTTTTTAAAGATGGGGTTTAATTACTACTTTGATTCAATGTGATCCGAGTATAATGCTATATAGAGTATAATAGAACCAATTTTTGTAGAAAGAACATGGCTAGCATTTTTGTTTTTAAAGATGGGGTTTAATTACTACTTTGATTCAATGTGATCCCGAGTATAATGCTATATAGAGTATAATAGAACCCCAATTTTTTGTAGAAAGAACATGGCTAGCATTTTTGTTTTTAAAGATGGGGTTTAATTACTACTTTGATTCAATGTGATCCGAGTATAATGCTATATAGAGTATAATAGAACCCCAATTTTTGTAGAAAGAACATGGCTAGCATTTTTGTTTTTAAAGATGGGGTTTAATTACTACTTTGATTCAATGTGATCCCGAGTATAATGCTATATAGAGTTTAATAGAACCCCAATTTTTGTAGAAAGAACTTGGCTAGCATTTTTGTTTTTAAAGATGGGGTTTAATTACTACTTTGATTCAATGTGATCCCGAGTATAATGCTATATAGAGTATAATAGAATCCTCATTTTTGTAGAAAGAACATGGCTAGCATTTTTGTAGAAAGAATGGCTAGCATTTTTGTTTTAAAAGATGGGGTTTAATTACTACTTTGATTCAATGTGATCCCGAGTATAATGCTATATAGAGTATAATAGAACCCAATTTTGTAGAAAGAACTTGGCTAGCATTTTTGTTTTTAAAGGTGGGGTTTAATTACTACTTTGATTCAATGTGATCCCGAGTATAATGCTATATAGAGTATAATAGAATCCCCATTTTTGTAGATAGAACATGGCTAGCATTTTTGTTTTTAAAGATGGGGTTTAATTACTACTTTGATTCAATGTGATCCCGAGTATAATGCTATATAGAGTATAATAGAACCCCAATTTTTGTAGAAAGAACTTGGCTAGCATTTTTGTTTTTTAAAGATGGGGTTTAATTACTACTTTGATTCAATGTGATCCCGAGTATAATAGAACTCCATTTTTGTAGAAAGAACATGGCTAGCATTTAGGTTTTAAAGATAGTGCCCAATCGGATTATTAGTTTAAAAATTACAGTTATTCAAATGAAGCTACTGTTGCAAATGTTCAAGACTATAGAAAAATCTGAATTTTGTGTGTTGATAAAGTATTGCTTTCTGATGGGAAAAAATACTGTTTAAGCTAAGCAATGGCTTGATAAGTGTTATTCGGACTCTGTTCCTTTGGAAACAGTGTTTAAGAGGTGGTATGCTGACTTTAAACGCGGTCGGACAGACTACTACTTTCATTTAATGTTATCCTGAGTATAATGCTATATCAAGTATGATAGAACCCCCATTTTTTATTGCTAAAAATCAAATAATTTATCATTCTACTGCTGGATTGGCTCAGTTGTTAGAGCATCTGCCTAGGAGGAACCACAAGGTTCTGGGTTTGATACCGGCCCTCACCAACTCAACACATGAGTAGCACAACTTGGATCTGTGTGTTAAAGTGGGAAGCTGATGGTAGGTGTCTAATTACTACTTTCATTCTGTTATATAATTTGTGGGTCCCTATGAATTGTTTAAGTAGTGTAGTTAGAATTTGAATTGAAGTCCAAAAGATTCAAATAACGGAGGTTAAATGGAAAATTACTTTCAGCCGTTATAGTTATGATTGGCATGTGCTCATATGCTGAGTTGGCGAGGGCTGGTATTGAACCAGGAACTTTGCGATTCCTAGCCGAATGCTCTATAGATTGAGCTAACCCGGCCCTAAGGAACGTTAGAATTTTTCTTTTTCTTTGTTTTTGTATTTTGTTGTTTATCCATTATTAACTTCTAGGATCAGAGTGTAGTATCTGTGCAACCTTGGAAGCCACCATGCTTGGCAACTCCCCTTCATGACATCTCTCAGGGTATTTACTAGAGGGCACAGAATCCCCAATATGCACTAGATGTCAAGAGAGATTTACAGTGAAACATACTGCTAGAGTGAGTAGACTTTGATCTAGTGTGAACAAAATACTACCAAGCAAGTAATTTGAAAAAAAAACCTTTCATGAAAATAAGACTATCCAAGGTTTTATATTTCCTAAGAGAAGTGGGATTGTACTCAAAAATATGAGTAATTGAACAATATTTAAAATCTATACATATTTTTTTTTCTACCAAACTACTACTATAAATCCAAAACTTAGTTGGCATTAAATGACCCACCGAGGTTGATATGCCATAAAATAAAACAAACCAAACTTAAGGTAATGGGAAGGGTTATTTGGTAGAGCTAACCTCTCTCTAAGTAATAAGTGACAGATTTTGTTGGGTTACATGGTACCAGTATGTATTTACTCAACCACTCCATACGAACAGGATGTAATACAAGCTCAATTTTTCAAGCAGAGTTTAACAGGTTTGAATTCAGAGTTTTTCTTCTAGACCAGTTTCTATACCAAGCCCAGTCTGCCCTACTATTTTATCCATTGCTGGAGGGAGAATAGTTGGATTCATACATTTCCCAAGGGTATTAGCACTATGAGAAATGCAAACAGCCCCATCCAGGATTTGAACTTGGCTATGTGCATTTCTTATGATGATAAACATTACACTCCAGTTTCAAGGATCTGACAATCTAAAATCACTATAAGCCATACAGCGAGGGAGTCTATCCCCCTTTCACTAGCGCTAGACTAAGGAGATGGTTTTGGCATCTGTGGTGGAGCGACATACCTACCATCAGCTCCTCACTGTACCACACAGATCCCTGTGCTACTCATACACTGAGTTGGTGAGGGCCAGTATTAAACCACTAGACCAGTTTCTATACCAAGCCCAGTCTGCCCTACTATTTTATCCCTAACTGCAGGGAGAATTGTTTGGATTGATATGTTTTGCAAGGTTATTGACACTATGTGAAATGCAAACAGCCTCATCCATGTCCATTTCTTATGATGATAACCATTATGCCATAAAAGCCTCCAATTTCAAGGATATGATAATCTCATTGGTGTAATATTTCAAAAGTTAGGTTGTATTTTTTAATTTAAAAAAAAATTCTTTTTTTTTTTTAGGTAAGTAAGTAAAGTCGTTGGGGTGACCTAAAGTCAGTATCAGCCATACAGTGAGTGAGTCTATCCCCTTTTCACTAGCACTAGACTAAGGAAATTGTTTTGGCATCTGTTGTGGTGTGCCACACCTACCATTAGCTCCTCACTTGACCACACAGATCCCTGTGCTATTCATATGCTGAGTTGGCGAGGGCCAGTATCGAACCAGGACCCTTGTGGTTCCTAGGCAGACGCTCTACCGACTGAGTATTTAAAAATAATTTCATATTTTAGACAGTATTAAATATTTTACTTTTATTTATTACATTCTATTTGATTATATTTTTTATACAATACAGTGTTACTTTTCTTATTTACAAAAATGTAACAAAATAAACAAGGGTATTTTTTGTGGGTGCCAGAACAGCTGAATGGCATTTTAGTTTATTTCAATGGTGAAAATTTATTTGATATACGAGGAAATTAAGTTATAAGCAGAACAAATTAAACTTTTAAGTCAAGGTACTACTGTACATGATTTTTAGAATAGTTTGAATTTCCATAGACACAGATACTACACTCTGATCCTAGGGTGATTTGGGGGTGCTGGAATGGATTAATGGGGTTACAGTCTATTTCACTGGGGGGAAACTGATTTGATATACAAAGAAATTTAGTTATGAGTGGAACGAATTAAACTTGTAAGTCATGGTACTATTGTACATAGTTTTTAGAATAGTTTGGATTTCCATAGACACAGATACTACACTCTGATCCTATATAAATAATCTTGTCATTTGACAAGAACTATGCTAGTAATGAAGGTGTTGTGATGAAAAGCAACAACAATGAAATGGAGTTATTTATCTTAAAAAGAAAATATTTAAAAAAAAAAAAAAAAAAATCTAAGGTAACCTTTTCATTTTTTTGTATCATGTTCATTTTTCAGATTGTTGTCCTCATCTTTATTGTTATATATACACCTTTTGGAAAATGTGCCCTCCAGCCTTTTTCAGGTGTTCCTTGTTGAACCCTTGAACCTGCTTGTCGTAATTGAGAGCCTTCACGGAACTTTGGACTGAACCCTTTATTTAATTCAAGTGTTAAACTATGTTAAGTATTCTAGTAGTCAATAAAGGTGTTCGTTCGAAGTTTCATGAAGGCCCCGATTGTGATATGAAGGTTCACAATGTCGGGAAGAAAACCTGATGGTCGCCCTATCAGCTGGAGCGTTAGAATGCACTGACTGCACCTCTGCAGAGGGGTAAAACTCCCCCAATGGGACCACCTGTTGGCTGTAGGTGGCGACCTGTGATGCTTAAGGATAGAACCCAGGTGGATGAGCAATCCATGACTTGCAGTACTCTACTTTGGCCCTATCTTGGGCTAGACGGGCGGTTGGAGAGGCCCCCTCCAATCAATTGGCTGGTCACATCAAGCCCTAGCACCTATATGATTTTCTCAACCCTATTGCCCTTATGGCAAGCTCCAACCCTTTTTTATCATATGGGTGTTAGAAAGCAGTGACTGAGGGTCTACATGTCCTGGGAATGACGTTAAACTCTATCTGATGGTGAGGTTCCAGTTTTGGAGGTTTGGGGAATGTGGAGCACCCCTTCATCACCATTGCTCCCTGGTCCACTTTGACCCGGAGTGGTAGTACCTGTTAGGATCCCATCTATGGGTTAAATAGAAAAACATGAGTTGATAAACAAAATTGTATTATGCATTAAGAATGAATTTATTGCACAACTTTGTCGGCATTAAATGACCCACCGAGGTTGATATGCCATAAAACAAAACAAACCAAAACCTGATGGTCTAGTTGGACATATGGCACAATAGATATAAGGGTTGAGTTAATATAGGTTAAGTGATAATCATCTATAGGTGGCAGGTTCAATCTTGACTACGGGTGAAAATAACATAGAATTTTACCCCAATGGACTTGTAACGAAGGTTCAAAGTTATATATACTTTGGATACAAATAAACTCCGACGAAGGTTAACAGACAAAACATTTAATATATACAGCACATGGATAACAGTAGATACAACGTACATAGTAAAAGAGTTACATATATAAAGAGTACACAAATAAAGATAAAGACACATTCATGAATGGTACAGATATACATATATGAGTACAGACATGAGACTAGAGATAGTCCATGCTGTGAATAACTTACAGTAATGTAAGGGGGGCGGAGCCCCAACGAGATGGGTTAGATAAAATCTACCCCATGTGGCTCGTAGTTGCTGAAACAGGAAAAGAGGCCGAAAGGGTTTGAACCCGGCANCTTAAATACTCTAGCACCCTACGGCACCAGCACACTAAATGGGGCAGACAACTCACCAGGCAAATACAAACTAACGCTACAGACTGAATAAAGGGTTTGGTTCGAAGTTCCATGAAGGTTCCAAAGTTTGACGAGAAACAACAAAAGGAGGTTGGAGGGCTAATCGGCTGAAACATTGTGTATATAACAATAAAGATTAGGTTCCTCATGTGTTGTAATGGTTAGCAAAGCTAGATTAGCAAAACAATGTTAGGCGAGTTCGATTCTCACTGGGTGCCCCATACTTCTGGCCTTGTGCAGCATCTAAACTACTCTTAGTAAATAAACTATAACAATAAAGATGAGGACTAAATAACAAATTATCAAGTCTTTTTTTTTTTTTTCCCCACCTCACCTTGCTTTTGAGTTTTCGCTCCCTGTTTTGCTGACTTTAACCTCCGCCACCCCCACCCCACCCCTTTTTTAAAAAATTTTTTCCTTTCTAATAATTTTCTAATCTGTTTTCTATCTGTTGGATATTTTTTTTCATGTGCATTAAGAGAGAATTCATTAAACTCCATACTACTCTGCGAGATGTAATGTAGTTTGTTCTTTTTTGGTTAATTAAAAGTATTTATTTTTCAGGCAGATATGTAATTTATATAATATATCTGTGTGTATGCAAAAATAATTATATTTAAATGATATGTATGTGCATATTTAAAATATGAATAATATGTTTATTATATATTCTTATGCATATAATGAATATAATACATATATATATATTTATATATATGTGTGGTGTGTGTGTGTGTGTTCATCAATATGATAATATGTATATTATATATTCTTATGCATATAATGAATATATATACATATTATTATATATATGTGTGTGTGTGTGTGTGTTCATCATATGAATAATATGTATATTATATATTCTTATGCATTATAATGAATATATATATATATTATGTTGTGTGTGTGTGCTCATCATATGAATAATATGTATATTATATATTCTTATGCATATAATGAATTTATATATATATATAATATATAATATATATATATGATATGTGTGTTCATAATATGAATATTATATATTCTTATGCATATAATGAATAATATATATATATATATATATATATATAATATATTTTCGATATTTTTGGCAACAAGTTATCATTTAAGCAAACCACAGAATATTTATTTTTTATAATTTTTATAAGTGTAGACATTCAAGTCTTGTTTTCTGTATATCAGGATCCAAATAGTAGAGAAAAGATCCTGTATTTTTTTGTTTTTTGTTTTTTTTACCCAAGCACTTCCAACCATTTCACTGTTTGCCTACAGGGGATCATTGGTTGTAGTGATTGTATTTTTGGTACAAATTTATTCATTTGGATTATTTTCATTTATTTATTTTATTTATTTATTTATTTTTTTGTGGTTTATTCAGTTAGGACGACCAGTGAAATGGTTGAAAATACTTGAGCAAAAATATGGGTCATTTTCTCTGCCAGCTGGATCCCGATATATGGAAAACAACAAGACGTCTACACTTAAAAATTATAAAGAAATATTTTGTTGGTCTTTAATAAAACCTGCTTAAATACATATATATATTCATAAATGTATATATATCTTATGCCTATGTATTCATAATAATATATATCATACAATATATACTAATAATATATATATATATCATATAATTCATAATAATATATATATCATACATATATATTCATAATAAATATATATATAACATACAATATATATCATAATAATATATAAACATACATATATATCATAATAATATATATAAACAATACATATATATTCATAAATAATATATATATCACATTACAATATATATTCATAAATAATATATATATCACATACATATATATTCATAAATAATATATATATCACATACATATATATTCATAAATCATATAATATATACATACATATAATTCATAATATATATATATATCACATACATATATATTCTATAATAATATAATTATATCACATACGAGATATATATATCACATACATATATATTTATAGATATATATATATATATATATATCACATACATATTATATTTATAGATGATATATATATATATATTCACATACATATATATTTATAGATAGATATATATATATATCACATACATTTATATTTATAGATGATATATTATATATTATCACATACATATATATTTATAGAATGATATATATGTATATATCACATACATATATATTTATAGATGATATATATTATATCACATACATATATATTTATAGATGATATATATGTATATCACATACATATATATTTATAGATGATATTTAATATATATATTCACTACATATATATTTATAGATGATATATATATATATCACATACATATATATTTATAGATGATATATATATCACATACATATATATTAGTAGATGATATATATATCACATACATATATATTTATAGATGATATATATATATCTACATACATATATATTCATAAATGATATATATATCACATACATATTATATTCATAAATGATATATATATCACATACATATATATTCATAATGATATATATATCACATACATATATATTCATAAACTGATATATATATCACATAACATATATATTCATAGATGATATATATATAATATATTCACATACATATATATTCATAAGATGATATATATATATATATCACATACATATATATTCATAGATGATATATTATATATATATCACATACATATATATTCATAGATGATATATATATTTATATTATATCACATACATATATATTCATAGATGATATATATTATAATATCACATTCATATATTTCCATAAGAATGATCCGCGAGACAGTTATAAGTGACAGTTATCTATAGGCTGCAGGTTCAATCCTGATCAAGGGTGACAGTAACATAGAATAATAATTAACACAGCTTAACACCTGTACCCCAGCTATGGTTAGCTGAATGAGAACAGGATACCCCTGTGGATTGAATAAAGGGTCGGTTCAAAGTTCCGTGATGGCTCCCGATTATGACAAGAAATACCTGATGAAGGCTTGGGGTGGGGTGGGGGGGCACAAAAGCCAAAACGTTGTATAGATAACTATAAAGATGGGGACAATAGTCCGGACAATCCAAATAGTATTTTTTTTTATATCCTTGATATCCTCAAATCTTACCCTTAAGGTGGGTTTTTAGTTTAGAAAAGAAGAAAAAAAGTTACATGAGGCTATTTCTGTTGAGCATAGATTTTCACTTGCACAAACTTGTATTGCACCAAAACCATTTTGTCCCAAAAGTATTGAGATTGACTTAACCATTTTTTCAAGTTGGTTGTGACTTATCTAAATGAAGTCTACATATTATCAGTTTATTATATATATATATATATATGGAAGTAAAATGGAAGTGAATCTGACTGTATGTATAGAAAGTTTTTAGAGAAAACAAAAACAAAAGATGTTATTAGTTTGCTGACAGATCTGTTTTGACTTTTTAATACAAACAAACGCTCTCGTTCAGGGCCAGAATTTTAAAAAATGTTGAAAATGCGTATTTTGTGTTAAAATGCTTCTGATTTTTAAAAATAAAATTTATTTTATTTTTAACACAAAATATTCATTTTCAAAAATTTTTGAAAATTCCAGCCCTGAACGAGAGCGTTTGTTTGTACCTCGTGATTAATGGTTTATTTATTCTGTCTTTCCTCATAAATATAGTTGCTTTGAAAAAGACCGCTTTATTAAAAGGTCGAAACAGATCTGTCCGAAAACTAATAACATCTTTTGTTTTTGTTTTTTCTAAAAACTTTCTATACATATATATATATATATATATATATATATGAGTGGGGTTTAACCGATTTGAATTCAGAGTTTTGTTTCTCTTAGACTGATTACCTTGCCATGGTTAAAGAGTCCAGTCTGCCCTACTATTTACCCATAGCTGGAGGGAGAGTAGTTTATGATATGTTGCTCATTAGTGCACACCTCTAGACAGCAATCTAGACATCTTGACTGGAGGAGTAGGATGTGACACAAGGTCAATTTTTTAAGTGGAATTTAACAGGTTTGAATTCAGTTTTCCTTCTCTTAGACTGGTTGCCTAACCATGATTAAAGAGCCCAGTCTACACTACTATTTACAAGGCTGGGAGAAGAGAATTTGGATACATACCTTTCCCAAGAGTATTAGCATGATGTAAATGCAACCAGTCTGATCCAGGATTTGAACTTGGGTCGCTGATTCCATTTTCTATGATGATAACCATTAAACCACATGCCTCCAATCACTTTATTAGATTTTTCTCAGGTGTGAACACATTTAAATCCGCCCCGTCGTCTGGGGCATTAGAATGCACTGACTGTACCTCTGCAGAGGGGTAAGATTCACCCAATGGGGCCACCTGTTGGCCGTGGGTGGCGACACATGATGCTTAATGATAGAACCCAGGTGGATGAGCAATCCATGACTTGCAATACTTCACTTTAGGCTTTTCTTGGGCTAGACGGGCGGTCGGAGAGGACCCCTCTGATCAATCGGCTGGTCACGTCAAGCCCTAGCACCTATATGATTTTCCCAACCCTATTGCCCTTATGGCAAGCCCCAACCCCTTTTTATCATATGGGTGCTAGAAGGCAGTGGCTGTGGGTCTACATGTCCTGGGAATGACGTTAAACTCTATCTGATGGTGAGGTTCCAGTTTCGGAGGTTTGGGGAATGTGGAGCACCCCTTCATCACCATTGCTCCCTGGTCCACTTTGACCCGGAGTGGTAGTACCTGTTAGGGTCCCATCTATGGGTTGAATAGAAAAATGTATTTATAAAAAAATTGTATTATCCATTAAGAATTGATTTATTTCAAAACTTTATCAGCATTAAATGACCCACTGAGGTTGATATGCCGTAAAACAAAACAAACCAAACCAAACCAAACCAAACCAAAATTAGAAAGACTGATGAAACTAAATATGAACGCAGATAAAAAAAAATTGAAACAGACGAGGGTATAATAAAATAAAAAAATAGAACAACTGAAACTTACTCTTCCATCACTCCCGCCTTTCATTGCTAATTTTTTCTAATTTACCTATTTAATTAAAATAGGAAGTAAAGAATAAGATTACAGTTATTTCTTCTTGTTAATTGATTTCTTTTTTTATTTATCCCCAAGATTTTTGTTCATATTCATTAAGATATAACCAAACAATTAGAAATCAATAATACCAAGCACATATTTATTAAAATCAAGTTTTTAATATCAATATGCAAATTAGCCTTCCAGTTCACATTGTAAACTGCTATTTGGTTGTATATATAAATACAATTGCATGTTATTAGTATGTAGATATGGTCAACAGTATTAATAATGTAAAACAATTTTATTAATAATTGAGGTTCAGATAAGAATAAAATCATCAAGAATGTGATGTAAATAACTATGGGGATCGTGACTTGAGTAGTGATATAGTTTTGGTTACAGACAGACACACACAATCTCCATTATAATAAGATATAAGCATGTTACCCACTACAAATATATCATATTATTTTGTTCCTCTCTGTATAAGTATTTTATACTTAACAAATTTAAGATTAACTCTGAAGATTTTTGTGTTACACTAACCTTTGTAATTGTTAAATTTAATCCCTGAATAACTTTAACATATTAATTGATATTGATAAATATATTGAATTATTTGTAAAATTTGATTTTTCAAGTGAAATACCCCGCTCTGTCATTGTTTCCAAAATCAGTGACAAACTGTTTTTTTTTGTTTTTTTTAACTAAACTGGATATGATACCTTAAAAATGTCTTAAAATTTGAACAAACACTGTAAAACTAATATAAGGGTAATTCCATGTCAAATCATCCAGAAAAAGGTAAAATTGTCACTCACCCCCTTCAATTTTTCTGAATTTTTTTCTTTGTGAGGATTATATTAAAGTTAGACACTCCCTAAAATTTGAGCTTCCAATTCCAAGAATTGACAGAGTTATGTCCATTTTTAGCTCTCCAAATTTTAGGGGTTTGCGAAAAATGACGACTTTGTAATATTCTTTTATCTGTAAAATAAGTTCTAGAGTTTCCCTACTCCTAAAAATTAGTTTATAAAAGCATTTTTGTCTAAGGAATCTAAAAATGCTGTCAAAATAGTCTGAAAGTTAACCAGTTTGGAATTAGAAGCTCAAATTTTGGGGAAGTGTCTAACTTTAGCATAGTCTGTACCTGTACAAAATTTCAGAAAAATTGAAGGGGTGGGTAACAATTTTACTTTTTTCTGGATGATTTGACATGGAATTACCCCCATTAATGATTCTAACATATTAATTGATATTGCTGAATATATTGAATTACAAAATGTCTGTTTCATTATTTCTAAGATCTGATTTTAAAACCTGAATTTTCAAATAAATTACAATCATACCCTGCTCTATGTCATTAATTATTTCAAAAATCCGTGACAAATTGTTTTTTTTAACTAAACTGGATATGATACCTTAAAAATGTTTTAAAATGAGAACAAACACTATAAAACTAGTGTAAATAACTTGTGAAAGAATATAACTATATGTAAACTTAAAAGAACTCTAAAAACATATTGGAAAGGAAACATCAGAATGTTTTAAAATGAGAACAAACACTATAAAACTAGTGTAAATAACTTGTGAAAGAATATAATTATATGTAAACTTAAAAGAACTCTATAAACATATTGGAAAGGAAACATCAGAATGTTTTAAAATGAGAACAAACACTATAAAACTAGTGTAAATAACTTGTGAAAGAATATAACTATATGTAAACTTAAAAGAACTCTATAAACATATTGGAAATGAAACATCAGGAGAATAAAAAATTATTGCCAGTTTGAAATTTCCTGAAATACAAGGTGTGTCAAAAAAAAGTATAAAGATTTTTTTTGTACTTTTTGACACACCTTGTATTCTAAAAAAATTAATGTTCCATTCATTGTTCATTTTTATCTTGGTAAATACAGCTTCAATCTCAATACTTTTGACACACCTTGTATAGCAAATCATTTTTTTTAACTTTCTGATGCTTCTTTTCCAATGGTCTTTTATTATGAGTACATTATATCTTTTCAATGCTTTCTTTTTGTTATTAGCACAAGTTAAATATATAGGCTATGCCATTTTCATCAAATATATATATATATATATTGGTTTGGAGGTTGATTTTTAAGGCTATCACAATGCAGGTGTAAAGAAAAAATAATAAGGTAACAATGGTGTTGTTTGTTAACCTGTAATTTATTCTTGAATTTTCAAGATAAAATCTTTTTCAGAATTTAAAAAAAAATTAAAAAAATAAATAGATAATTTCATTTAACTAAAAATGCCATAATAAGACGACAACTATTTCAGTTCCAGTGTTCTTCTGAAAAAGAGATTTTATCTCGAAAATTCAAGAATAAATTACAGGTTAACAAACAACACCATTGTTACCTTATTATTTTTTCTTTACACCTACATTGTGATAGCCTTCAAAATCAACCTCCAAACCAATATATACACAATGCTTCGAGCAAATTATAAAACTCTCTTTTATATATATATATATATATATATATATATATGATGCAGAGATGTTGATAGGTATGCGTCCCAGTGTTCTTCTTTTTTCTTCCCTCACCATTTCAAGCTAACTGTAACTGTAAATACATTTCAGTAGTTTCTTAGAAATGAATTACACAGGATAGGTTACAAGGTTAGACAGCTTTAATTGGGACCCATACATCCCCCCCCCCCGGAACTCATTCAAAGCAAATATGTGCATCCCAGGATGAACTAAATCAAAACATATCAGCATCACTGTGATGTATTCAAAAAGTATTGAGACTAAAACTTTATTTACCTAGATAGAAATGAACAATGAATAAAGCATCAATTTTATTCTAAATAGTCTCCTTAGACACTCAATACTCTTATTCCTGTGAGTTTTCAAATGGCTGAAGCTCCTCTTTTAATATGGTATGAAGCTACACTGTTATATTTCTTTTAATTTCCTTCACATTCTCAAATCTTTTTTTGAGATGAAATTTCAATTTTAGAGAGAAAAAAAAATTGCACTCAGCTGAGGGTTTGGTGTGTATAAAGGGTGTTGCACTTGCATAATGCTGTGTTTCACTAAGACCCGCTGATCAGAAAGTACCAATAGTTGGCACTGGCTCTTTTATTATATAAGTTGCTTCTCAATGCACATGTCTTCTTTTAAATTTAAAAAGATTCACTCTTGATACTTTTTGATCACACCTCATATAAGATATATATATATATATATATATATATATATATATATATATATAAGGATATGAAAACACACAATGCTATTAAAATGAAAATATTTTCTATCATATTCATAGCTAATATTGAACAATATTTCGATTTATAAAAATCATCTTCAGAGCTTGTTTTTCAGAGGAATTTAATATTATTGAAAAGTCTTTTCTTAAATTACAATACCCTTTAAACTTCATACACATACATATATATATATATATGATGGAGAATGAATGTGAAATGTTTTAGCATATGAAGGTGCTCAATGCTAAAATAGCAGAGCAGATTTAAAATCAGAGATGAAATAATACTTCATCTCTGATTTTAAATCTGCAGTTACGGAAGATTAACACCATAATATTTCATTTCTGATTTAAGATATATATATATATATATACTATAATAAAAACAGTTTGCTAAGTCGTTTGAAAAAATTTATTTCTCTTTATTTCGATGGGTGTGACATGTGTTTTGTTTAAAATCCTCTTCAAGCTAAAAAAACAAAAATTTCATTTTAAACAATCCAAAACATTTGTCACACCCACCAAAATTAATAGGGGAAAAAATATGAACCACTTTGCAGACCTTTTTTATCATAAAATATTTACTTTACTCTTTTTGGATCTACTACAATATATATATATATATATATATGACAAGGTTATATAAAAATAAATGTACTGGATTTTTTTAAACATATAAGAATAAAAAAAAAAACACTCAAAACTACAACAGACCGACCCTCTTAGTCTGGACCATTTGTTGAAATAACAAAATACTAAAGTTTCCCGCCCTGTCGGCTGGGGCGTTAGAATGCACCGACAGCACCTCTGCAGAGGGGTAAGATTCACCCAATGGGGCCACCTGTTGGCCGTGGGTGGCGACCCATGAAGCTTAATGATAGAACCCAGGTGGATGAGCAGTTCATGACTTGCAATACTCCACTTTGGCCCTATCTTGGGCTAGACGGGCGGTCAGAGAGGCCCCCTCCGATCAATTGGCTGGTCACGTCAAGCCCTAGCACCTATATGATTTTTTCAGCCCTATTGCCCTTATGGCAAGCCCCAACCCCTTTTTATCATGTGGGTGCTAGAAGGCAGTGGCTGCGGGTCTACATGTCCTGGGAATGACGTTAAACTCTATCTGATGGTGAGGTTCCAGTTTTGGAGGTTTGGGGAATGTGGAGCACTCCTTCATCACCATTGCTCCCTGGTCCACTCTGATCCGGAGTGGTAGTACCTGTTAGGGTCCCATCTATGGGTTAAATATAAAAATGTATTTATAAAAAAATTGTATTATCCATTAAGAATTGATTTATTTCAAAACTTTATCAGCATTAAATGACCCACTGAGGTTGATATGCCGTAAAACAAAACAAACCAAACCAAAATTAGAAAGACTGATGAAACTAAATAAGAACACAGATAAAAAAAAATTGAAACAGAGGAGGGTATAATAAAAAAAAAATATAGAACAACTGAAACTTACTCTTCCATCACTTCCGTCTTTCATTGCTAATTTTTTCTAATTTACCTATTTAGTTAAAATAGGAAGTAAAGAATAAAATTACAGTTATTTCTTCTTGTTAATCGATTTCTTTTTTTATTTATCCCTGAGATTTTTGTTCATATTCATTAAGATATAACCAAACAATTAGAAATCAATAATACCAAGCACATATTTATTAAAATCAAATTTTTAATATCAATATGCAAATTAGCCTTCCAGTTCACATTGTAAACCGCTATTTGGTTGTATATATAAATACAATTGCATGTTAGTATGTAGATATGGTCAACAGTATTAATAATGTAAAACAATTTTATTAATAATTGAGGTTCAGATAAGAATAAAATCATCGAGAATGTGATGTAAATAACTATGGGGATTGTGACTTGAGTAGTGATATAGTTTTGGTTACAGACAAACACACAATCTCCATTATAATAAGATATAAGCATGTTACCCACTACAAATATATCATATTATTTTGTTCCTCTCTGTATAAGTATTTTATACTTAACAAATTTAAGATTAACTCTGAAGATTTTTGTGTTACACTAACCTTTGTAATTGTTAAATTTAATCCCTGAATAACTTTAACATATTAATTGATATTGATAAATATATTGAATTATTTGTAAAATTTGATTTTTCAAGTGAAATACCCCGCTCTGTCATTGTTTCCAAAATCAGTGACAAACTGTTTTTTTTTTTTTTAACTAAACTGGATATTAAAAATGTCTTAAAATTTGAACAAACACTGTAAAACTAATATAAGGGTAATTCCATGTCAAATCATCCAGAAAAAGGTAAAATTGTCACTCACCCCCTTCAATTTTTCTGAATTTTTTTCTTTGTGAGGATTATATTAAAGTTAGACACTCCCTAAAATTTGAGCTTCCAATTCCAAGAATTGACAGAGTTATGTCCATTTTTAGCTCTCCAAATTTGAGGGGGTTCGCGAAAAATGACGACTTTGTAATATTCTTTTATCTGTAAAATAAGTTCTAGAGTTTCCCTACTCCTAAAAATTAGTTTATAAAAGCATTTTTGTCTAAGGAATCTAAAAATGCTGTCAAAATAGTCTGAAAGTTAACCAGTTTGGAATTAGAAGCTCAAATTTTGGGGAAGTGTCTAACTTTAGCATGGTCTGTACCTGTACAAAATTTCAGAAAAATTGAAGGGGGTGGGTAACAATTTTACTTTTTTCTGGATGATTTGACATGGAATTACCCCCATTAATGATTCTAACATATTAATTGATATTGCTGAATATATTGAATTACAAAATGTCTGTTTCATTATTTCTAAGATCTGATTTTAAAACCTGAATTTTCAAATAAATTACAATCATACCCTGCTCTATGTCATTAATTATTTCAAAAATCCGTGACAAATTGTTTTTTTTAACTAAACTGGATATGATACCTTAAAAATGTTTTAAAATGAGAACAAACACTATAAAACTAGTGTAAATAACTTGTGAAAGAATATAACTATATGTAAACTTAAAAGAACTCTAAAAACATATTGGAAAGGAAACATCAGAATGTTTTAAAATGAGAACAAACACTATAAAACTAGTGTAAATAACTTGTGAAAGAATATAATTATATGTAAACTTAAAAGAACTCTATAAACATATTGGAAAGGAAACATCAGAATGTTTAAAATGAGAACAAACACTATAAAACTAGTGTAAATAACTTGTGAAAGAATATAACTATATGTAAACTTAAAAGAACTCTATAAACATATTGGAAATGAAACATCAGAAGAATAAAAAATTATTGCCAGTTTGAAATTTCCTGAAATACAAGGTGTGTCATAAAAAGTATAAAGATTTTTTTTGTACTTTTTGACACACCTTGTATTCTAAAAAAATTAACGTTCCATTCATTGTTCATTTTTATCTTGGTAAATACAGCTTCAATCTCAATACTTTTATGACACACCTTGTATAGCAAATCCTTTTTTTAACTTTCTGATGCTTCTTTTCCAATGGTCTTTTATTATGAGTACATTATATCTTTTCAATGCTTTCTTTTTGTTATTAGCACAAGTTAAATATATAGGCTATGCCATTTTCATCAAATATATATATATATAATATATATATAATATATATATATATATATTGGTTTGGAGGTTGATTTTTAAGGCTATCACAATGCAGGTGTAAAGAAAAAATAATAAGGTAACAATGGTGTTGTTTGTTAACCTGTAATTTATTCTTGAATTTTCAAGATAAAATCTTTTTCAGAATTTAAAAAAAAATTAAAAAAATAAATAGATAATTTCATTTAACTAAAAATGCCATAATAAGACGACAACTATTTCAGTTCCAGTGTTCTTCTGAAAAAGAGATTTTATCTCGAAAATTCAAGAATAAATTACAGGTTAACAAACAACACCATTGTTACCTTATTATTTTTTCTTTACACCTACATTGTGATAGCCTTCAAAATCAACCTCCAAACCAATATATACACAATGCTTCAAGCAAATTCACGCACAGGGCGGTCTTCCGATCTATAGCTCTGCTGATGAGGCCTAATAGGCCGAAATGTACATACAGAGATTGATTTTTCTCGATTTGTTTAGCCATACATTTAATAGGTATTCCCGCCTAATTCATTATTAATTAATTAATTTTCAAAATTAAGTACGACTCCAATTAAGCACTTATTCTCCCAAAAATTATTGGCAAAAAGCCATTCCAAAACAAACCGTGTTTACAACATATATATATATATATATATATGATGCAGAGACGTTGATAGGTATGCGTCCCAGTGTTCTTCTTTTTTCTTCCCTCACCATTTCAAGCTAACTGTAACTGTAAATACATTTCAGTAGTTTCTTAGAAATGAATTACACAGGATAGGTTACAAGGTTAGACAGCTTTAGTTGGGACCCATACATCCCCCCCCCCCGGAACTCATTCAAAGCAAATATGTGCATCCCAGGATGAACTGAATCAAAACCTGTCAGCATCACTGTGATGTATTCAAAAAGTATTGAGACTAAAACTTTATTTACCTAGATAGAAATGAACAATGAATAAAGCATCAATTTTATTCTAAATAGTCTCCTTAGACACTCAATACTCTTATTCCTGTGAGTTTTCAAATGGCTGAAGCTCCTCTTTTAATATGGTATGAAGCTACACTGTTATATTTCTTTTAATTTCCTTCACATTCTCAAATCTTTTTTTGAGATGAAATTTCAATTTTAGATAGAGAAAAAAACTGCACTCAGCTGAGGGTTTGGTTTGTATAAAGGGTGTTGCACTTGCATAATGCTGTGTTTCACTAAGACCTGCTGATCAGAAAGTACCAATAGTTGGCACTGGCTCTTTTATTATATAAGTTGCTTCTCAAAGCACATGTCTTCTTTTAAATTTAAAAAGATTCACTCTTGATACTTTTTGATCACACCTCATATAAGATATATAAAAGGATATGAAAACACACAATGCTATTAAAATGAATATATTTTATATCATATTCATAGCTAATATTGAACAATATTTCGATTTATAAAAATCATCTTCAGAGCTTGTTTTTCAGAGGAATTTAATATTATTGAAAAGTCTTTTCTTAAATTACAATACCCTTTAAACTTCATACATACATACATACATATATATATATATATGATTTGATGGAGAATGAATGTGAAATGTTTTAGCATATGAAGGTGCTCAATGCTAAAATAGCAGAGCAGATTTAAAATCAGAGATGAAATAATATTTCATCTCTAATTTTAAATCTGCAGTTATGGAAGATTAACACCATAATATTTCATCTCTGATTTTATATATATATATATATATATATATATATATATATATAAAAACAGTTTGCTAAGTCGTTTGAAAAAAATTTTTTTCTCTTTATTTCGATGGGTGTGACATGTGTTTTGTTTAAAATCCTCTTCAAGCTAAAAAAAAAAAAAAATTTCATTTTAAACAATCCAAAACATTTGTCACACCCACCAAAATTAATAGGGGAAAAAATATGAACCACTTTGCAGACCTTTTTTATCATAAAATATTTACTTTACTTACTCTTTTTGGATCTACTACAATATATATATATATATATATATATATATATATATATATATGACAAGGTTATATGAAAATAAATGTACTGGATTTTTTTAAACATATAAGAAGAAAAAAAAAAAACACTCAAAACTACAACAGACCGACCCTCTTAGTCTGGACCATTTGTTGAAATAACAAAATACTAAAGTTTCCCGCCCTGTCGGCTGGGGCGTTAGAATGCACCGACTGCACCTCTGCAGAGGGGTAAGATTCACCCAATAGAGCCACCTGTTGGCCGTGGGTGGCGACCCATGAAGCTTAATGATAGAACCCAGGTGGATGAGCAATCCATGACTTGCAATACTCCACTTTGGCCCTATCTTGGGCTAGACGGGCGGTCAGAGAGGCCCCCTCCGATCAATTGGCTGGTCACGTCAAGCCCTAGCACCTATATGATTTTTCCAGCCCTATTGCCCTTATGGCAAGCCCCAACCCCTTTTTATCATATGGGTGCTAGAAGGCGGTGGCTGCGGGTTTACATGTCCTGGGAATGACGTTAAACTCTATCTGATGGTGAGGTTCCAGTTTTGGAGGTTTGGGGAATGTGGAGCACTCCTTCATCACCATTGCTCCCTGGTCCACTCTGACCCGGAGTGGTAGTACCTGTTAGGATCCCATCTATGGGTTAAATAGAAAAATGTATTTATAAAAAAATTGTATTATCCATTAAGAATTGATTTATTTCAAAACTTTATCGGCATTAAATGACCCACTGAGGTTGATATGCCACAAAACAAACCAAACCAAACCTAAAGTTTCTTTATATAGCAAATGGTATTTGTCAACTTCCTGTTTGGAAATATTAGAGATTTTGTTGCTGATTTCAATATAATGTATAGAAGATGTTTAAAGTTAATATAGATTTAATTTAAAAATTCATTTGAAAATTTAACATTTAGTAGGAAAAATTTGATTATATGTTCTGAAATGCTGATAGGTACACGTCCTGCGTCCCTGATGCAAAAAAATCAGAAAGGATGCAGTAAGACCATTCCATGCATCCCAGTGTTTTTCTTTTTTCTTCCTGTAAATACATCTCAATAGTTTCTTAGAGAAATAAATCACACAGGATATATTACACGGTAGAAGTTAGACGGCTTTAGTTGTGACTCATAAATTTTCATTCAAATCAAATATGTGCAAATTACACAGGATAGGTTACAAGGTAGGAGTTAAACAGTTTTAGTTGGGACCCATAAATCTTCCTGGGGACTCATTTAAAGCAAATATGTGCATCCCAGGATGCACTAAATCAAATATATATGTTTATAAAAAAAAAAATGAACAAAAATTTTGCTAAATGTTTTTGAAAATTAAATTAATAAAGTAAGTAGAATGAAAGCTTAAAGAGATAAAAGTATATAGACTGACAGACTGTCCAGGCAAACTGCCCAGACTAAAAAGGTTGGTCTGTCGTACTTTTGAGTATTCACTTTTTAAAAATCTTTATTCTATATTCTTTCATACAAATCCGGTACTTTTATTTTCATGTAACCTTGACATTTACTACTTGAAGCATACGCAAAATCCCAACTTTAATATATATATATATATATATATATATATATATATATATTAAAATGTTGGGATTTTGCATAAGTATTAAAAAAAAAAACCTAATACCTTTTCAGTATAAAAGCAGACTGTAAAAAGTATTTGTCTTCACAATGATTCTGAAAGAGCTTCACTAAATACCGAGGCAAAATATCAATTGAATTTAGTTGTTTTGTTGTTATATCCAATTTTTCCTCTATTTTCAAACAAATTTGGTCCGATTTACTCAATCCTCCCCTCCTCATATATATATATATATATATATATACTTTGGTGGGGTACCAAGTAATTTGATATTAGGATGATTCTAAGCTGGTCCTTTCTTCCAACTGTACGGTGTTGAAAAGTTCAGGTCCAAATTGAGAGCTCAATGTTTAATTTTCATAAACAGAGCAAAGTAAAGCCAGATAGCTTAAAAATTGGGTATTAAGTGATTGTGGTCCATTTCCTCCCATGGGTATCTGAAAACCCTCTGAATTTCATCAGATCACTTTCTTTATGAAATAAAGAAACTCGGAGGGTTTTCAGATACCCATGGGTAGAAATGGACCATAATCACTTAATACCCGATTTTTAAGCTTTCTTTCTTTACTAACTATATATATATATATATATATTATATATATATATATATATATATATATGCTCTATTTTTTAATTGATATTGGTCACTTTAATTTAAAGACCATTATCTAACCTTATCGATATATATATATATATTTATTACTTGTATTTTATTTTTTAGGCTGCCTCTCCTATGGATGCAGAAGATGGAATGAAATTTATGCAAGAAATGATTGAACTTTCGAAAAATCAGCACAATGAAGGTAAGATTTTTGTGACTACCTTTTATAGTCAACTTATTCAGCACTGACATGTCTTGGAAGCGGGTTTATAGTTTATATAGAGAATTTTGGGATGGAGAGTCAAAAAATATCCACACACTTGTTTTATAGAAGCCAAGCACATTGTGGATGATTTGATAGGCAGAATAATAACTAAGCTACAGAGAACAAGCTACCTCATTGATGATCCACCCTGTCGGCTGGGGCGTTAGAATGCCCGACTGCACCTCTGCAGAGGGGTAAGACTCCCCCAATGGGGCCACCTGTTGGCCGTAGGTGGTGACCCGTGATGCTTAAGGATAGAGCCCAGGTGGATGAGCAGTTCATGACTTACAATAATCCACTTTGGCCCTATCTTGGGCTAGACGGGCGGTCGGAGAGGCCCCCTCCGATCAATCGGCTGGTCATGTCAAGCCCTAGCACCTATATGATTTTCCCAACCCTATTGCCTAACCCCTTATCATATGGGTGCTAGAAGGCGGTGGCTGCGGGTCTACATGTCCTGGGAATGACGTTAAACTCTATCTGATGGTGAGGTTCCAGTTTTGGAGGTTTGGGGAATGTGGAGCACCCCTTCATCACTATTGCTCCCTGGTCCACTCTGACCCGGAGTGGTAGTACCTGTTAGGGTCCCATCTATGGGTTAAATAGAGAAATGTATTTATAAAAAAATTGTATTATCCATTAAGAATTGATTTATTTCAAAACTTTATTGGCATTAAATAACCCACTGAGCTTGATATGCCGTAAAACAAAACAAACCAAATCATCGATGATAACTTGCCAGTTTGCCATTACCATCTCTCAATCTTGCTGAATTTTCTCATCAGTGGTGGAAGTTGATGGAAGTCTCTTGCTTCCTCTTTGTGCTTGTCTGGCCACTTTATTCTCTCATACACACTTCTACACAGTAGTGCGCTGTCCTTGTATTGTGCTAAAAGTTTCTGATGAATTTCAACCCCTGACACTCCTTCTGACCAGAGAAATTAGGTCACTGCTCTTTGTTCTTCCTTGGTGGATACTGCTTGTAGAGCGTCCATATTTACACTTTAAAGACAGCAAGGAAAATGGTGCGATCACATGACCACAAAGTGCCAACTATAAGCACGCATACGCAGAATGCAGTGTGACAATAATGAAGATGTGTCATGGCGAAAGTGTCTGGTTTAGCTCAGTCAGTCGAGCATCCATTTAAGAATTGCAAGGTTCCTAGTTTGATACTGGTCCCGCCAACTCAGCATATGAGTAGCACAGATTGGGTAATCTGATCTGTGCTGTAAAATGGGGAGCTGACAGTAGGTGTGGTGCTCAACCTCACCAAAAACAATTTCCCTTGTTTAGCAAAAAGGGATAGACTCCCTTGCTGTCCAACTGATAACAACAATAGGCCACTCCACCAACTTTACAACTTATGGTGAAAGGTAATTTTTGACTCTCCCTCATAAAAAAAAAAATTGTATTGTTTATATATTACTAGAAGTGGTTACCCGGCATCGCTTGGGTAGAAGGGGATGGTAAAAATTTAGTCTTGCAGATCCATTATTGTTGAATTGCAAGTTGTATCCTCGCAGGATGCTGTAACACCCCCGGGCGGGCTGCGAGGCCATTTGCACACTTCTGCAACTCTCTTGTGCTCACTGCATCTTTGCTGCACTACTCTTTCTGGCCGTTCATATCGTGTCATCTGCTAGCTATTTCTAGGACCTGTCCACGTTGCACATATGTGCTCAAAACATCTCGCCAAGGGTGTACAAACAACAAGTATCACAAAGAGAAAGAGAGAATAAACAACAACAAAGACAAACCAGTCAGGTGAACTTCAGATAGCAGAGATGAGGTATATAACTTGCATTAATTCTTTCTATCAACTACAATTCCATGGTTGCCGAGATGGGGGATGCCCCCCCGCTTTCTTTGGGAACCTCTGCTAAAGTGGTTTCTAGTGGGCATCTAAAGGAGATGTTTCTTCTTCGCTGCCCAAGATCTAACTGACCAAAACTCCTTTCAGATTTCCCAGAATCCCAATTCTTGCTATCAAATCTCGTCTGCGAGATTTGTGTCTAAACCCTGCGTTATTTGAAAAGTTCTTTGTTCTTAATCTAGGTCATATTTTATGATCCTCTAACCTACAGTCAACTCTCAAAGTTGTTCACAACCCAGACTTCTCGTCTCTAATCTGGGGAGTTATCACCCTCTTAATCTTTTCTTCAGTTTTATGATTTCTTTGACCGACCATTCACATACCTTTACTTACACATACAATATATGTGCATACACACACACATGTGTGTATACATGCGCACATATCTATCTATCTATCTATACATATGTATACCCCCATTATCCACACTAGAACACACACACATTTATATATATATGTGGCTTGACTTACTATTTACTAATTATAACTACCTAGAATTATATATATACACACCTACCCCCGCATGCATAGTATTATATGCCCCATTAAAATCCGGACATAAAAAAAAGACTGTGCGTTGATCCAGACACTGAAAAGAAAAAATAATGTCTCCTATTTAAGATACTAAATGCAAAAAAATGCCACACTGTTATCCTTTAAATTTTATTTTTTAATTGTCTTCACAAATATAAATCAAATCTTCATTATTTTTTTCTCAAAAAGCAAGATCTGGTGATTGTGAATGTTTATACAGAAAAAAAAAGATAACTATTTCTTGTTTGTAAATAATTTTCTCTTAAAACTCAATATGTTAGATAACTTTAAATATATATTAAACAAAACAAAGTATATATAAATTAGGGATACCCATTTTTTTGTCTGCTTTTCATAAATCAAATCTTCATTATATTTTTTCTCAAAAAGCAAGATCTGGTGATTGTGAATGTTTATACATATTTACTTTGATCCTGCTGGGAAGTCCAGAGTAAGGTGGCTAAAAATCATTTAAAGTTACCTGTTATTTCCCTTAAATCAAAGACTTCTTTAATATCACATTTAAACAAAGGCTATCATTTGGGGTAGATTAAGAAAATGAATGTGACTTCCGGCCGGGTGGAATGAGGCGGTATAGGATGTTAAGAGTTAATTGTTTATTTTCATAGTTTCCCCTGGACATACATACACACAAACAGCCCTTTATATATGTATAGATTTCATTTTATATTAACTACCACTCATCTCTTTTTATACATATTATACTAACAGAATGTAGCAACCTAAAACAAATATGAAAAAAATACTACCAAACAACAAATCTAAAACAGATATTCTACCAAATAAACCCAGAAAAACTACTTGGATACATTAAAGAAGCACACATCTACAACAAAATCTAAAAATCTTCCAAAAAAATGTAAACACAAAAATATATGCTAACAAAAACATCTAAAAGTTTCATTCACAAAAGAAAATATGTCAAAAAAAAAAAACCTTTAGAAAAGTAAACATTATCACCAATTCATTTCAAAAACGTAGTCGGCATTAAATGACCCATTGAGGTTGATATGCCGTAAAACAAGAGCAAAACAAACAATCTATACATATTATACACCTGAATGGAATATCCAAAATGTTGTAACAACATCATTAATACAAAGAATGAATTCTTTTATTTGAACAAATTTTTGAATATTTTTTTATTTCTCTCTCTTTCTCTCCAGCCCAACATGAACCTCTGATTGTACAAATCCTGCCTCCTACGGGAGACGAGAACTCCATGTTAAGTGCTGGACCAGCCCAGTTTGGCTATAATCTCAAAAACTCCTCTCCTGTAAGTATTAATTGATTTGCCTATATTACTCACTATTTATTCTGATTTACTGTCAAGGGATATAGCAGCCATGGATTGCATATCGAGAGGATGGATTTGCCATCCAATTCCACCATATTGATTCTTTCTTTAACTTAATGCTCCCTATTGCTCTTATGGTAGCCCCCAACCGTTTTTATCATATGCATGCTAGAAGGCAATGGTTGAGGGTCTTCATCTCCTGGGTATGACCTTAGTTCTGTCCTCCTCAAATAAAATGTTGCGGGCATCTATTAATTATTAATTAAACAATCATTTTGAATATTTTACACATAAATTTTATACAAAATCGTAGATATTTATTTATTTGTAAATTTTTTAGTTCACCTCTTGATATTTAAAAAATGACTATTTCTTGTTTATAAATAATTTTCCTGTAAAACTCTATACGTTAGATAACTTTAAATATATATTAAAACAAAACAAACTATATATAAAAATATAATGTATTTAAAAGAAAGGAAATGAATCCGACAGTATGAGTATGAAAAAGATGGAATGAAAACACCACACAATGCTGATATTGATCAATATGAGCTATGATTATGTTATAAATTGTTTTCTCTTTAACAGCATTGTGTGGTGTTTTCATTCCATCTTTTTCATACTCATAATGTATTTATTAAAACTTGTTTAAAAAAACAATAAGGACCGTCCAAAATGGTATACTCAAATATTGAGTTTATATAATACAAGGTTGTTCTTTATTCTATGTATTGATGATTTTGGCTAAGGTGATGTAAGCAGTGACATAGTTTCAGTTACAGACAAATTGAGACCAAATCTCCGTCATTAATAGATTGATTATAACCATCTTTTAAATTTCAGATCCAAGGCCGGTTGATGATAGCAGACCCTTACAAAGCCTGTGCTCCTTTAACGAACGCTGAACATATCAAGGGAAATATTGCAATTTTGGAAAGAGGTGACTGTATGTTCATTGAGAAGGTAAATATAGTTTTGCTTTATTAGAAAATTACATATGTTTTTTGTTTACTGATTGCCTAACCAAGGTTATAGAGCCCAGTCTTCCCTGTTATTTGCCCCTTAGCTGAAGGGAGAATAGTTGGATTCATATCTATTCCAAGGGTATTAGCTCTATGTGAAATGTAAACATTTAAGAGACTGCGCATGTGTTCACAGACATCTCCCTATTGAGATTCCTCGGTCGACAGTAAGACATCAAAGAATCAATTCGTACAGTCTATCAACGTCAAGTTCCACTTAACTGTTAAGGAGATTATTCAGGTCTGCTGCATTATTTTTGTACGTAAGATCACAGATGCAAAGTTTGTTAGGTGTTATATATAATATATATATATATATATATATATATATATATATATATATTTTAGATTTTGTGTATTTTGGCAGTGAATTATTCTCAAGGCATGTGTTATTGAACAACACGGAGTATTCTTTTTTCATTTTTTGTATAGATATTTTTTCCTGTCTTCTGGCTATCCTTTTTGAATCTGGATCGAGTTTTATTATAGAAATGCAGTAAAAAAAATGCATCTACATTCTACAATATAACATTGTTCTATCAGTAATGCATACCTTCATTCCTGACCTCTGACATAATACTTACAGGTGTGTCAGGTTGTCTCATCACAGTGTAATAATTTGCAAGCTAGTCTCTCAGATCCATTACTACTAAATAGCGAGTTCAGTCCTTGCTGGATGCCCCATGCTTGCGACATTGTGTCACATCCGACACCTGTGGCAAACAGTGGGTAAATACTTATAGGTGTATTATTTTAATGAACCAGATTTCTTCAATAACCATCCATACAGTTTCATCTAAGAATGTAATTTTGGTAATAAACATTATCTCCTTTTTATTTCAGGCGTCTAATATTGAAGCAGCTGGAGCTATTGGAGGGATTGTCATTGGTATGTGAATATTAAACAAACTTAAATTATTTGATTTGTCATATGGAAAAAATCTAAATAATCAAATTTGTCAATCAGGTGAAAACCAGTCTGTTTTATTTGTTAGCAGATATACAAGGTGTGTCAAAAATGTATTGAGATTTTGGGTACTTTTTGACACATCTTGTATTCTGAAAAATTAATGTTCAATTCATTCTTCATTTGTATCTTGGTAAATACAGCTTTAAAATCTGTACTTTTTGACGCCTTGTATTCTGAAAAAAAATTAACATTACATTTATTGTTAATTCCTATCTTGGTAAATATGGCTTCAATCTCAATATTTTTTTGACACACCTTGTATATCCATATGTGTGTGTGTGTGTGTGTATATATATATATATATATATATATATATATATATATATATAATAGAAAAAGAAAGTATTCCGAAAAACAAATAAATTTATTTTTGATGTTGAAGTCAATGTTTAAACATTTCAGTTTATATTGAATGTTCGTCAGGACAATGATAGCCCTGTTGGCTTGGGCTTAGAATACAATGACTGCACCTGTAAAGGTGTAAGACCCCCACCCTCCAGTAGGGCCACCTGTTGGCTGTGGGTAGTGATCCATGATGATTAAGGATGGAATCCTGGTGGCTGAGCAGTCCATGATCTGCAACACTCTACTTTGGCCATAACTTAGACTAGATAAGCAGCCGAAGAGGCTCCCTCCGATCAATCGGCTGGTTACCTAGCCAAGGTTAAAAAACTTGACTAGGTCACATTACATTGATATATTAGAGAATAAAATATTGATATTAGAAATCAATAACACCAAAATAGACTCAAGTCACACTGAAAGTGTTACATAATTATTAGATACCTAATATTTATGTGCAATAGTGTAGAAAACAAGATGGCGTTTTAAGTGCAGCTGATGACATTGAAGATTGAGTGACAAGCTTGACCTCAGTCCTAACCCTATCTTCCGGGGATAGCCGTGAGAACCGGTAGAGAGGACCCTCTCTTCCAGTTTAGATAGTAAGTTTCAGTCTGTTAGAAGGTAGCAGCGAGCTCAAAGGGGTAAGTCGTGTTATACGCGTGGTCCCTCATCTGCGCAGATGTCTGGTTGGGGATTTAAAAATAAAGTAAAATCAAAGCAAATCGGAGTCTTGTGTTATTACCTCTAAAAACTAACAATGACACAGGGCTTCTGATATAGAGAAATCCCCAATAGAAGACCAGACCCGAAGTCCCCAAGAGAAGTCCAGACCTTAGAAGATTCCAGACCAAGACAAGATGTTATAAGATTCCAAAGACGGCCACAAGAATAGAGTAAGAATGAAGTAAGTAAAGAAGTAAAGAAGAAGGGTATGCAACAAAAGCACTGGTTCCCACTAGAGCACCAAGGTTAAGCAACGATGAGCCTGTTCAGTACTTAATTGGGTGACCACTTAAGTAACTGCAGATATTGAAATTTTTGATTGTTAGATTTTTTAAAAATTCAATTAGACTTTTGTCATTTCTTTCTTTTTTTCTTCTTTTTTGTCAACCACAGACCACAATCAGGGAAGCAGCAGTGATACCTCCCCGTTATTTGCTATGTCAGGGGACGGTCACCGTGATGTCAGTATTCCACTTGTGTTCCTATTTCACAAAGAAGGACAAAAGTTACTTGAAACCCTCAGTGATAATTACAATCTCCAAGTCTTGTTGGCTCTTGACAATCGACCTTCAGGTAAGAAACAACAATTCTATTAATAATGGAGATTACGTCTCTATTTGTCTGTAACCAAAACTATGTCACTACTTACATCACAATTACCAAAAACATCAATACATAGAACAATTAATAAAATAAATAAAAGCTGTTCCTTATAGTTCAATGTTTGAATCATTTCCATTGTAATAAATAAATGGTGCTCTTCCAATATGTGATCTACTATTGATGGCTTGTGATCTACTAGGAAAAAAGAAGTTAGGGTTAGTTTAATGGGTAGATCGCATATTGGAATGGAAACCACACGGTAGATCACATATTGGAAACCACTCTGTAGATCACATAGAATGGAAACCACTCTGTAGATCACATATTGGAATGGAAACCACTCTGTAGATCACATATTGAATGGAAACCAGATCACATATTGGAATGGAAACACTCTGTAGATCACATATTGGAATGGAAACCACTCTGTAGATCACCACTCTGTAGATCACGAATGGAAACCACTCTGTAGATCACATATGAGATCACATTAGAATGGAAACCACTCTGTAGATCACATATTGGAATGGAAACCACTCTGTAGATCACATATTGGAATGGAAACCACTCTGTAGATCACATATTGGAATGGAAACCACTCATCACATATTGGAATGGAAACCACTCTGTAGATCACATATTGGAATGGAAACCACTCTGTAGATCACATATTGGAATGGAACCACTCTGTAGATCACATATTGGAATGGAAACAGACCGACTGCGTGAACAAATTAAAAACATTCCAGGCTGAATCCAGACCCTGCAATCCTTCCCTAATAATAAATGCGAATGTCAGTGTGTCACATTTTTTTCAACTTCACTCCTAGAGGCCGTAGCCCAAAATATATTCGGTCAAGTCATGCTGAAAACATTGCTTCCCACTAGATCACTGAAGTTAAGCAGCAACGAGTCTATTCAATACTCAATTTGGTGACCATTTAAGCAACCTGAGTCCGTTTTTTTTTTTTTTTTATCAAAATGACTTGATTCAGTATTAAATGACCTGAAAGCTTAATAACTACCTTCAGCGTTTTTAAGTTAATAAAATATTATTTTAATATAACAATAATAAGATGGAATAAAACTTATATTGAAAAATATATTGATAAAAAGCAATAATAATAAGATGAAGTAAAAAAACAAAAAAGGTTAATAAAATATTATTTTAATGTAACAATAATAAGATGGAATAAAAAAGAAAAAAAAGTTAATAAAATATTATTTTAATATAACAATAATAAGATGGAATAAAACTTATATTGAAAAATATATTGATAAAAAGCAATAATAATAATAATAAGAAGTAAAAAAACAAAAAAGTTAATAAAATATTATTTTAATGTAACAATAATAAGATGGAATAAAAAAGCAAAAAAACTTAATAAAATATTATTTTAATGTAACAATAATAAGATGGAATAAAACTTATATTGAAAAATATATTGATAAAAAGCAATAATAATAAGATGAAGTAAAAAAACAAAAAAAGTTAATAAAATATTATTTTAATGTAACAATAATAAGATGGAATAAAAAGCAAAAAAAGTTAATAAAATATTATTTTAATATAACAATAATAAGATGGAATAAAACTTATATTGAAAAATGTATTGATAAAAAGCAACAATAATAAGATGAATTAAAAAAGAAAAAAAAAAAAAACATTAATGTTTTTCTTTCTGTCTTTTTATTCTTCAGCAACCCAGACAAAGACGCCTACAGAGACTCCACCCCAAACCCCAGCAGTCGGCTCAGATCGACCGCGGAAGACATTTCAACACCTCAAAACCATCCAGTCTTTCCAGACCCCACCCCGGGCGATGAAGGCTGAAGATTTCCTCTACCAGCCTGCAATGGACAGGAAACCTTACAGCGTGAAGAGAGAATCGTTAATCCTCGAAGACCAAGATGGGAATTACTTCATCCGTGTCGGATCGAACAATGTGTATATGGAAATTAGTATCATCTCATTATCATCGTCGTCGTCGTTAGCCTCGTCATCATTGTCATCTCTAGTGTCTTCGACCAAAGCCAAAAAGACTGGAATAATCCATTTGCACCTGCTTCCAGATGGTACCAAACGTCTTGCATTCCATTTTGCTCATCTTTCCAAGAGAGAACCTTCGCACAACCAGCCGAAACTCAATCAGATCTATGTGGAATTAGTCACTTTGCTCAGGGAACGGACCAACTTCCCCCAGCTTGATTTACAAAGTCAGTATCTGAGAGCAATCACGAGGGTTCTTGAAGCAGCGTATTTCAACTTTGGCAAACTGGACGCCAGCGAGAAAATTGTGCTTGACCAGTTGGCTTTTGAGCTGATAATCATAAAAGACGAGCCACCGTTTGGCGCTAAGGATAAAAGTACCGAAGCAGAATCCGAGGCGGTGACCAAAAAAGAAGACGGGGTTGAGAAAGAGACTGAAGAACTAGAGGAGGAACAAAAAGCCGAAGTCCTCCCTGACGTACTAGATGATCAGATAAAAACAGAACATATTGTTGAGGACTCACAAAGTAGCAGTGAAGATAGTAGCAGTTTTCTGGACGGTACTCAGGTGGGTGGCCACAGCCCTTGGTTGACGGTCATCGCTGAAAATAGTAAATATGAGGATGGCGTTTATGTTGGTAAGGTGAGTGGAATGTCAGCATCGGATAATGCTGAGGACATTGGAGAAGGAAATAGCAATGTTGAGGAGAGCAAGGACTCTGAAGACATTCAGCTGCTCGGTTTCCCCCAAGAGGAGGGTGAGGCCGGGCTGCAGGTAGAGCAAAGTGCTGAAAAGGACGACCAAGAAATCCCGGTGGGAAGTGATTCGGAAAATATTTTAATAGTGAACAATGATCATGCGGATCAATATGACAGTGATCCTCCGGATTCGTTATTAGATAATGAACGACAAAGCAAGGATGAATTATGATGATATTTGCAATGGGCCATTTCTCTCTCTCTCTCTCTGGATCTCTCTCTCTCTCTCTCTCTAACTATTCTGTTTTGTTTTTTTTTGTTGTTTTTTATGTTGTCTCATATTGCAAATTTACTTCTTTGAATTTTTTAACAGCATTTATAACTCTGGGCATTTTTGTTTAATCTGGGCCATTGGTTTTTGTTGGTGCCTTGGTATACAAGAAATCAACTGGTGATCTACCGACTTTGTTGGGTAGTCTAGCGTCTCCCATTGTGGTTTAATGGTTAAGCTAGTCTCGCAGATCCGTTATTACTGAATAGTAAATTCGATCCTCACTCAATACCCATACTTGCAATCTTGTGTCACATCCGTGGTGAATGGTTTGAATTAAATAAAAAGCATTTCATCATAGTATAATGATTAGCAAACTAGTCGCTCAAATCTATGTATGCTGAATAGCAAGTTCGATCCTCACTGGATAACCGTACTTGTGGTTTAATGGTTAACAAGCTAGTCTTGCAGATCCATTACTACTGAATAGCAAGTTCAATCCTTATTGGATATCTGTACTTAGAATTTTGTGTCACATCCTACCCGTGGTGAATGGGTTGGGCAAATAAGGGGTATCTCATCATAGTGTAATAGTTAGCAAATTAGTTTCTCAGATCTATTACTACTGAATGGCAAGTTCGATCCTTGCTAGATACCCATATTTTCAATCTTGTGTCACATCCTACTTGTGGTGAACGGGGTGGGTAACTAAAGTGTATCCCATCGTTGTTTAATGGTTAGCAAGCCAGTCAAGAACACAAAATATATATATATATATATATATATATATATATATATATATATATTTATCAATCTCAGTTTGCTACCTTGACCTTTATCTTAATCCCCAATGAAGATTTGAGGTCAGAAGAAGCCACGTCATCTTCTATGCTGTTCTGATTTTGCCTGCATCAAGAAGTTTTTTCAGTCTTTTCAGTGGGCTTGTGACAGTTTGATGGCGTCCGTCTTCCCTTCTCTAATCCCCAAGGAGGATTTAAGGTCAGAAGAAGCCACGTCATCTTCTATGCTGTTCTGATTTTGCCTGCATCAAGAAGTTTTTTCAGTCTTTTCAGTGGGCTTGTGACAGTTTGATGGCGTCCGTCTTCCCTTCTCTAATCCCCAAGGAGGATTTATGGTCAGAAGAAGCCACGTCATCTTCTATGCTGTTCTGATTTTGCCTGCATCAAGAAGTTTTTTCAGTCTTTTCAGTGGGCTTGTGACAGTTTGATGGCGTCCGTCTTCCCTTCTCTAATCCCCAAGGAGGATTTAAGGTCAGAAGAAGAAGCCACGTCATCTTCTATGCTGTTCTGATTTTGCCTGCATCAAGAAGTTTTTTCAGTCTTTTCAGTGGGCTTGTGACAGTTTGATGGCGTCCGTCTTCCCTTCTCTAATCCCCAAGGAGGATTTGAGGTCAGAAGATGCCAACATCATCTTCTATGCTATTTCTCTGAATTTTTGAAAGAAGGCTTGATAATTAGTATTATTTGGATTATTTGGACTATTGTCCTCATCTTTATTGTTATCTAATAACAATAAAGATGAGGACAATAATCCGAATAATCCAAATAATACTCTTCTATGCTGTTCTGATTTTTACCAGCACCAAAAAGTCAATTAGGCTCACCCCTTCCTTGCGTCTTTTCAGTGAGCTTGTGACAGCTTGGTGGCACCTATCTTCTCTTCAAGAAAGAACAAAAAAAAATCCTGTCAAAATTTCTTGAATAAGGTTTATTTGCAATATGATGCATATTTTTTTTTTATCAATCTTCAAAAAATAATTAAAAGAAAAAAAGAAAAAAGAAAAGAAAAAAAAACAATACACATGTAACATATTTTCAAGTTCAGATTAGCCTTGTGGGTTGTGGCTACCCTCCTATCTAATATCCAAATTGTCTCTAGTTACTTTCTTTTTTTTCTTAATCTTTCCATAAGATTTAAGTTTAGATTTTTTTTTTTTTAAATAGAATAGAATGTTCCATTTTCTTTTTAGGATTTAGTTGACCAACACTCATCACAGTAAAATTGTGAATTATCATTTCAATTCTTACGAGAGATAGTTGAGTGGTTTCCCCACAGTTTGAATTTAGAGTTGGAATAAGACTAGTAATAAAATAATAGTAATAATGAAGAGTGTATTGACCCAGAGTGTTGTAATAAAAAGCAACAATAATAAGATGGAATAAAACTAGTAATAAAATAATAGTAATAATGAAGAATGTATTGACCCAGAGTATTGTGATAAAAAGCAACAATAATAAGATGGAATAAAACTAGTAATAAAATAATAGTAATAATAAAGAGTGTATTGACCCAGAGTGTTGGGATAAAAGCAACAATAATAAGATGGAATAAAACTAGTAATAAAATAATAGTAATAATAAAGAGTGTATTGACCCAGAGTGTTGGGATAAAAGCAACAATAATAAGATGGAATAAAACTAGCAATAAAATAATAGTAATAATGAAGAGTGTATTGACCCAGAGTGTTGTGATAAAAAGCAACAATAATAAGATGGAATAAAACTATAAAAATAATAGTAATAATAAAGAGTGTATTGACCCAGAGTGTTGGGATAAAAGCAACAATAATAAGATGGAATAAAACTAGTAATAAAATAATAGTAATAATAAAGAGTGTATTGACCCAGAGTGTTGGGATAAAAGCAACAATAATAAGATGGAATAAAACTAGCAATAAAATAATAGTAATAATGAAGAGTGTATTGACCCAGAGTGTTGGGATAAAAAGCAACAATAATAAGATGGAATAAAACTAGTAATAAAATAATAGTAATAATGAAGAGTGTATTGACCCAGAGTGTTGGGATAAAAGCAACAATAATAAGATGGAATAAAACTAGCAATAAAATAATAGTAATAATGAAGAGTGTATTGACCCAGAGTGTTGGGATAAAAGCAACAATAATAAGATGGAATAAAACTAGCAATAAAATAATAGTAATAATGAAGAGTGTATAGACCCAGAGTATTGTGATAAAAAGCAACAATAATAAGATGGAATAAAACTAGCAATAAAATAATAGTAATAATAAAGAGTGTATTGACCCAGAGTATTGTGATAAAAAGCAACAATAATAAGATGGAATAAAACTAGCAATAAAATAATAGTAATAATGAAGAGTGTATAGACCCAGAGTATTGTGATAAAAAGCAACACTAATAAGATGGAATAAACTAGCAATAAAATAATAGTAATAATGAAGAGTGTATTGACCCAGAGTATTGTGATAAAAAGCAACACTAATAAGATGGAATAAAACTAGCAATAAAATAATAGTAATAATGAAGATTCTATTGACCCAGAGTATTGTGATAAAAAGCAACAATAATAAGATGGAATAAAACTAGCACTAAAATAATAGTAATAATGAGGAGTGTATAGACCCAGAGTGTTGGGATAAAAAGCAACAATAATAAGATGGAATAAAACTAGCAATAAAATAATAGTAATAATGAAGAGTGTATTGACCCAGAGTGTTGGGATAAAAAGCAACAATAATAAGATGGAATAAAACTAGCAATAAAATGATAGTAATAATGAAGAGTGTAGAGACCCAGAGTATTGGGATAAAAAGCAACAATAATAAGATGGAATTAAACTAGTAATTAAATAATAGTAATTGATGTAAAGTCAGTCTCAGGAATGTATGTTCCTCTGTAAGTACAATTAGAAGCTGTCTGCCTTGCTACCGAGGCAGACTATTTTTATAGTCAATCTCATTTGCATATGATACTACAGTAATATTGAAGAATGTATTGATAAAAAGCAACAGTAATAGAATAAGAGTAATAATGAAGAGTATATGAACCCAGAGTATTGTGATAAAAAGCAACAATAATAAGATGGAATAAAACTAGTAATTAAATAATAGTAATAATAACATTCACCCAAAATGATTCATAAGATTTCAAAAAAGATATTGTAGACCTTTACTTTTTAAGACGGTTACTAAAAAAAAAAATATTGCCTGAAGTATATCACAGATGTGTTGTTTTGTTGTCTTTTTTAAACCTATGATAAAGTATTTTTACTTATCTCAAAGATCTGATTAATTTGGTCATTAAGTTATTTGGCACTAGGTACTGGGTAGACTAAAAATGAAATGAAAAGTTTAATGCCTCTTCTGGGTAAATGAAAAAAAAAGGGGGGTGTTCTTTTATCCAGGTGATTTGCTATATAAAAACAGATGGTTTGATTTCAGGACTATGAGTGGGCATCTGTCCTTGGGCAAGTCCTCCCAACACCTGCTCTGGTTTGTACCTTTGTGTACTTTTAAAATCTATGATACCCAATGGAACTGATATCGACCAGGTGGCCTTGGTCCAGTGATATTTTCTTTCCTTTTTTTTTTTTTGTTCTTTTTTTTTTTTTTTTTTTTTTTTTTTTAAGGGGAGGGAAATGGAACCTCCTTAAGTAATGAAAAATTTTATGATTAAAAAAACAAAAACAAATAATAACAAACACTACTACTACTACAAAACATACACACATACATCCTACACTCACACATACATACATTCTACACATGCACACACAAACTATTTTTTTACAAATAAAAGACTTTGTTCCTTTATATAGATCTTGCTCAAGGTATTGCATGACTGTTACGTCTCTGTTATCCATCTAATGGGTGTAAAACAAAGGTATAAAAACAAAACAAAACAAAAACATGTTCAATATCTACACCAATTGTCGCTGCCACATTCTCATGCCTCCTTATTTATTTTCAGGTTAATATTTTAGTTTTCAAGAGTCCTAGACCAGTTGCGGTTGAAGAGCCTAGTCTGTCCTACTATTTACCCATAGTTGGATTCATACCTTTCCCAAGGGTATTAGTGCTATGTGAAATGCAACAAATGATATTAATGTTCTAGTTTTCAAGAGTATTCACCAACTCCTTCGCATGAGCAGGATGCGACACAAGGTCAATTTTTATGCGGAGTTTCCCCATTTTAAATTCAGAGTTTCCCTTCTAGACCAGTTACTGTACTAAGGTTGAAGAGCCTAGTCTGTCCTACTATTTACCCATAGTTGGAGGGAGAATAGTTGGATTCATACCTTTCCCAAGAGTATTAGTTCCATATGAAATGCAACTAGCCTCATCTAGGATTTGAACTCATTTCATCGTGTCCATTTCCTTTGACGACAGCCATTACACCACGGACACCTTAGTTTTCAAGAGCATAAACTTTGTATTATTTAGACTATTGTCCTCATCTTTATTGTTATCTATACAAGGTTTCGGCTGATGTACCCTCCGGCCTTCTTCAATAGCCCGCATAATGCAAATAATACAAATTATCAATCCTCATCTCAAAAATTCAGAGACAGAATATAAACATTTTCTATTTTGTAGAGAATTCATTTTGTCTTTCTTCAACAAGTGATCAGAGATGCTAATAGGTATACGTCCTGCGTCCCTGACACACAAAAATCTAAAAGGATACACGAAAATCGGATCCATGCATCCCAGTGTTTTTCTTTTTTCTTCCCTCACCATTTCAAGCTAACTGTAAATACATTTCAATAGTTTCTTAGAAATGAATTACACAGGATTGGTTAGGCGACTTTAGTTGAGACCCATAAATTTTCCCGGGGACTCATTCAAAGCAAATATGTGCATCCCAGGATGCACTAAATCAAAAACTATCAGCATCACTGAGTGATAATGATTTTGAGCCGAATATTAAAGGTAGCAATGAACGTGTTAATAAATTTAATTCTATTTAGTAAAATGAAGAACAAGTCATCTTATACTGCAATTTCTTATGGAATAAGAATTTATATAATAAAAATAAATAATTTAATAATATATATAATATATAATAATAATAATATAATAAATAATATAATAAATATATAAAATAAATAATAAATAATAATATAATAAATATATATAAAATAATATAATAAAATAATAATATAATAAATATATATAAAATAATATAATAAATAATATATAATAATATATATAAAATAAAATTTAATAATTAATTTAAATTAATAATTAATAATATAATAAATATAATAAAATAATATATATAAATATATATATATATATATATATAAATATATATATAATAAATATATAAATATATATATATAATAATAATATAATATATAATAAATATATATATATATATAATATATATAAATATATATATATAATATATATATAAATATATATATAATAATATAATAAATAATTTATATAATAAAAACATAGAAGGTATTATGTAAAGGTTAAACGTATCCAATGTAGAAACTATTGTTAATGCTGCGGCATTCACCTTGGGTTGGTTGAGCTGGTGTCACCCAATGAAATCACCGTATCTCAAATGCAAACGCTACACCATGACATTCAGAGTTGTCAATAGGGCTGCTGTGATAGAAATACATCAGCCTGTGGGATCATGATGGTGTAGCAGCCGCTATCCGGTAACTGTACCTTTGAGAAGTATCCGACATCGATGCCAAGGTAGAAATGAATGCATTAATAAAGAAGTCCTGGGTTAAATACCTCAACATAAAATAAGTTTTTGGTTGAATTAAAATAAGAAAGTAATACCTACACTTTAAATATATGCTCCTTACTACATTTGGGGCGCTGGTAGGTGTCGTCAGTGATGTAATTACTTGGGTCACTGGGAAGTTTCTGGTTTTTCAACATCATACTCTCCTCGTCAGGCAGACTCTATCAGAGATGATAAAATTCTGATTCACCTACCATCTTTGAAATGCTAAAAGACATTTGCTTTTATTGATTTTGGACGAGTGTAAGACTTAGCTTCTGAATTTGTAAAGTATTTGTTGTTCACAACTTCACCCCAAAGTCAAACTCTGGCATGTTTGTATATAGGGCTGTTCAAAACGTGCCTCATTCTTTCGGGCTTTTTTTTTTTTTTTTTTTTTCACAGGTATCACCTGACACTATTCTTTTAGATGTGCAATGAAGAAACACTGCCTAGGAGATGGGTCCTCAGAGACGTAACCTTCAGTTGTTCATCTGTGTCCGTCATGGACTCAGAACAGCTAACCAATAAATAATTTCAGGAGTTTGAATTTCTTAGGAGGAATGGAATGTGTCAGGTCGGATGATGTAAAACATTGGGTAATCTGAACATTAGCTACATAAATGAGATTAACCTCCCCTTGTTTCTTTCATTTTGAGGAAGCCGTCTGTTTTGGTCGGACATTTTCATTTCACCATAAATTCACACTGAAAATACGAATTTGTTTGAATCAATACAACTGAATGTTTTAGCACAAAGATATTATAAAATGTGTTCTTAATTATGCTTGTGCATTATTTGAAATGAACTTAATTGTTATTAAGAACACATTTTATGATATTTTTGTGTTAAAACATGCAGTTGTATTGATTACGGTGAAATGAAAATAGCCGACCAAAACAAACAGCTTCCTCAAAATGAAAGAAACAAGGGGAGGTTACTCTCATTTATGTAGCTAATGTTCAGATTACCAAACATTGGATGTCCATATTTGACGGGAAATATTTCTACCACTGTCCCATAATGATTGTTACATTTTCTGTATGAAATTTATATACAAATGTAATAACTATTATGGGACAGAAGTAGAAAAGAAATAAATTTTTATACTGTTCCATAATAATTGTAACATTTGCATGTTTAGCTCAGTCAGTAGAGCGTCTGATGAGAAACCACAAGGTTCAATACTGGCCTTCGCCAACTCAGCGTATGAGCAGCACCAGGGATCTGTGTGGTAAAGTGAGGAGCTGATGGTAGGTGTGGCGATCTGCCCCAGACACCAAAAACAATCTCCTTGGTCTAGCGCTGATGAAAAGGTGGTAGACTCCCTTGCTGTCTGGCTGATACCGACTTTAGGTCACCCAACGACTTTACTTACTTATATATATGGCTTGACTTTAGGCGGTACCTCTTTCATGAGAGTGATGGTCAGAATCAATCACTGATGGCTGAGGCATCTCTACGGGAGAGGGGGGTGTATTCTGAAAGAGCTAAGCTATTAAAATATTTTAACAGATATAAGTAATTCTTTAATAAAAATATTTTCATAGTAACTCTTTAACTCTTAACATCCTGTTGAGAATTTTCTAAGTCCAGATCAGTATTCCTATAAGGATCTATCAAAAATGCTAAAAATGGCCTTTTCATTTAAAGTTACCTGTTATTTCCCTTAAAATAAAGACTTCTAAATATATCTAATATTACATTTAAAAAAGTCTATCATTTGGGGCAGATTAGGAAAATGAATGTGACTTCTGGCCGGGTGGAATGAGGTGGTTAAGAGTTTTAAAGAAGAACAAAGGTTATTAATTTTAAATATACAGTAGAGACTGGTCTCTTTTTTTGTTGGTATTTGATTACTTTTCTATCTTTTAAACCAACCAATAGTAATTCCTCCATTAAAGTGAGAAGAGTCTCTTTCTAAAAATTAATTGTTATTAAGCAGTGAAGAGTCAATATATATGAGAATACTTTCAATTTTATACAGCAAATGTAACAAGTATTCTGGGACAGTTTTTTTTCTTTTTTTTTTTTTTTTTTTTGTTATTTTTTTCATTGTTTTGGGTAATAGATTGTTAATTTAGTCTAAGTTAAAACCATGGTAAGGGTAACCTAAAGCCAAACTTTTTTAGATCTAATTTTTCTGATGCAAGCATCATTGGGGAATAAGAAAAGTTTTGTTAGATGGACCAAGGTTTGTTCTGTTTACCAAAACTTTTCTCGGTCCCCAATTATGCTTGCATTGGAAAATAAGGTCTAAAAGCATTCAATTTCAGGTTACCCTTACTGTACCTTTTAACTTAGACTAATAATTTTAAAAAAAAATGGTATTTAATTTTTTTTTTTTTAACAACATATTTGTCTACATAAGGGATTTAAACTGACATCAATAAAAACTGGATAATATAAAAATGGAAAAAAAAAAAACAAGAAAAAACAAACTATTCATCATAACTAAATTTGACCAAAGCAAATATAATTAAAAAAATTGGTGTGTGAATGAATGGAAGAAGAAGAAAAAAATTCTCTGTATATTTCCATGTATTAAAAGAAAAAAAATGAATGATTAAAAAAAAAAAAAGATTCTTAAAGTGGGGAGTACCTTTAAAAAATTGAGTTAAAAAAACATTTTTTTATGTATTTTTAATTTTTTGTGTAACACTTATTTTTTACTTTTTATTCTTTGTTTTTCATTTTATTTTTTCATTTAATTTTTTTTAATAATTTTTTTAACCCCAATTTCATTATTACTGTTTCCCTTTCTCCCCACAAAAAAATTATTTATTTGTTTTTCTTTTTCTTTTCTCTTTTTTTTTTAAAGAAAAATTACAAAAATATATATGATCTTTTTGTCTCTTTTATTTCTGTTATTTTTATTTATTTATTTATTGCATGGCTTATTTGCTTACTTTATTCAACTGCATTCTTTGGTAATCTGAACTTTAGCTACATAAATGAGAGTAACCTCCCCTTGTTTATTTCAATTTTGAGGAAGCCATTTGTTTTGGTCAGCTATTTTCATTTCACCATAAATCTACACTGAATATACAAATTTGTTTGAATCAATATAACTGCATGTTTTAACACAAAAATATCATAAAATGTGTTCTTAATAACAATTAAATTCATTTCAAATAATGCACAAGTACAATTAAGAATACATTTTATGATATGTTCATGTTAAAACATTCAGTTATATTGATTCAAACAAATTTGTATTTTCAGTGTAGATTTATGGTGAAATGAAAATGGCTGACCAAAATAAATGGCTTCCTCAAAGTGAAATAAACAAGGGGAGGTTACTCTCCTTTATGTAGCTACTTTTTGTCTTCACAACAGAACTCAGGGATGAAGGGACATATAGATTCATGCCTTTTCTCAAGGGTATTGGTGCAAAGGAAACATAGCAGGCAGGATTTGAACTCATTTTACTGATTTTGTTTTACTTTATAATCCTAGTTTGACTCCCCACACACAAGTATCTGATGGTGAGGCTACAGTTCTGAAGCTCTGGAGAGTGTGAAGTTATCACTTAGTAGACGTTGGGAGTAATGGTAACTAAGACCAAATGGTAGGACATTTTAGGCTCAAATAGACAATAATAAGCTCATATAGACCTGTTTGGACTACATTGGACCTGTTTGGACATAATATCATATAGACCTGTTTTGCAGACCTGTTTGGACTACATTAATATTGCCTGTTTGACTACATTAATGGGCTCATACAGACCTGTTTGAACTGCATTAATGGGCTCATACAGACCTGTTTGGACTACATTAATGGGCTCATACAAGACCTGTTTGAACTGCATTAATGGGCTCATACAGACCTGTTTGGACTACATTAATGGGCTCATACAGACCTGTTTGGACTACATTAATACATTAGCTTTTAAAATGTTGATATTAAGACATTACTACAGCTGAAGAATAATATTCATGCAGACATAAGAGGATTGAACAAAGTCATACAAGTATTATCTGCATTATTTGGACTATTGTCCTCATCTTCATTATTATCTGTACAACGTTTCGGCCGATGTGCCCTCCGGCCTTCTTCAGGTATTTCTTGTCGTAATTGGGAACCTTCTTGTCATAATCGGGAGCCATCCAAATGGACACATGGCCTAGTGGATAAAGGAGTTAGGTTAATACAGCTCTAAGTGACAGTTATCTCTGGAATGCAGGTTCAATCCTTGCCGAGGGCAGCAGTAACAGGATAATAATTAATACAGCTTAACTCCTCTACCCCAGCTATGGTTAGCAGAACGAGAACAAAATACCCCTGTGGATTGAATAAAGGGCTAGGTTCAAAGTTCTGTGATGGCTCCTGAGTCTGACAAAAATACCTGAAGAAGGCAGAGGGCACATTGACCAAAACGTTGTACAGATAACAATGAAGATGAGGACAATAGTCCGAATAACGCAGATAATAGTAATCATCAAGCCTCATCAGAGAAAAAAAGTCATACAAATGGCTTGAATTAAGGTGCAAATTTGTATCCATTAAAATTGGAAGCAATCTACAAGATATCATTTTTAACAAATAGCTAAAATAATATTTCCTTGAAGAATGATGGGAAAATTATAATTATTTAAAAACCTAATTATAAATAAGATAATATTTCCTTGAAGAATGATGGGAAAATTATAATTATTTAAAAACCTAATTATAATAAGATAATATTTCCTTGAAGAATGATGGGAAAATTATAATTATTTAAAACCTAATTATAATTATATTATTTAAAAACCTAATTATAATAAGATAAATATTTCCTTGAAATAAATTCTATGACTCAAAAGACTAAATGATTAGATTTTTGTGGGTCGGTCTTTTGTGGGCCACCCTGTATTTGTTTTGTATTTTATCTGCAAATGGAGGTTCTTAGTGTTCTGGGTATGACGTAAACTGGATCCAGTGGTGAAGTTCCAATCCTTCAACTCTGGGGGATGTGGAGTATCCTTTATCACCATTACTCTCAGGTGCACTCTGACCTAGAGTCCCATCTGCTTAGGGTCTCATCTGTGGATTAGATTTAAAAAAAAAAAAAAAAAGGTAATTTAGTTGGCTAAATTCCTAGCAAATAAGGCAATTAGAGTAACCTCCCTTGACTTCCACTTTAAACCAAGCCGGGAGCTATTTTGAAAGTCTCCGTGCAAAATAAACAAATCTTAGAAACTTTTTCGAAAACAATACAACTGCATGCTTTAACACAAAAATATCATAAAATATGTTCTTAATAACAATTAAGTTAATTTCAGATAATGCGCACGCACAATTTTATGCTAGGAATTTAGCCAACTAAAGGTGAAAATTACCAAAAAAAATGAGGGTTTTTTTTTTAATTGGGGGGGAGGGGTTGATACCTATCTAGAATGAATAAAACAATGTCTTCAGGATTAATTAATCCAACAAGGATTGACATGCTGTAAAATCCAACCAACCAACCAACCTCGCCTGTAAGTTAAAATGGTATCAGTTTTTTTTAATTGGAATTGTTCTCGAGTCATTTCCAAGAACTTTTATTCTCATTCCTTGTTTCTGTTGGATGGATAGCAGCAGCCACAGTGACTTTAATTGTTTTGGTTGGACCAAGTCACCAATAGGCACCCTAGCTGAGATCAATTTTGAAAGGAACTGAATTTTGCTTTTCACCGGTTGTTAGTAAACAAAATCAACAGCCGATGAAAAACCAAAGACACGTTTTTATACTAAAATAGTTTTTGATTTTAATAAAAATATTATTTATTTCATGTTGTTAGCATATGTGAAAAAATTAATTTTGCACTAAACTAATATTGTTATTTTTTTTAAAAATAAACTTAAAACGAAAGACATGTTTATTTATTTTCCATGTGCCTCTACGGATAGTTAATAAAAAGATTTTATCAAATTTTAATTCTAAAATTCTGAAATAGGATTAGGGTTAGCAGTTATCATTATTACCTTATAATATACTTTTTATGATAGGACACATACTATAAGACAGACATGATCCAAAAGGTAGGCTACATATATAATGGTACCAAAATAATGTATCTTTAATATAAAAACGTGTCTTTCGTTTTATAGTTTTATAATTTTAAAAAAATTGCTACCGAAGTAACAACTTCAACATGAAATAACTAAAAAAAAAAGTGCATCTAAAAATCATCTGTTAACAAACAACCGGAATTTGATGGTGAAAAGCAAAACATGTCCTTTTGAATCTAGGTCTCCGCTAGGGTGCTTATTAGTTACTTGGTCCTGTTGGTCTAGCTTAAATATTTTTCTGACATCTTGTGTATTCTGCTTTCTCGTCTCTGCGAAGATCCTGCACGAGCAGTCCATAACATGCAACACTCCACTTTGGCCCTTACTTGAGCTAGATGTGCGGTTGGAGAAGCCCCCCTCCGATCAATCGGCTGGTCACGTCAAGCCCTAGCACCTATATGATTGCCCCAACCCTATTGCCTTATGGCAAGCCCCATCAATTTTTATCATATGGGTGCTAGAAGGCAGTGGCTGAGGGCCTACATGTACTGAGAATGACGTTAAACTCTATCTGACGGTAGGGTTCCAATTTTGGAGGTCTGGGAAATCACCATTGCTCCCTGGTCCACTCTGACCCGGAGTGGTAGTACCTGTTAGGGTCCCATCTATGGGTTAAATAGAAAAATGTATTTATGAAAAAATATTGGTATCCATTAAGAATGAATTCATTTCAAATCTTTATTGGCATTAAATGACCCACTGAGGTTGAATGCCATTAAACAAAATAAACCAAAATAGAAAAATGTGCTTATAAAAAAAACAATTGAGTATCCATTAAGAATGAATTTATTTAAAAAACCGAAAACGTTACCGGCATTAAATAACCCACTGAGTTTGATATGCCATAAACAGATGTCAGAATAAATCTAACAAAGATTGTGGTATTAAAATTCACACATAAATGTAACATAAAAAGGAAATAAGAAGAAGAGAGTGAAGAGTCCAGTGTCTTTTGGGGTTTAAGTATCTGGTCGTCATCCTTGGCCAGTTGTAAAGAACTTAAAGTAAATAAGTGAATAAGTCCCGAGTTATAGAATCCTTTGGTAAGTGAATAAGTCCCGAGTTATAGAATCCTTTGGTAAGTGAATAAGTCCCGTGATATAATACTACGTTCCGTCGTCCAAGGAGATCCAAGTAGTAATGCTAGTATGACCAGAAAAGGCCAGTATAAATAATAATAGCAGCAGCAGAGCACTGCCAGTGATTGGACAATAGGTTGGTCACATGATTATCGCCGATTCTATAAATACAAGTAGCAATCTGGCACACATCTTATAACCAAAAATTCCAATAGGGTTAACCTCTGATAATTGTAGAATGTCTTTTACTAACCTTTGGTTAAAAAAAAAAAAAAAAAAAAAAAAAAGGATTGAAAGAATGAGGGGTGTGCTTGGAAGAAAACTGGTGAATTCCAAAACGAGCGGGAAATGTTTCACAAGATCCGTCGAATGTGGGTAACATGTTATGTATCACGTAGTCATCAGAGGTCATCTTCAGGTCGGACACAGGGGGTGGGAAGGAAGGAATGGTTTTCAGAGAAGAGTCAACATATGTATGTATGTAAGTAAGTAAAAGTCGTCAGCCTCAAAGGTGGTTCAAATTAGTCAGTATCAGCCAATCAACGAGGTTTATTCCCTTTTCACTAGCCCTAGACCAAGGAGATTGTTTTTGCGTCTGAGGTGGAGCGTCACACCTACCATCAGCTCCTTACTTTACCACACAGATCCCTGTGCTACTCATACGCTGAGTTGGCGAGGGCCGTATTGAACTAGGAACCTTGTGGTTTCTAGCTGAACGCTCTATCGACTGAGCTAACCCAGCCATGTAGGTAGGTAGGTAGGTAGGTAATCCTGACCTTATGGTGGTTCAGTTACTAAAAGAAATATTTTCAGTGAAAGAATTCCTCAGAAGGCAGAGCATATTGCAAACAACTTGATTTTTTGTACAAAAAAAAATCTGGCAATGATTTTTGCTTTACGTTACCAAAAAAGAGAGTAGAGCAAGAATCTCTTTCCTCGTGAAAGTGGTTATTACACCTGAAGAAGGCTGGAGAATGTATCGGATGAAACGTCATGTGAGTAATAAGAAAGAGACTAATCGTCCAAAGAATTCTGACATAAGCAACATTCAACAAAAATTAATCCTTCATCTTTTGTATTATTTAGATTTTTTTAACTGTTATCTTCATCTTTATTGTTATATAGACAATGTTTCGGCCGATGTGACCTCCAGCCTTCTTCTGGCTTAATGTTGTAATCAAGAGCCTTCATGGAACTTTGAACCAAACCCTTCATTTAACCACTGGTAGACTGTTATCATTCCGTTTTAGGTACAAGTGTTAAGCTATGTTAAGTATTCTATGTTGTTTTCACCCGTTGTTAGGATTGAATCTGCAACTTATAGATGATTGTAACTCGAACTCACAACCTTACATCCGTTGCACCATGTGTCCAGAAAACGTCCTCATCTTTATTGTTATATATACAATCCAAAAAAATGTAAATAATACAAATTATCAAGCCTCGTCTAAAAAAATTAGACAAATTATTCATCTTTGGATTATTTGGACTATTGTCCTCATCTTCATTATTATCTGTACAATGTTTTGGCCGATATGCCCTCCGGCCTTCTTCAGGTATTTCTTGTCGGACTCAGGAACTTTCATGGACTCGCAAACCTTCTTGTCGTAATCCAATTGGACACATAGCCTAGTGGATAAAGGAGTTAGGTTAAGACAGTTCTAAGTAACAGTTATCTCTAGATTTCTGGTCATTTGAGATCAGGTACAATGTAGGCATTCAACTGGATTTTTGGCAACTGTAGAAATCACTGTAACCCATACTTGATGGAAGGAATCTGATATTGATAGCCATTTTTGGATATTCATTGAGCCCTTTAGCGCATCAGGCCGATGGGTAATTGTTGTGATTTTTGTGGTCATCCTTTAGGCTTCAAGCAAGAGTGCTGTCCAGCGGAGATCCTTTGTGTTAACCAAAATATTTTTAAGAATAAAAGAGAGTGAAAAGATAGAGAAATACTTAGATCTTGCTAGAGAGCAAAAAAAGTTGTGGAACATAAAGGTGATGGAGATGCCAATTGTGGTTGGTGCTCTTGGAACGGTCCTCAAAGGCCTGAAAAAAAGCAAAATCATCCAGACCACAGCACTGTTAAAATCAGCTAAAACACTTAGAAGAGTCCTGGAGAGCCAAAGCGGCTTGTTATTCATATTCAAGTGAAAAATTACCACTTAAAACTGGTGTGAAAAATTTGCACAGAGGCAAAATAATCATAGAATAGTATTTTGGTTATTTCCCATAAGTCTAACATGATCAAAGGGGAACCACTCTTGACTGAGAAATTTTTTATTTATTTTCCCATTAAACTAAACCCTAAACCCTAACCCTGTCTTTTTTTCCTAGTAGATCAATAAATAATTTATCAGTCAAGAGTGGTTCCCCTTTGATCATGTTAGACTTATAGGAAATAACCAATATTTTTTATTACACAGACACACACACACACACACACAGTATTACATAATCATAATCAACTTATGATTTATGTACATACCTGTAGTTAGATCCATTAGATTAAAAATGATTAGTAAGGTCTGTTAGATTAAAAATGACGTGATCTGTGGAAAGTTACCGGGCCTATGAGTTACAATGGTGATATTCCAACTGACCTTCCGGTAGATAGATTAGACACGTGAGAATTAGTTTATTTCAGATGTGGCAGAGAATCTAGGGCGAGCGGACCTGTAGGTCACCACTCTGAGCTAGTCTCCCGCAGCAGAATCATGGGATGGGTTCTGTAAATAAAGCTTTATCAAGAAAATAACCAAGTCTTGTTTTTTAACTGAATATTAAAAACAAGAGATGATGGCCCAAAGAAGATCAACCCCCAGCAGAAGCCCTGAAGAGAAGTCAGCCCAGAGAAAATGACTGACGAGTTAGAACCAGTAGAAGCTGTAAGCAGTGAGTCAACAAGCAGAATGTAAAAAGTAATAACCATCATCAAACATCTATCATCCTATCTCTACTCTAATCTACCTATCTATTGGTCTCTCTCCATTATATACCTGAGATGTCTCTCCCCGTTTATATACTTGATATTAAACGAGTATATAACAAGAGACTGCTCAGGTATATGTTATTCTAGGTAGCAACACAAAAATCAGCCCCTTGGGTTCTAAGATTAAAAAATTGGAATCTAAAACTTTCTAATAAGGACGTGCCATCATAGCATGTAAGGGAGATAAATGCACATATATCACCTAAAAATGGACTAGATTTTTGCATGTAAATAAGTAAAAAATCTATGGTAGCCCATACGGTAAAATTATAATGCATATTGTTAGTCCGGGTCTGTAATAGTATTGTAAGACTACTTCTCTACATGCCTCAGTACGACCCTGTAGCATAGGAATACAAGTGAACTGTCATGAAACATTCATACAGAACACGTCGAGCATTACACCAGCCATAGATGCACCGGTTAATACATATCTCTGTATACCCAATAAAGACATATAAAAATATATATTTATATAATAGCGCCTTTGTTATAACTAACATTATAAGAATACAACACTTCACAGGTTGAGAAAATTTTTCCATACGTTTGGTGATCCATGAACATAAAAAAACAATCATTAGCAATAATTTTTTGAATATATAAAATTGCACATTTTTAAACTTACATTTTTAGATAGATTAAATAAAGTTTGATCTATGGTAAAAATATTGAGTGCAACATGCCACCTACCAGACGTTTAAAAATCACTATTAAATTTTGATGTTAATAAAAATAGGCTAATACTATTTCTTTGCATTATAGTGTTAGTGGTTGATGGGATATATATATATATATTTGGGTAATTAACTTCAACACACCAGAAAAACAAAGCACTCATGAATTGGACAAGTAATATTTGTATTAAAACAAAAGATTACAATAATCAAGAATACTGATCAAAGTCCTGCAGAATATGCGTTTTTAAATGTTCATGTAATAAGATAATAAGAAGGTGTTGAATTGACTCCAACTGAGAAATGTAATGTTCAAAAATCAAATCAGCAGAGCCCAAATTATTTATTTATTTTTCCATTAAACTAACCCTAAACCCCAACCCTAACCCTAGTTTTTTTAAGTGACACTCCTTCGGCTACGAACTTCAAGCGTAGATGGTGGGATTTTTTCAGAAGCCACCGGCTAGCAGTTTTTGAGGCAGGAGACCGGGACGGAACTCCGCGAATATACCAAAAGTCGGTTCTACATTTATTTCTCAAGTTATACGCTCAGAGAAAATTAAGGGAGGTAATTAGGTATTAGAAAATGATAATTACCTCCCTTGAGAATTTGAAATTTCTAGCCTCAAATGTTCTACGATTTTGCGTCGTATTCATCACCACCATAGACATCATAGATTCCAATGACTCTCTCTCTCTCTCGCCATCCTTCTCTATCTGTTATCGCTCCTGGAAGTTTCTCAACTATGCATCCAGTGTCCGTACATAGCTGATGTAAGTAAGTTTTAGCTGCTCGGCTATCACTAGTGTGTCTATGAGTAGGAGTCCATGGGAGAACGCCACTTATAAATTACTTCTTACTTCTCCAGCAACGTCTAGTTCGTTCTACTTGGATGGTTTGCGTGATTGGAGATAAGTGTCCGTACAGCTGTTGTTTTGTGGAGTGCTACTGACAGGATTTATGGGAATAAGTTTTGATTCGTTCGTCTTGTATCTTATCCTCAATAAAATCTGGTTCTTTGTTCTCGTAGGTTGGTACGCTGAAATGGAACGAAAAGGCACGAAAGAGGAAAAAGACAAAGGCAAGAGGTAGTTTTACGACTTAGCCTTTATTGAACGGGGCATTGTCGGCCGTAGCCAAGGGGATATGCCCCTTGGCTAGGAAACGACTACACTCAGTTGCAGCCGCAGTTCGAATGGCCGATGTATTATTTTTTTGGGGGGTGGGGTAGGGAGTCAGTTCCTTTTGTCGGACATGCGCAAAGGGGTTCTTCCGGTCAAGGCCCCATGGGAGTCTGTTATTTTAAAATTTTATCTAAATTTTATTTTTATTTTCGTTTTTTTTTTATCCCCACAGATTTATTCAAACCACCATCTTTGTAGAGTTCTCATTTAGCTTTTTCTCCGAGCGTTTTTTAAAGTCCAGGTAGTGCAGCCATACAGTAGTACTGATACGGCTACTTCTTGGAACGGCAACGGCCTGGAAGAATAAACAGATATATAAACGTATTATGAGGAAATAGGCGAACGACTTGCGTCGTAGGGAATGTTAATTACTGGTAGCTGGTTGGGGGCGGGGCAAATCCCCCATCTAAGGGGCAGAGGCGTCAGGCGCCTAACCCATGTGTACTCGTTGTCAGCCCGAGAAGAAAGAGACAGGAATTCAGAATTCCCGCTTTGTGGCCAAATACTCATGCCACCTATCGGCAAACGAACCACAGCAAGAGAAGATAACCTATTTGGACATGTCCACCCAGTCTTCGCGCCGTGGGTGGCGACCCGTGATGCTTAAGGATAGAGCCCAGGTGGATGAGCAGTTCATGACATGCAATACTCCACTTTGGCCCTATCTTGTGCTAGACGGGCGGTCGGAGAGGCCCCCTCCGATCAATCGGCTGGTCACGTCAAGCCTTAGCACCTATATGATTTTCCCAACCCTATTGCCCTTATGGCAAGCACCAATCCCTTTTTATCATATGGGTGCTAGAAGGCGGTGGCTGCGGGTCTACATGTCCTGGGACGTTAAACTCTATCTGATGGTGAGGTTCCAGTTTTGGAGGTTTGGGGAATGTGGAGCACCCCTTCATCACCATTGCTCCCTGGTCCACTCTGACCCGGAGTGGTAGTACCTGTTAGGGTCCCATCTATGGGTTAAATAGAAAAATGTATTAATAAAAAAATTGTATTATCCATTAAGAATTGATATATTTCAAAACTTTATCGGCATTAAATGACCCACTGAGGTTGATATGCCGTAAAACAAAACAAACCAAAACCAAACCAAACCAGTCTTCGCGTTTTACTGATTCAACAGTTCTAAAGTATCTTCTTGTAAGACTCCAGTGACAATGTCAAAGAAATCAGTGTCATCATCGTTTCTCTGAATTTTTTAGATGAGGCTGGTATAAAGAAATCTGAGATATGGGTTATCGTCCTTGTCTACGAGCCTCTCTATCGAACCAACCAATCACGGGCCAGCATACTTTGGCGGCAAAGCCAAAGCGGCAAATTCTTTACCCCTCTTTCTGATCGACCAGCACCGGAGACAGATCTCAAAAAAGGGTCTCTTATATCTTCCCGAACGACCAGAGTAGCCGTAGCAAGGGATTTCGATAATTCCCCTACCTCAGGATTTCAGCTAAGTGTTGTTTTTTTATTATATGTATAAGATCCCGCAGAAAAACCAAAGTTTGCAACAATTCTTCCAATAATACATGTTTGTTCCCATTCTAAGTTAGTGTTCGTTTTATTCTTTTGACTTGTCTGTCACCATTCGTGGTCAAAATCTTCATACTGGATTATTTGTATTATTCGGACTATTGTCCTCATCTTCATTGTTATCTACACAACGTTTCGGCCAATGTGCCCTCCGACCTTCTTCAGATATTTCTTGTCAGAATACTGCATGACCAAGAATTATGTATATTCCATTCCATTCAGCTTTGGCAAAGTATACAAAGGCGAAACATGCCGTTCGCTGAATGCAAGACTAGAGGAACACCGTAAAGCAGTGGTACAAGGGGAAATAGAAAAGTCGAGTATAGCTGACCATATATGGAATGAAAAGGGAAACCATCTGCCCTTATGGAATGAAGTTAGGATAATAGATAAAGAACATTGGAAGAGAAGATGCCTCAAAGAATCAGCTCATAAGTATAGAGAAGAATATGTTGTAAGTCGTGTCATATACATATATATATATATATATATATATATATAGATAAATCTAATGAGTCAGACGAACCTACTAAAAGTTTCGCTTAATGCTCTTCAGGGCTAAGATCTGACTTAGAGTCAGATCTTAGTCATGACTTAGAGTCAGATCTTAGCCCTGAAGAGCATTAAGCGAAACTTTTAGTAGATTCGTCTGACTCATTAGATTTATCTTTATCATTTGCTCTACTTGAGCACTTTTTACTTATTAGCTTTAGTCTCCTGGCGGGTTTGTATGAATATATATATCTTATATATATATATATATATATATATATGCATATAAATTGTTTTTCTTTTCGTACTAATAGATTATTTTTTGTTGGTACGATTATCTTGGTCTTTTCTTTTTTAAAATGTTTTCTTCCCGGTTGGTAGTATATTTTTACAATCAAACTATTTGCTGGTTTTTTCTCACCGCGAGGATTTACCAACAAGTTTGGTATATATATATATATATATATATATATATTAGAATTCCCGTTTCTTCTTTTTGGCGCTCGATTTTGAATTCAGTGTCTGTTAGTTTCGTTATTGCATTTTTGGAATTCTTACCCCCCCTTTTTCAAACAATCGGCAACCGCCATTTTATTAATCGTTACAAATACAATATGGGAACCTATAATTAAAAAGGCTAGATTAGACAAAATAAAAATAGACTCCACCAGTCTATTCCAGTCCAAGACATGCTATGGGTTAAATAATATTGGAAATCTGATAGAGAATTATTTTCCCCTAGAGGGAGAATCGCCAATACAATGTTGGCGCCAGAATCAGACCCCGGCACTTGTCTGGAGATTGTCAACCTGAGGAGTCACGTCAAATAAGCACTCCCACTACCTTGCCTCAAAAAAGGGTTACGTTTGTCTGCTGGCCGTCGACCTGGACGGAGGCGTTTTCCAATAGCATACTTTCTGAAGGCCGTTTCGACAGCATACTTATCAGAAGGCTGAGGACCTAAATAGTCAACTTGAAGAGGGCCCCATCCACCGTCATTTAAAAGAACAGTTACCCAGGCGAGAAGCTACTAAAATAGCATCCCCTACTTTTACTTATCGGACGAGAACCGACAAAACGGACGCGTCTCTACAGAACTCTACAACCACAGCGACCAGAATACCCTTGTTAGTGCCACTTCTCCAACGAACAGTATTTCACCTCACAGATAAGTCTGGTAGCAAATGTTATTAAAATTTGTTAAAACATTTCTGTACTTTTTGATAATACATGAGTCTATAATTTATATTCGTGTTTGTTTCCTTCTTTCGTCCGAATAATAATAACCGGAGAATAAGGGCTCCAACAAAACCCCGTAAATACTCTTAATAATACCACTATTCTACAAGGATGGTTTTGACATTAAATAACCCATGAATGTTGATATGCCATTAAACAAAGAAACTAAACCAAAATAGAATATAGGTAAAATAGTCGTCCCCAGACTGGGTTCTTCAGCCTTCATATGGCAATTGGTCTTGAAAGTCGAGTAGAAGAAATCTTTTGAATAATAATTAAAACCGGCTGTACTCCACTTAAAACCTGACCTTGTATCGCATCCTGTCCGTGGGGGAAGAGTTGGGTAAATAAAAAAAAAAAAAACTCTTAAGTTGTTTTGCGAGGATCCACTTCAACAATGGTCTTCAATTAGTTATCGTCAATGGTAGAACGACGTCCGCCATCTTCTTCCGTTTTCAAGGCTCGCGCGGCCATTACGAAACTTTTGGAATCAACATTGAACTGAATGCTCATTGGCGGTATATAAAATAGTGGTTTGGTTTGTTTTACGGCATATCAACCTCGGTGGGTTATTTAATGCGGACAAAGTTGTGAAATAAATTCATTCTTAATGCATAATACAATTTTGTTTATAAACTTATGTTTTTCTATTCAACACATAGGTGGGACCCTAACAGGTACTACCACTCCGGGTCAGAGAGGACCAGGGAACAATGGTGATGAAGGGGTACTCCACATTCCCCAAACCTCCAGAACCGGAACCTCACCATCAGATAGAGTTTAACGTCATTCCCAGGACATGTAGACCCGCAGCCACCGCCTTCTAGCATCCATATGATAAGAAGGATTGGGGGTTACCATAAGGGCAATAGGGTTGGGGCAATCATATAGGTGCTAGAGCTTGACGTGGCCAGCCGATTGATTGGAGGGGGCCTCTCCGACCGCCCGTCTAGCCCAAGAAAAGCCTAAAGTGGAATATTTAAGAATAGTGGATATTATTTATATGAATTAGTGAGTTATTAGTTCAAAACGAACACCCTATCCTTATAATTCATTAGTCTATCGAAATAATAACCTAAAACTGAACATTTCGGTAAGGAAAAGTGTGGGAATTAATTTCTTTTTTAATTTAAAAAATAACACACTCCCATGAGCCTTCACACCGGAAGAACCCTCCGAGCATGTGCGCGAAAAAGGACCCACTTCCGACCCCAAAGATAATCTCTCGACCATTCGGACTTAGACCTTGGCTCTGACAAGATACCACTACTGGCCAGAAAGCAATTTCCTTGCTACGTGGTGGCCATGACTCGTGAATAAAGCCTAAATCATAAAACTACCTTTTGTCTTCGTCTCTTCCTTGTTTGAATTCATTTACAGTGCGACCACCAAATAAGATGGTGTTGTATATGCAAAAGTCGAAATCTCCCGATTCACTAATACAAGCTACATACACTCGCCAAACGGGACGGATAAAGTCGGAAGTGCCCTCTAGCGTGGCCTGGGACGGAATGACCATTTTGACATATATCTGCGCATGGGCTCCAAATCGGAGTTCCGCTATGATAGTCAATTCCCAAAATTAAATAAAATAAAAAAAATTGGTAAATAAAATTCGAATATCATCCAATGAAAGCGATTCCCGGGTAAAGTGAAAACAACTCCAATTGATCCAACTTGGGACCGCCGATCTCTATAAAACGAACAGCTTTGAAGGGCACCGACAGTCAGGGCTTCAGGCACCATCACGAACGCAGGCCCGACGAGCGCTACCTCACAGAAGGACACATCAAAGAGCGGCGGGTCACACCCCCAACTTACCCAAACCTGACCTCACCAGGCAGTCAAATCAACAAGTCAACTACCGAATATTTCTACATCATTCGTTGATACAAAAAGCGCTACTACCAGTACACAAGATTCTGCCTAGAACAAGACACGAAAGAAGCGAACATTTCTACAAGATTCGACGATACAAAAATATACTAGCTATCATAACCACGATACGACCAGCGATCGACATCAGAATAACCGAAACACAAGATTCTGCCTACGACAACAACAACAACAACAACAGACATACCGACTGATACAAACCCCATTCGTGCTACCACAAGTGAACAAACTTATCTACCTCCCAACCCCCAATTCTCTACGATCATCAACTTAAGGGGCGAACTTCAGTCCGCGCCTACCTCCACATACACAATATTCTGCCTACATCACCACCCCAATACCACAGTCAAGCTGGACATTTTACGGACTCAATATCCACCCATAACTATAACCAAATTTATCCTGTAATTCTCATTTCTATCCTTTCACTGTTCTCATGTTGTTTTTCTTAATACAATTTTAAAACTTAAAATCTGTGTTTTGTTCATTTCCTCATCACCATACGCTTGCATGCCAAACGGTTTATAACAATGGGGTTAAAAGAAAACCCTAGGAATACGCACCAAGAATAACCAGCTACCTTTTAAACCTAAAACATTAAACCTCTGGCCACCCCATAAAAGATAAAGTCAGTTTCACGAACATTTAATTATATACACTAGAAAATAAATGTACCCTCTGGGTGCAAGTATTTAAGATTTAATGTAATAAAATATTATATTAAATTAGAAAAGGCTAATGAAAGTAAATAAAAATGCTGATAAAATGAATTGAAACAAAGGAGGGTATAATCGAAAAATATAACAACTGAAACTTACTTACTCTTCCATCACTCCCGTCTTTCATTGCTAATTTTTTCTGATTTAACTATTTAGTTAAATTAGGAGATAAAGAATAAAATTACAGTTATTTTTTCTTGTTAATGGATTTCTTTCAAGATTTATCCCCGAGATTTTTGCTCATATTCATTATGATAAAAACCAAAATATTAAAAATCAATAATATATATAAAAGTGGACCAGGGAGTAATGGTGATGAAGGAGTGCTCCACATTCCCCAAACCTCCAGAACTGGAACCTCACCATCAGATAGAGCTTAACGTCATTCCCAGGACATGTAGACCCTCAGTCACCGCCTTCTAGCACCCATATGATAAAAAGGGATTGGGGCTTGCCATAAGGGCAATAGGGTTGGGAATATCATATATGTACTAGGGCTTGGCGTGACCAGCCGATTGATCGAAGGGGGCCTCTCCGACAGCTTTTTGTGTAGATGATTAAAGAGTAAAGTTAAAAACTTACATGTTGAGCATGTGTTCACGTGTGCTGTGCGACACGAGGTTGCAGGGGGCGAGATAGGAGATTAGCTGTTTGCTTGTTGTGACTACAAGTCGAAAGAGATTTTTTTTTATTTTGTTTGGCGCTTCTGTTTTCATGAGGCTGCTTACCACGCCACCTAACGTCTCACGGGAGAAACGGGATAAGTCAGGAATGTGTGCTCTGCGACACGAGGTTGCAGGGTGCAAGACAGGAGATAAGCTATTTGTTTGTTGTGGCTACAAGTCGAAAGAGATTTTTTTATTTTATTTGGCGCTTCTGTTTTTATGAGGCTGCTTATCACGCCACCTAGCGTCTAACGGGAGAAACGGGAAAATACAGCAATGTAATTCCTACAAGTCTAAACTAGGTATTCTCAAATATTTTTAGGTAATACGGACTCATATTGATGAGATAGACCCCACTTCTAACCCTAACCAGAGAGGGAGAGGTCCAAATCTTACTCATAAGATCTCCCTCAGTTTTTTAAAAATTTCTCATGTACCTAATTCAATTTCTATGTTGAGGTAATTTGAGGGGAAAAATGACCCACTTCTCTCGGCCATTCGGACTTAGGCGTTATGTGGGAGCGAGACACGACTACTGGTCAGGGAGGAATTTCCTTACCACGTGGTGTCTATGACCCGAGAATAAAACCAAAATCATAAAACTACCTTTTGTCTTTGTCTCTTCCTTTTTCTTCCCTTGAATTCCTTTTTCAGCGCGATGACCAAATAAGATGGGGTTAAAAGCAAACCCTAGGAACACGCACCACGTATAACAAGCTGGGTAATTCCATGTCAAATCATTCAGGCCATGTCAAAGTGTGGACTATGTTAAAGTTAGATATTAAAAAAAAATTTGAGCTTACAATTTAAAAGAAAATGTCGGAGTAATGTCGATTTTTAGCTTTCCAAATTTGAGAGGGGTCGCGAAAAATGGCGACTTTTTGTAACCTATTTTTGTCTGTGCAATGAGTTCTAGAGCTTCCCTACTCCTAAAAATTGGTTTAAAAATGCATTTTTACCCTAGGAATACAAAAATCCTATCATTTTGCAAAAATTTGTTAAAATTTTGCACTTCAATTTTTCTTAAATTTTGTACAGGTGTGGACTATCTTAAAGTTAGCCAATCCCCAAAATTTGGAATTGGAAGCTCAAATTTTGGAGATCTTCTAATGTTAACATAGTCCACACATAGAAAAAATTACATAAAAATTGAAAGGGTAGATGACAATTTCACTTTCTTCTGTAGGATTTGGCATGGAATGACCCTGCTACCTTTTAAACCTAAAACGTTAAACCTCTTGCCACACCACACATACGAATAGAACTGACTTCTGAAGACGGTCGGAAAATTAAAACGGAAAGTTTTTTGGTGGTACCCAATGACAGTTTAACTACAGTCTATGAATTAACATTTTGCGAATTGGGTTACGGTTTTAGGGATTAAGGTTGTTTTTAATTACGTATTGCTTAAAAAAAATAAACAACAAAAAAAAAAACAAATTACTATACATTTAATTAACCATTGAAATTAATTACTGAATCTAATATTGAGACAGTTGTTTGTGTTAGTATTGCAATGTATAATTTCAATTAAACTTAGTTTAAAAATATTTTTCAATATTAAATGTCATTGGAGACCACAAAAATCTTTCCGTTTTAATTTTCCGACCTAAATCAGAAGTCGGCCACGAATGGATAAGAGTGACATGCTGTAAAGACCAACCAACCAACCAACCAACCAGCCAGCCAGCCAGTCAGTCATCCGAACAGATGAAGTAAAAAGTATGAAGTTAATAACACTTATTAATTACATTTACAAGAACAGAGAGTTTGTTGTTTTATATAAGTAAAGAAAGAAAAAGAAACTCTTTCTCCTTTGTCCCATAATCTACCTACTCCCCCTCCTCTTCCGTCTTATTTTATATCACTTCGTTCTCTTTCTTTTTCAGTCTCTTCCAGACACTCTGTCTCCCTGTCTTAACCTCATCATGTTTTTTTTTTAAATTCTCTCTTTTTGATGCCATATTTCTTTCTTTCTTTGGTTCTTTGTTTCTTTGTTTCTTTGGTTCTTTCTTTCTTTCGTTCGTTCTTTCGTTCTTTCTTTCGGTCGTTCTTTCTTTCGTTCGTTCGTTCTTTCTTTCGCTCGTTCTTTCTTTCTTTCGTTCGTTCTTTCTTTCTTTCTTTCTCTCGTTCTTCCTTTCTTTCTTTCTTTCTTTCTTTCTTTCGTTCTTTCTTTCTTTCTTTCTTTCTTTCTTGGTTCTTTGTTCTTTCTTTCTTTCGGTCGTTCTTTCTTTCGTTCGTTCGTTCTTCTTTCTTTCACTCGTTCTTTCTTTCTTTCGTTCGTTCGTTCGTTCTTTCTTTCTTTCTTTCTTCTCTTCTTTCGTTCGTTCGTTCGTTCGTTCGTTCGTTCTTTCTTTCTTTCTTTCGTTCGTTCGTTCTTTCTTTCTTTCTTTCATTCGTTCGTTCGTTCGTTCATTCGTTCTTTCTTTCTTTCTTTCTTTCTTTCGTTCGTTCGTTCGTTCTTTTCTTTCTTTCTTCGTCTTTCTTTCTTTCATTCGTTCTTTCTTTCATTCTTTCTTTCGTTCGTTCTTTCTTTCTTTCTTTCTTTCTTTCTTTCTTTCTTATCACTGGTCTTGTTGTTAAGGTTTGCATAGTCTGTCACGTAGTTGCTTCTACTACCTGCTGTTACTAAGTTGTCACGACTCAGAACTGGACAGCTTTATCACTGCTTAACTTCATTCATTCATCTAGCTGGAACCGGTGCTGTTTTTAATCATAAAACTATCAATCGTCCTTTTCTCTTTCTTTCTTTCTTTCTTTCTTCTTTCTTTCGTGCGTTCGTTTATTCATTCTTTCTCTCGTACTCTTTTCTTTCTTTCTTTCTTTATCGCTTGCCACCTTTTTTTTCTTTCTATTTAAATTTAACTCTTTTTTATCTTTACTTTCTTTCTCTCTCTCTTTCTTTCTTTCTTTCTTTCTTTTCGTGCGTTCGTTCATTCGTTCTTTCTCTCGTACTCTTTTCTTTCTTTCTTTCTTTCTTTCTTTCTTTCTTTCTTTATCGCTTGCCACCTTTTTTTTCTTTCTATTTAAATTTAACTCTTTTTATCTTTACTTTCTCTATCTCTTTCTTTCTTTCTTTCTTTTTTTATTTATTTATTTATTTTTCGTTCGCTCATTCCTTCTTTCTCTCACCATCTTTTCTTTCTTTCTTTCGATTTTTTTATTCTTGTCACCTTTCTTTCTTTCTTTCTTTCTATTTGAACTCTTTTTATATTTTTTCTTTCTTTCTTTCTATTTATCACTTGCCATCTTTTCTTTTTTTCTTAGTATTTATCTTATTCTTAGTATCGTTATCTTATATTTTCTTCTTTCTTTCTTTTTTAACGCTTGTCATAATTTCTTTCTTTCTTTCTTTCTTTCTTTCTTTCTTTCTTTCTTTCGACTAATTCCTTAACTCTCACTATCCTTTCTTTTTCTGCTTTTACTCCTTTTATTTCTGTGTCTCTTTCTTTCTTTCATTCGTTTTCCTCGTCCTTTTCTTTTTCCTTCACCTTTCACCTTTTCCTTCTTTCTTTCTCTTTCTTTCTTTTATCTAAGGACAGACGAGATTTCGCCCGTCTTTTCTTTCATGTTAATCCGTCCACGCAAAATTGGAATTAACGGCGCCAGAGAATGGAAGCACGCATGCGCGTGTACACAAACACACACACACACACACACACACACACACACACAATTGTATGTGTTTGTATGTAAAACTATCGTTTATTATTTGCACCTACGCTAATTGCTTATCTATTTATTTTTGTTTAATGTCTTCTGGTTATTTTGGATCCTTTTATTCATTGTCTTTTCAGATACTTCTTCCCGCCATTTGTTGTTTTTTTAGTGTTTCTTTTTGTCGGTTGTCTTTCTTCTTTATTTATTTCTCTTTCTTTCTTTCTTTCTTTCTTTCTTTCTTTTCTCTATCCTTATATCTTCCTTTCTTTCTTTTCCTTTCTTTCTGCATTCTTTCTTTTGTCTTTTTCTTTCTTTCCTTTCTTCCATCCTTCCTAGTCTTTTTTTCTTTTGCTCTCTCTCTCTCTCTCTCTCTCTCTCTCTCTCTCTCTCTCTCTCTCTCTCTCTCTCTCTCTCTCTTATTTTGTCTGTCTGTCTTTCTTTCTCTATCCTTATATCTTCCTTTTTTTGACTTTATCCTTTATTTCTGCATTCTTTCTTTCTTTCTTTTCTTTATATCACTTTTTTCTTTTCCTTCTTTCGCCGCCTTTCTTTCTTTCTTTTTTTCTTTCTTTCTTTTATCTTGTCTGTCTATCTTTCTTTTTCTTCCTTTACATATTCTTTTTTTTCTTTTCTTTATTTTTCTTTCTTTATTTTTTCTTTTCTTTCTGCATTCTTTTTTCTCTGTTTTTTCTTTCTTTTTGTAATCTTTTTTCTTTCTTGACTTTCTTTCTCATTTGTGCATTCTTTCTTTCTTTTTGTATTCTTTCTTGTCTTTCTACCTCTTTTCTATCTTTCTTTCTTTCTTTTTGCAAATCTCTTACACACCTTTTTGTTGTTATTCCCCCCTCTCTTTCTTCGTTTTCTTGACTCTCTCCCCCCAGCACCCTTTTCATGCAAAGGTGTTTCAAACTTTCTTCCCAATTAAAAACATCATTCTCCTTGAGCCTCCCCAACCCAGCACTCGGATATTTTGTAATTTTTTCGTCTGATACTCTTTTCATTCCTCTTCATCGAAAGACAATGAATCCTTTGTTTAAGAAAAACAAATTCAAAAGATATACAGTACCAACTTTGCTATCTTCTGTATATAAATACTGTTGTAACTACCTACTTACATACGTTCTTGGAATTTGGTGTATGTCACGCCAGGTTGTGTGTCAAGGGTAGTTTGGTTAGTGTCTTTGTTTAATGGCATATCAACCTTTGTGTGTTATTTCAGGGCAAAGCCATTACCAGAGAAGGATTGGAGTGGTACTATCTAAACCATAGCTGGGGGATAAGAGGGTGCATACCTTTCACAAGGGTATATGGGGTGGCAAGTGTTTTGGTGTTTTAAGGTTTAAAAGGTGGCTGTGGTTATTCCTTGTGCGTGTTCTTAGGGTTTTGCTTTTAACCCCATCTTATTTGGTAGTCACGATGAAAAGGAAGGAATTCAAGGGAAGAAAAAGGAACGAGACAGAAGGTGGTTTTATGGTTTTGGCTTTATTCACCGGTCATAGCCACCACATGGCAAGGAAATATCTCCCTGACCAGTAGTAGTAGTGTCTAGACACACTTAAGGCCGCAACTCAAATGACAGAGAGATTTTCTTGGGGGTCGGATGTTGGTCCTTTTTCCTGCACATGCGTGGAGAGTTCTTCCGGTGAAGGCTCATGGGAGTTTGTTATTTTTTAAATTTTTTAAATTTAAATTTTATTTTAATCTCCACAGGTATTTTTCTGAATATGAACATAATAGCATAATGTAACGTGATTATTAAGGTCCACCGGAGTTTTATAGTGGTAATAAAGCTGTGAGCGGACTGCTATAGAAAGAGAGGAAGAAGAAATAAGAGAAAGTAAAGGTTTAAAAAAAGGAGGAGTGGACACACAACCGGTTGACCAAGGCATGACCCCTGGAAGAGGAATTGAAAGCTGACCGGAAGTCGGGTGTTGACCGGAATCAGAAGTGACGTGGTGACGAGGAACAAGCAAGAAGAAGATCGCCCTCTTTTTGCCTTTCGGCGGCTTAGTGTTCAGACGGGGCCGCTGGTCCCTAGTGTGGGACAGCGTTATAGTTGGTACTATGTTAAAAGGTACAGTAATTTAACAGTGTCCTCCCTCTCTTTCTCTCTGCCTTTCCTTCTCTCCGAAATAGAGCCCACGACACGAGCCCAAAAATAAATGCTAAGCCCTTGTGACCATATATCTTATGTGTTTGTTGTACCTTTTTTTTATCGACAATGACGACCGCCATACTGTTATATACCTCTTTTATTCTTCTGGCCGGATCTGGTATATCTTCTAAGGTCTCGTCTATCTTCTATCTTGGTCTGGTATGTCTTCTACAGGTCTGGTCTTTCTTATCTGGGGATTCCGGGTCTGTGTTGGGGATCATTTCTTATCAGAAGCCTTGTGCTATTGTTAGCTTTTAGTAATAACAACAAGACTTCGATTTACAATGATGTTACTTTATTCATGAACCCCAGACCAGACAATCACGCAGTGAGACTCACATCTTGCTACCTTCGCTTCTAAGTCCTAACTCTCAACTCTGCAACTGACTAACTCCAACTGAGTTGCTTACACCTTAAACCGGAAGGGCTTCTATTGACTTCCGTTCTCACGTTCCATCCCCAGAACGCAAGGTGAGAGTGAGGTCAAGCATTGTCACTCACTCTCAAGGCCATCAGCTGTACTGATCGCCATAAGGATTTCTATACTACCTTAAAAAGATATTAGGGATCCATAATTATGTAACAACATAACAAATACCTTTTTGGTACCGTGACCATATTATTATACTACAATAACTTGAGTTACTCACATACTATGATACAATAACTTGAGTTCAAACTCACATACTATGATACAATAACTTGAGTTCAAACTCACATACTATGATACAATAACTTGAGTTCAAACTCACATACTATGAATAACTTGAGTTAAAACTCACATACTATGATAAAATAACTTGAGTTCAAACTCACATACTATGATACAATAACTTGAGTTCAAACTCACATACTATGATAACACAGTAATTTTCACATGGGGACGCCCCACGGGGGTAGATAGACTAAGCTTAGAAAAAATAATGAAAATATCAAAATCAAGTCTAGCCCTGTTGGCAGGGTTAGAAGATGCCAACTTCATGCTCCGCAAAAAGTAGAGGGTGTCCTGGGCACAACACTAACCTACATCCTGTGGTGTGGCACCAGTTCATTACCATTACTCCCAGATCCACTCTGACCTGTTAGGGTCTAATCTCTGAGTTAGATAGATCTGCTTAAAAATTATTGGTATTAGACAGGAATACTTGAAAACATATAACTGTGCAAATTATTTGTATTAAGAATAGTTACTTGAAACCATAATTGTTTACAAAGGATTATTATTGATAGTTATTTGAAATAATATAACTGCAAACAAATTATTATAAAATAGAAATAGCTAATTTAAACCATATAATTGTGTATAAACCATTAGTATTAGATAGGAATACTCGAAAACCATATAATTGTGTGCAAATACTTGAAACCATATAATTGTGTATAAACCATTAGGAATACTCGAAACCATATAATTGTGTGCAAATACTTGGAACCATATGTGCAAATTATTTGTATTAAGAACAATTACTTGAAGCTATAATTGTTTACTAAGGATTATTATTACTTACTTGAAACCATATCTCTGCAAACAAATGAGTATTATTAAATTGAAATAATTACTTGAAACCATAGGATTATTAGTATTAGATAGGAATACTTGAAACCATATGATTGTGTGAGAATTGTTTTTATTAATAATAGTTACTTGAAGCTAAAATTGTTTACTAAGAATTATTATTACCACTCCAGGTCAGAGTGTTATATACTCTTTCTTACTTCTTACTTCTGGTAGTATTTTCTTCTGGCCAGCTTTGCTATTCTGATCGTCTATCTTAGTCTGGTCTCTTCTAAGGTCTGGACTTTCTTGGGGACTTCGGGTCTGGTTTTCTGTTAGGGATTTCTATTTATCAGAAGCCCTGTGTCATTGTTAGTTTTTAGGTAATAAACACAAGACTTCGATTTACTTTGATGTTACTTTATTTTCAATCCCCAACCCAGACATCTGCGCAGTTGAGACTTACATCCTACGAGCTCGGCTCCTACTTGCTAACTGACTGAGACTTACTTACTATCCTTAAACCAGAAGACAGGGTCTTCTATGCCTTCCGGTTCTCACGATTTATCCCCGGAAGGCAAGGTGAGAGTGAGGTCAAGCCTTGTCACTCATCCTTCAAGGCCGTGGGCTGTAGCTTATAATGGCCATTTTGATTTCTACACTATTGCCATAAATATAAGGTATCTAATAATTATGTAACAAGAGTAGACCTATGAGTAATGGTAATGAAGGGGGGATTCCACATTCAACAGAGTTCCAGAACTGGAGCCTCACCTCCAGTTAAAGTTTAGTTTTACTTTCAAACCAGTTGTATATGTTTATCAACCCTGCCACATGAATAGGATGTGACACAAGGTCAATTTCTTAACTCTTAACATCCTGTTGAGAATTTTTAAAGTCCAGAGCCCCATTCCTATAAGGATTTATCAATAAATGGCTAAAAATGACCTTTGCATCTAAAGTTACCTGTTATTTCCCTTAAATCAAAGACTTCTAAATATGTTTAATATTACATTCAAATAAAGGCTATGGTTCGGGGTGGATTAGAAAAACGAATGTGACTTCCGGACGGGTGGAATGAGGTAGTACGTTAAGAGTTAAGCAGAGTTTAACAAGTTTGAATTCAGAGTTTTCCTTCGAGACCAGTTGCTTAACCAAGGTTAAAGAGCCCAGTCTACCCTACTATTATGCATACCTTTCTCAAGGGTATTGGTGCTATATGAAATGCAAACGGCCTTGTACAGGATTTGAACTCGGGTCAACGAGTCCATTTCCTATGATTATACCCATTACACCACACACCTCCAACTCATATACAGTCCTCCAAAGTCTGATTAATCTAACCCTATTCACCTTATGGCACCCCTGTAAGAAAAGGTAACACTAGCGGCAGTACTCCTAGGTTTGACTGGAGTTAACCGCAAATGTGGCAGACGAGTTAAGAGTTAAAGAAGTAAAACAACGACAAGATAAGAATAAAAGACTGTATTAAATATAAAGTTGCAAACTTTAGTCTCGTTTGCAGACAAATATATAATATGTATATAATGGATACAATATGTATTTAATATTTATATAAATGTCACTTAGCTGTTTATCCTGGTATATGGGGTATTGACGGAGCCCCTTGCTACGGTCTTCTGTTTATAATTCGGATATATTTGGACTTCTGTTTGCGTCCGACTCCGATCTGTTGTAATATAGTAGGAGCGACCTTTGTACGGTCCGATTCCTTTCGTTGCTGTTGCAGAAGAGCTGGAATGAGTCTGCACTTTGGATTTGGTGCCAAAGTATGCTGGCTCATGATTGGTTGGTTTGAAACAGAGGCTCGCAGACAAGCGACGATAACCCATACCCCAGAATTCTTAATACCCCCCCCAATCCTTTTTATCCTATATGTGCTAGAAGGTTGTGGCTAAGGGTCTTAGTGTCCTGGGTATGACATTAAACTGCATCCAGCAGTTCCAAATCTGGAGCTCTGGGAAGTGTGGAGTATCCCTTCATTGTCATTACTCTCAGGTCGACTTTTTGAGTTAAATAAAAAAAATGAGTTAAAAAAATTGTTTTAAAAAAATTGAGTTTAAATTAAAAAAAAATTGGTTTGGTGGTTGGTTTTGAAGGCTATCATAATGCAAGTGTAAAGAAAAATAAGGTAACTATGGTGTTGTTTGTTAACCTGTAATTTTTTAATTCTTAATATTTCGAGATAAAAATCTCTTCTATAGAAGATCTCAGAAACTGAAGCTGTTGTTAGTGACTGTCTAAAAAAAATTTGAATATCCATCAAGAATGAATAAAAGAAAACGTCTTCGACATAAAATAACCCAACAAGGGTTGTCATGCCATAAAATCCAACCAACCAATTGAGTCTGATTAATATGGATTCATTAATTAATACAATAATTAGATATAAGCAGCGAGAGAATTATTTCCAAGGGCTACAACAGTGGAGTGTTCTCTGAGGATCAAATTCCCTGAAAGAAATATCATTCTACAGCAAGCACTTAAGAGTAATTCATTTGTATCTTCTTCAGTGGTCTGTTCATTGTATCTATTTACCTAACCCCTCCCACCACAGGCAGGGTGTGACAAATCATTACAAAACAGAAATAGCTAATTTAACTCTTAACATCCTGTTGAGAATTTTTTTAAAGTCCAGAGCCCCATTTCTATAAGGATTTATCAAAAAATTTAAAGTTACCTTTAAATCAAAGACTTCTAAATATTACATTTAAACAAAGGCTATCAAAGGTATAGGATGTTGTAGAATAATCATACCAGTTCCAATTACCGTCGAATTGGTAAGACAAGACAGCAAGTAGTCATAACTTAATACGAATCTGTCTTGCTGCAAAGGACTACTGCAAAATGTCAGGTTATTCATGAAGCCTCATAACATCATAGAAACCAAGCAGCCAATCAGGACTCAAGGAATGAAATCACCCAAATGCATAAGTGGCCTATTCTGGATTCCCATAAATACCAATTGTCTTGGCACTGGTTCAGTTATGCTTAGCTTGTTGCTCAAACCAACAGTACGCTAACTCACTTCAACATGGCGCTAGGAACAGGATAGATTTTGAAATTGGAAGGACTAGCGGCAGGGATATCTCTTGCTTGTCTTGGGTCAGGGCAGGGGGAAAATGGGGTCAATGTTGCTTCTACCTCCTTGCAGCCATTGTTATTGTCTGGTTTGTAACTGTCAGTTACTGGATCGAATATTAGGTGTGCAATCAGAGCATCTATAGTGACTCCTTCATCTTCAACATTAAGAGTTAAACCATATAATTGTGTATAAACCATTAGAATTAGATAGGCATACTTGAAACCATATGATTGAGTGAAATTATTTGTATTAAGAATAGTTACTTGAAGCTATAATTGTTTACTAAAGATTATTATTAGTTACTTGAAACCGTATGTGTGCAAGCAAATGAGTATAATAAAATTGAAATAATTACTTGAAACCATATGACTTTTAGTATTAGATAAGAATAGTTGAAACCATATAATTGTGTGCAAATTATTTATATTAAGAATAGTTACTTGAAGCTATAATTTTTACTAAGGATTATTATTAGTTACTTGAGACCATATATCTGCAAACAAATGAGTATAATAAAATTGAAATAATTACTTGAAACCATATGACTTTTAGTATTAGATAAGAATAGTTGAAACCATATAATTGTGTGCAAATTATTTGTATTAAGAATAGTTTCTAATGGTTCCAATCTTGGAGCTCTGGGGAGTGTGGAGTACCCCTTAAGGGTAATCCATTTGTATGTTTTTGGGTGTTTTTTTTCATTGATGTATGTTGTAGAGTAACTAGCACCCCTTCAGCACTCTATCAGATGGACTCGTGTCTCATCGCGAGCTCACGCAATCTCATAATCAAGTCGCTCTCCGCGCTATCATATGAAAGAGTAGCGAGATCTCTGATCACTTATCGATGTCGAGAGATGTCTGCTCCCGTAAGCTAGTAAGCAGAGTATAACGGCTCGGTTTTACTTAATCAACCCTCTCTCTCTCTCATATCCGCATATCACGCCAGAAGGTCCTGGAGTGTGGCTGCCCTCGCTCCACCACTCTTCTCCT
>CM042177.1:17641606-17725804 GCA_023376005.1 Doryteuthis pealeii | reverse complement strand
GGGTAGGAGGGGGAAAAGAAAGGGGGGGGGGGGCCCCGACAAGGGAGAGAGAATAATAATAAACACTAATAATGGTTAATATAATAATGGTATTATTAATAATGATGGTAAGTGGTAATATAATAATAATATAATAATAATAATAATAATAATAACAATAAATGGTAATATAATAATGGTTATTAATAATGATAGTAGGGTAATATAATAATATATATATTAATAATATAATAATAATAACAATAATAATGGTAATATCAATAATGGTAATATTATAAATGATAGTAGTGGTAATAATAATAATAATAATAATAATAATAATAATAATATAATAATATAATAATAATATAATATAATAATGGTAATATAATAATGGTAATATTAATAATGTAGTAGTGGTAATAATAATAATAATAATAATAATAATAATAATAAAATAATAATGGTAATATTAATAATGATAGTAGTGTAAGACCAATACATTCTTAGAGAAGTAAAAAATAGACGGAAAAATATTGCAATGGCCTGGATTGATTACAGAAAAGCCTATGACATGGTCCCACATACTTGGATTTTAGAATGTCTAAAAATGTACAAAATTTCCAACAACATCATAAACCTCATTAAAAAAGCCATGGAAAACTGGCGAGTTCAATTAAAATCTGGAAAACAATCCCTGGCAGACGTAAAAATCCAAAGAAAATTAATGACCATGCACAAGGCTCTCCACCCTAGAGACAATAGAGACAGATTATATGTGTCAAGAAAGGAAGGGGGAAGAGGTCTTACCAACATAGAGGACTGCATAGAAACTACAATCCAACAACTCGAAGACTACACAAAAAAGAGCAAAGACAGATTACTTATGGCGGCCAACAATAGTAGATGTGACATATGGACAAACAGAAAAACAACAAAAACTAGAAAACAAAAATGGTTAAGAAAAGGAAACCACAAAAGAGAAAAAGAATCATTAATAATTGCTGCACAAAATAATGCCATAAGGACAAACTATATCAAAGCGAAAATTGATAAGACCCAACAGAATAGTAAATGTAGACTTTGTGGTAATAGAGATGAGACTGTAAACCATATACTCTGCAAATATAGCAAACTAGCACAACGAGAATACAAAACTAGACACGACTGGGTTGGGAAGGTGATCCACTGGGAATTATGCAAAAAATTAAATTTTGACCACACAACAAAATGGTATATGCATAAACCAGAATCTGTTCTTGAGAACGAAACGCACAAATTTCTCTGGGACTTTGAAATAAAAATGGATCACCTTATCCCAGCAAGAAGACCAGACCTAGTGTTGATAAACAAAAAAGAAAGAACTTGTCAACTGGTGGATTTTGCAGTTCCAGCAGATCATAGGGTGAAGCTGAAGGAAAATGAAAAAATTGACAAATACCTGTACCTTGCCAGAGAACTGAAAAAGTTATGGAATATGAAAGTCAAAGTGATACCAATTGTAGTTGGTGCACTTGGAAAGGTCCCAAAAGGATTGGAAAAGGGTTTGGAAAGTTTGGAAATCAGAGGAAGGATTGATACCATCCAGAACACTGCACTGCTGCAATCTGCCAGAATACTCAGAAGAGTCCTGGAGACCTGAGGAGACTTGCTGTCACTCAGACTCCAGTGAAAGACCATCGGCTAATGCTGATGTGAAAACTCAAAAAGAAGAAATAATAATAATAATAATAATAATGATAATAATAATAATAAACTTTAAATTCGTCTACTTCCATTTCATAAAAATAGTTTCTTTTTGTTTTTTTCTTTGTCCATTTTGTTTAAACGGTCAACATTCAGAAATACATATATTCAGGTCAGGATAGAACCGATCTTTACTACCTGCTACATGGCCGACTTGTCTGGTTGACTTGGGTGTGTGGACACCCAGCCTCAACAAAAACAAAAGATGTAAAAAGGGCGGATGTGCTCTAGGGGAGCCAACAGCTATCCACACTAATATTATTACAAGAAATCAATTATTATAATGGAGATTCTTGTCACTGTTGAATGATGGTTAATTCAAGTCTGTAGTAAGCCTCAAGTTGAGATAGATCTAGAAATATGAGCAGTCCATGACATGCAATACTCCACTTTGGCCCTATCTTGGGCTAGACGGGCGGTCGGAGAGGCCCCTCCGATCAATCGGCTGGTCACATCAAGCCCTAGCACCTATATGATTTTCCCAACCCTATTGCCCTTATGACAAGCCCCAACCCCTTTTTATCATATGGGTGCTAGAAGGCGGTGGTTGCGGGTCTACATGTCCTGGGAATGACGTTAAACACTCTCTGATGGTGAGGTTCCAGTTTTGGAGGTTTGGGGAATGTGGAGCACCCCTTCATCACCATTGCTCCCTGGTCCACTCTGACCCGGAGTGGTAGTACCTGTTGGGTCCCATCTATGGGTTAAATAGAAAAATGTATTTATAAAAAATTGTATTATCCATTAAGAATTGATTTATTTCAAAATTTTATCGGCATTAAATGACCCACTGAGGTTGATATGCCGTAAAACAAAACAAACCAAACCAAAGATCTAGAAATCTTTCCTTGGTTTTTGATATTCTAGGCCAGGGATCACCAAATTTTTTGGTGGGCCAGATAATTGAAAAAATAAAGAGTGCTAGTCACATTATTATTGTGTTCAATACTTGCTAGCCAGTACAAAAGCTCTGAGAGAAAGAGGTAATTTATGAGGAAGTGCGTCCCGGTCTCCTGCCTCAGAAATTGCTACCCGGTGATTATTAAGATAACGTCCCCAGCTATGTTATCTCGGTGGTGTTACTTGAAAGAAAACAACCAACTTACGGTGTTAAATGTATTTTAGAGGGGGGGGCTTCTCTTTTTTTTGTCCTAATTCTTAATTATTTATCGTAATTTGTTTAGAAATTTATTTATAGAAATTTGTCGTAATTCTTGTTTATTTATAGAAATTTGTCGTAATTCTTGTTTAGATATGAAGATGATATCTATCTATCTATCTATCTATCTACCTCAATTTTTTCATTTTTTACTTTGTTTATATATATCTATCCACCCATCTCCATTTGTTCATAAAGAGAAGCCCACCCCCTCTAAAATACATTTAACGCCCTAAGTTGGTTGTTTTCTTTCAAGTAACATCACCGAGACGACATAGCTGGGAACGTTATTTTAGTAGTCACCGGATAGCAATTTCTGAGGCAGGAGACTGGGACGCACTTCCTCATAAATTTTGGAGAAAGATGTAGAATAAAATTTATCTTTCCATTTTGTATTCATTGATGAGTGGCGTAAGATGCACAAAAACAAATTTAACCAACATATTTATTTTCAAAACATTATCAAAGAATGCAACATTGGCAGAAAGGTTTAGTGAGATTTGTGAAACTGAAGTTTGCCTTTCAAGGTATTGTCAATGTTCAGTTTGGAATTGCTACATCCAATCAAGAGAATTACTTTCAAATGTTTATCGGTTAAATCGAACTTAACATACCTAAATTCCACCATCGTATTTTCAGTGTTGATATATTTATAAATAAAAGATATAATGCACCTGTTATTTCATTTAAAAACTTTTACATTTTTTCAGGTCTGTTAACTTTTAACCATGTATCTTTAAGAATCTGTGTTACGCCTTAAAAATATGTGGTTCAAATTACCTGACCTGAAAAAATGTAAAAGTTTTATAATAAAATAACTGGTGCATTATATCTTTTATTCATTAATATATCAACACTTGAAATTTCATTAAATTCGGTTAATTCCCAGATTTTTGGTATTTTTTTCTTTCGGTAGGGTGACATATGATGGTGGAATTTAGGTCTGTTAAGTTTGATTTAACCTCTTTATCAGTCAAGATTTAGTAAGTTTAACATGATAATCAAATTTAAATGGTATCAGAAGGTACGTTTTAACAAACAAATTCAAGTATAGTCGGTGGGCCTGATAAAATGCCTTTACGGGCCAGATGTGGCCTGCCGGCCGTAGTTTGGTGACCCTGTTCTAGTGAATGAATAATCACACAGTGCATGATCTTAAATACCTTTTGACCTGCTACCCCATTGGCTACTTTTTACCGGAAGTTGCTTGTTGCTGCTCTTAATACTGTTAGTGAAGTCTATATGTAGAAGTAGTGATTCTTTTTAATCTTATACCAAGTCTGGCACCTCACGAGGTGTAATGGTTAGCAAGCTAGATTCGCAGACCATTGTTAGTGAGTTTGATTCTCACTGGGTGGCCCCACACTTCTGGCCTTGTGCCACATCTAAGCAAAGCTTAGTAAATAACTATACCACATAGTGTAATGGTTAGCAAGCTAGATTAGCAGACCATTGTTAGTGAGTTCGATTTTCATTGGGTGCACCATAAATCTGGCCTTGTGCCATATCTAAGCTGAGCTTAGTAAATAACTATACCAAGTCTGGCACCTCATGTGGTGTAGTGGTTAGCAAACTAGACCATTGTTAGTGGGTTCAATTCTCGTTTGGCTCCCTGTACTTCTGGCCTTGTGTTGCCTCTAAGCTAAGCTTAGTAAATAATTATACCAAGTCCAGCTTGGGCACATCACATGCTATGATAACACAAATCTGTGAGTCCCTCCTCCTACCGCCACTCTGCTTAAAAAGAACCATGGGAACATCTCACTACTCTACAGCTGACGATGGCACTAAGTAGTGCCAAAATAACTTGTGAAAGAACCTTTGGTGGATTCTTCACCAATTCTACGCAGACATGAAAAAAATCTGTCCAGACAATTGGAAAAAATCGAAAAGAAACTCATCAGACAGGAAAGGTCTGTCACTTTAACCCAATCATGTATAAAGGAAAAAGTATTGCCAGAATATACTTATGTATATATATATATATATATAATTTAAGTAGAAAAACACAGAAATTCTGCAGAACAAAAAACAAATTTCAAACACACACACCTAACATATCAAATGAACATCTGAGGAACTATACCTATTAAAAGAGTAATGAAAGCTCAGTTAATAAATTTATTACCAAGCCATGACCTGCGTGCGACTTACACGCAAAGATTGTGGAATGTTACATAATTTTTTCTCAATTTTTGTGCGCAGGTCGCACGCAGGTCACGCGCAAATCGCATGCAAGGATTGAAAAAAATAACGTAGCGTTCAACTGTTATCAAACAGCCATTATAATAGAAAAGTTGCAGAAACACACACAACCTATCAAATATCGGACATATTCTGCCAAAATAATAACTCAATGCCTGAAGAAGACAACAGATCAGAAACATGTGTCGCATATGTAAGATAAAAAGAATTAAAAAAATTTTCTGAGAACATAATACATTTTGCGGACCTTCTTCTTTTTATAAAATATATATATACATATACACACACACACACACACACACATATATATATATATATATATATATATATATATATAGATAGATAGATAGATAGATAGATAGATAGATAAGAGATTTATTTTTAACTTTTTCAATTCCAGGCAATGCGTGGTAGCTCTGCTAGTATATGGTGGCCAAGAGGGGTTGCTAAATGCTGGCATTTTACCATTAATAATTATTTTTTCTTTCTATTTCAGATATTGTAGAGAAAATACTTTGGAAATTAATACGGCTAGAGAGACCATGCAGTTGCTGAGGCAATGCTTTGGCGACAAGATTATCGCTCGCAACGGCAATGTCAACTGGCCTTCACGTTCTCCAGACTTGACTAGCCCTGACTTTTTCTTGTGGGGGTATCTCAAAGAAAAGGTTTACATTAACATAACCCTAAACTCTACAAGAATTGAAGGAGAACATCAGGAATGAAGTCAGGGAATTAAATCGTAATCGGGGATCCTGCAATCTGTCATGGATAATGTTTTGGAAAGGGCATGAATTTGTGAAGATGAAAATGGAAACCGTTTAAAAGATGTTACTTTTCATAAATAAATTCTCTTTCATTTTTTTTGCAAACAAATTACCATTGTCTTTGTCATATTATGTTAACATTCCATTAAGGTACCTTCAAAAATAAAGAAGCTATTCAAGTTCATAATCTCTCAGTGACTTTTTGGCCACCCTGTATATTATAAATTTGAAATGTTAGTTTTGATATTACCGAATAAATATTTGTTTTGTCAAGTAATTAATTAAATGAATTTGTAAAATTATTTGTTATAATCTTTAAGTTAATTATTACTTTTTGCACTAATAGTGGGGTGGGAGGCTGTAATCTGATGATAGTTAGTGAATGTAACAGGTTAAAAGAAAAAAAAATGCCTTTGTACTATGATAGAGTTGTGGTCCCATTTTTGTTTTCATGGATTTAAATGAGTTTGTAAAATTGTTATTTGTTATTACTTTTTATTTTCCTAATGGTTGGGACTGTAATCTGATGAAGTTATGTATATAAAAAAAAAGCAAAAAAAAAACTGTACTATGGTAAAGTTGTGGTCCCATTCTTGTCTTCATACGTTTTTGTGAAGTCTCTTCTTGTTTTCACTGCTACTGACTCTTAAAGCTGTCTATCTCACCCGCCTTCTTTTTGGAAAGATTTTATTTACTAAGCTGGTTAGTTTGGCACAAGGCCAAGAGTAAAGTGAAAATCGAACACATGAATAATGGTCAGCTAGACTAGCTTTCTCATCATCTACATCAATGGAAATTCTTTAAAAAAATAAATTGGACTCATTGAGAACTGATGTTTTTTTTTGTAATTTATGAGGAAGTGCGTCCCGGTCTCCTGCCTCAGAAATTGCTACCCGGTGACTATTAAAATAACGTCCCCTGCTATGTCGTCTTGGTGGTGTTACTTGAAAGAAAACAACCAACTTAGGGCGTTAAATGTATTTTAGAGAGGGGGCTTCTCTTTTTTTATATGAATAAATGGGTGGATAGATATATATAAACAAAGTAAAAAATGAACAAATTGAGGTAGATAGAAATATATCTATCTTCATATCTAAACAAGAATTACAACAAATTTCTATAATTAAATTTCTAAACAAATTACGATAAATAAATAAGAATTACGACAAAAAAAGAGAAGCCCCCCCCCTCTAAAATACATTTAACGCCCTAAGTTGGTTGTTTTCTTTCAAGTAACACCACCGAGACGACATAGCTGGGGACGTTATTTTAATAGTCACCGGGTAGCAATTTCTGAGGCAGGAGACCGGGACGCACTTCCTCATAAATTACCTTTTTTTTTGTTATTGTTTCTGCATCTCCACCCCACCAGCAGCTCACGTGATAAAGTTTCTTGTAAATAAAAAGGGCTGAACTTGCACAAAAGTATCAAAATTAGGGTGACCCAGAAAAAAAACAGAACCCAAATTATTTATTTATTTTCCCATTAAAATAACCTTAAACCCCAACCCCAACCCTAACCCTAACCCCTAAGCCTAAGCATAAGCCTAACACTAAACCCCTAGTTAGAATTAATAGTTGTATTACAAAATTTGTGGGTTCTGTTTTTTCTGGGTCACCGGTATACAGGGTGACTCAGAAAAAACAGAACCCAAATAATTTATTTATTTTCCAATTAAACTAACCCCAACCCTAATCCTAACCATAACCCTAAACCCTAACCCTAGACTCCCATAGTTAAAATTAACAGTTTTATTACAAAATTTGTGGGTTCTGTTTTTTTCTGGGTCACTGGTATACAGGGTGACCAAGAAAAAACAGAACCCAAATTATTTATTCATTTTCCCATTAAACTAACCCTAAACCCTAACCCTAGACCCCCATAGTTAAAATTAACAGTTTTATTACAAAATTTGTGGGTTCTGTTTTTTCTGGATCACCTGTATATAGGGTGACTCAGAAACCAATATAATTTATTTATTTTCCAATTAAACTAACCCCAACCCTAATCCTAACCATAACCCTAAACCCTAACCCTAGACCCCCATAGTTAAAATTAACAGTTTTATTACAAAATTTGTGGGTTCTGTTTTTTTCTGGGTCACTGGTATACATTTAAAAAAAATATTTAGACACATTTTGTGCAAGTTCACCCAGTGTTTGTTATATCAGTAACACTAATTGATTTAATCAGATGGTGTATAAATCTTTTTAAAAAAAGTTCTTGAAGTTTTATCCAACTGATAGCAGTTGTTAAAGAATATACCTAGAAAAACAAAAATTCCAAAATAAACAAAAACATTAAAATAGATAAAAATAAATAAATAAATAAACTATAATAAATAAATAAATAAAATACATAAATTATTATTTAATAAACAAAAAAAATAGATAAATAAATAATAATAAATAAAAAATAATAAATTAATAATAAATAAATAATAATGAATAAAAATAAATAAATAAATAAGGATTTACATTTGATTTAAAAATTTTTTCTAAATTCTCATTGTTTGTTGTATGACAGAGAATGTTTCTCAACCTTTTTAGTCGTGGCTCCCTACGACCCAATGCGAGTTCTTTGTGCCCCCCACCCCAAATCTGATGACCCCATAGAGGGCCATATGACCCCCATTGAGTAATGCTAATTTTAAGAATAAGTTAGGAGTTTTAAATTTTAAGAAATTGAAAACTAGAAACGGCTACTTTGCATAGATCAGATTAATAGAGTACAATAAATAAATAAATAAATAAATAAATATGTTAACTAGGTACCTCCAATTTTCCCTGTAAAATCCCCCACCTCTATATTTAACACAATGGAATTTACATAAAGAACATATTATCTTGAAAATATTTTATCCATTCAAAAGAAGAAACATTAAAATAACTCCTGATTATTTTTTTTAAAGATTTTTTTCAGCTTACGGAAATAATGAAAATTATGAACGAAAACAATGTTTACATTTTCGCACATTTAATATTATTAACAAAATGCCTTAGATTTATTTATTTTAACTAAATAATAAGTTTAATATTTTATCTTAAATAATAATTATTAATTACAAAATATTCCATATATATATATTTTGTAGGTCCTAAATTTTCTGTAGCCCTCTCTTGGCCCCCATTTTTCAAATTTTGCCTTGTGTCCCCCACAATCTCATGCCCCCCCCCGTTGAGAAACCCTGTTGTATGATACAGAACCAATGATAGTATGTAGCAGGTATCTTTGGTTTTAGTTAATATTAATTAAACTTTTAAACGTTCACTTTGTTTTTGTTTTTTTACTACCACATTCAAAATGAAAAGAGACAATTTTACAGGTTTATTTTTTAAAGAAATAAGAACAAAAAATAGAATAATTAACAATAATAATCACTTACCATTTAGAAATCATTTCTAAGAAATGTAATATTATGGATAGAAAAAGAATAGAATGTGATTCCGTGATTATAAGAAATAATAATACCTATATTAGGCACTACTAATTTGTCGTCTGCTTTTCATTTTAAAAACGAATTAAAATGAATTAAATCGATTATTTAAGGTCAAATTTTTGTCTAAGTTGAAAAGGAGTAACATAATGAGCACCAGTAAAAAAAAAAGCAAAATAATATTACACATGTTATTTATTTTTAATACATTTTAAACTATTTTTTCGGGCAATTATGCACAAATATATCGTAAACATGACCGTAAACGCCGTCTAATTTGACGTAAAATCCGTATTTTACAAAATAGATTTAATCCCCCGATTGAAAAAAAATTACCAAAAAATCAGGGAATTATCCGATTTTAATGAAATTTTCAAATGTAACTAAAATCGGTTATTTTCACATATAGATTTTTTATATGTGAAAAAATATCCGATTTGAGTTACATTTGTAAATGTTACGAGTTTCTTGTAAATATTCTTGTATTTGAAATATTTACAAATGCTTTTTTGTTTTTATTTATTAATTCATTGATTCGTCTAATTTCCAAAAAAATATTAATTCATAATAAACTACATTTTTAACTTAACTACTAGGCGCGTGCATCAAACCAAAAACACAAACGTGACCAATAGAAATATCAATTAATTATTTTGTTAACAAGCAATACATTTAAACTGCTCTAACTCAGAGAATAAAGCAATTTACAGTTCAAAATGCAACCGAACCAACCAAATGACAAATAATGAATGGTAATTTTGTGGGGTCTGCATCGAGTTGAACATCATCATCACTGGCATTTTTGAAGTCGTTCAAATTCTCTACCATACACAACTATAAAATATTATTCTTTCATTCCTTCCTAGATAGAAACACCAGTATAATTATGGACCACAGTTACAGCGAGAACCCAACAAGTTCACGAGTCGTCTAGTCGAGTCTAAAATTCATAAAGATATACTTAAGATTCTTTGTAAAGTTGTGGTTTCGTTCCGGATACATAAATTCTTATTTTTTGAACCAACCACAAAGTATATTTCGTTTCGCCGTTTTAGCATCCTGGATTTCAATTTTTGGAGCGCACCTATTTAGTTGTGATCAAGAAGAAGTGCGGACTTGATGGATGATATACACTGCGGGCTAAGAAGGACGGTCGTCGTCGCAGAATTTAATTGCGAAACTACCCCGTCTTTCTAATGCACCCAGGGTAAGGAATTTGGGGTCCCCAGAACACTTATGGGCTAGTGGAGCGAATTTTATTTCTGTCTCTGCAAAATAAGAAGAAGAACTCCCCTCAACCAAAAAAAGTGTGAGGAGAACGTAACCCCCGAACCAAAAATATTTAAACAAAAAAAATAAGAATTAGAGAAGAAATGAGATGGCTGTCTGGAAGGAGAAGAAAAGCAAGAAGAAGAAAGAACTTGCTTATCATTGCTACTGGTCGGCAACAGCACCACCGAATTTCCGGACAGTTCTCTGGTGGTCCCTGGTTTTGTCCTTCTGGACGGACCCAGTGTCTCCAAACCCACCCGGTTATTACCCACCGTATCACCACAATATCAAGGAATGTAAAGGAAGAAAGCTTCTCAATGCCACTCATGGGGTTATTACTGATGGACCAGGAAAATATCCAATGGAAACACATTGCGAATGGCTTATTGACGGTAAGTCGATCAAATAATTTAATTAAATGACACCCCCCACCAAAAAAGACCCCTTATTATTCATTCTTTCTTTGTGTAATTATTTTAATGTTTCTTTAAAAATTGACAACTCAAAACAAACTCCAGAGTCTTGTTATTTCAGCCCCTTCAGTTTAAAAAAACCCCAGTGTGATAAAAAGGTTTATTGATGCTAAAAAAATGAATTACTACCACTGTCCTAAAATAGTTGTGACACTTGCATATAAATTTCATACACTAAACGGAGCAAGTATATGGGACATATGTAGCACCTATTAATTATAGCCCCTTTCTTTTATTTAAAATAAATATCTCTTTATTTCAAAAATTTTTCAAACCTAAAATCTTTAAGTCTGTAATTCATATTTAATTTAGTTTTTTTTTTCTCTTTAGATTTTTGTTAATTTCTTTTTAGAATATTGAATAAATATCTCCAAATTCTATTAAGATAATTTTGACAATTGAAATTATTGTATAGTTATTAACGAAACACACAGCTATAAAATGTTTTTAATCGACTTAATTTTACTTATTTTTTTTTATTAAATAAGTTTTAACACTTTCGTTTTTTTTTTCTTTCTTTTTTCTTTATTTCAATTTTGGATTTTAAATTCTTGTTTGCCATATATTAGCATTATTTTCTTTTTTTTCCCCCTCTTATATACCTTAATATAAACGACTGTCGTATTTTAGATGGAAAAAAGAAAAACAGGATCTTTATTGATTTAAATAAAGCTTGAAATTATAATAATCGTTATTAACTCTTATCAAAATCCCTATTTCACACATATGAATATTTAGAGTCGACTTGGTAATCTCACCAATTTTTGTCTCCGTTATATTGAAGCCCCTATCGAGCACTTGGTCGTCTACAAATCAATATACATTTTGGGGTCTGGTCAGTAATCTGACATTTTAATGTAGATTTGTTTCGTATAAATAATATATAGATAATAATTATTATTTCAATTTCTACTGGTTGTTGTGTGTTTGTTTATTCTTTAAAACATTTTTATCCCGTCAGCCTGTTGATACTACTATTTTATTTTTTTATTTTTTTTATTGTTCGTATATTCCAGGTCACGTTCAAGAGATTTATTTTCCTTATAAATACAGATATATGACCGTTTTGATAATTTAATATTATCATAGTAAATCCTATTTGTTTTAATTTCTGTATATTTCTTAAGATTTTCTTTTGTGAGATATTTATTTTTATGTTAAACGTCACTGTATGTTCCATGTTTAACGTTAAAAAGGGGCACTTGCTTCACTGATGAAAAAGAGTAAATTAAATTCTCGGTGACTATTTATTTAGGGAAATAAATTATTTTCTTTTTGTTTATTTTATATTTTTCAAAATATGATTTTGCATAACTGTATAATTAAAAAAAATATACCTACTTTTTATTGAAAGTAGAATTTTTTTTTTTGTGTTAACAAAAACTATAGTTATTTGATTACTAATAAATTATTTCAAAACATTGTTTTATGTTTAGCTATTTTTTGTTTTTAATTAGTTTTACGGTGTTGTGATCTCTTTATTTCTATTTTTAATTTTTATTTAATCATACAAATTCAATTCATACACAGTTGAAAGACTTAAAAAAAATTATAGTTAATTAATTTTATTTAATAATTGTTAACTGTAGTTAACAATACAACTAGATGAAATATACATTTTCTTTTTAAAATTATGATTTTGTGTTCTTGAAAATTCCTTACTATGTTTTATAGAGCCCCCACTCCCTTAAAAAAAATTAAATAAATCTAACTAACGTAGGATTATTCATTTTTTTTTTTTTTTTTTTTTTTTTATAATTCATTATCCCTTATAAAAATTTAAATCTTACCAGAATTGAAAAAAAAATCTGCTACAAAAAAGGGGTCATATTTTTCATTATATTTTTTCAATACAACCGTTAAGGTATAGTTTTTGAAATAATAAAATATTGACTTATTTATTTCATATACTACAACATAACATTAAACAAATTCAATTTAGCGATCACCACGAAACTAAAATAGAATAAACATTATAAATAAATAAACATTACAATGAATTTTATTGTAATGTTACTGTTCACCAACAAAGAGAGGAGGACCCTTTCGTTTTGCAGTTAATGCGAATAAATTTAATCCCTGAAAGAGAATTCACGAATAAATTTGAATTTCCATTAACAGGATATGGTCTTTTTTTTTTCTTTAAGAAAAGACTGACATAATTACATTGTACATATTTGTTATTTTTGGAATTCTTATCACATTTTTTTTTGTATAGGCATTTTAGTTTACTTAGGATCACTGTGGTGTCTGTACTATATATAGTTTTCTATATATTATGTGTGTGTGCGTATGTGTACATACACATTGTACAATGTACACAAACACATTGCCAAAATAAGTACAAGTACAGGGTGGTCAGAAAGTCTTGTTACCCCGTAAATATTTTGTAAGAGATAAAATAATTAGTAATTATTTTACCTATTAACAATATTATTATTAAAAATTTAATTGTTTTCTCGAATTTGAGATTTTATTATGTAATTATTAATTACATGATAAAACCTCAAATTCGAGAAAATAATTAAATTTTCAAACATTTTTTTTTACTGGTGAAATAATTATATAACTTATATATTAGGCACCAACAATTTAAGTGCAGATTTTCAATTAAAAAAAAAAAATTAGAATGAATCAAATCGATTATTTAATGTTGGAATTTTTTTTAGTAGAATAGTATTAACATAATGAGCACCAGTAAAAAAAAAAAAAAAAAAAAAAAAAGGGGGGGGGTAATATTACATGTGTAATCAATTTTTGATACATCTTAAGATGTATCATTAAATTAGCCCCAAAATTTACGAAATCCAACGTTAAGTGTATGGTACGTACTTTAAAGTTAAGTTTTAAAAAACTTATAAAAGTTTCTTCTTAGAAATCAACAAAAAAAAAAAATTAAATAAACTATGTACAGTACAGAAAAATTAGTAACTTGTTGATATTTCATTAAATGATTTTTTTTTTTTTTTTTTCAAACACGCAGAAAAACTAAAGTGCTCCCCCCCCCATTTTTTTTTTTGTTTACAAAAAAATTGACCGGGAAATATGTTAAAACTACGGCAGCCGATAAGTGACAAATTTACTAACCCAGATTGATAAGTAAAGAATTACCAAAAATCAGGAAATTATCTGATTTTAATAAAATTATATAAGTGTTGACTTATTATTCAATGAATTTTATAATGCATTAGTTATTTTATTAAAAAAAAAAATGCAGATTTCTTTCAGGTTTCTTGCAATCTAAGGCTATTTAGGGCCGTGTCTTTATATTAAAATTAACTCTTTGCCTACTTAACCGTTATATCGACTCTCCTACTACTGCACATACCACACCCAAGCAAAGTACAAAAACTGATGGTTAGTTCATTATAATTGAACAGAAGGACTCTGATTACAATAATAATAGGACTTTATTTGAATAGAATAAGTTCTGAAGTGAATTTTGAAATATCCCATCATATAGGTAAAAAAGTACAAAGAAAATTTGGTACAGTCGTGAAGGGAATTTGGTAACAGGTACTACCACTTCTAGCCAGAGTGGATCTGGGAGTAATGGCAATGAAGGGGTGATAATAATAGGACTTAATTTGAATAGAATAAGTTCTGAAGTGAATAGATAGTGAACTTTGAAATATCCAATCATACAGGTAAAAAAATACCAAGAAAATGTGGTACAACTGTAGGGGAAATTTGGTAGGCAAAGAGTTAATTAACACTACTAGTAAAAATATGCACCCTCCAGGTGCAAATATTTAAGTTTTAATGTAATAAAATATATTAAATTAGAAAGACTAATAGAGCTGAATAAGAATGCATATAAAATGATTTGAAACGGGAGAGGGGTTATAATCGAAAAATAGAACAACTTTGAAACTTACTCTTCCCTCATTTTCTATCACCCCGTCTTTCATTGCTAAATGTTCCTAATTTAACTATTTAGTTAAATTAGGAAGTAAAGAATAAAATTAAAGTTATTTCTTGTTAATGGATTTCTTTTAAGATTCATCTCCGAGATGTTTGCTCATATAACCAAACAATTAGAAATCAATAATACCAAGCACATATTTATTAAAATCAAATTTTTACTATCAATATGCAAATTAGCTTTCCTGATCACACTGTAAACCGCTATTTTGTTGTACATATAATACAATTGAATGTTATTAGTACGTAGATCAGGCCAACAGTATTAATAATGTAAAACAATTTTATAAATAATTAAGGTTTAAATAAAAATAAAATCCTGGAGAATGTGATGTAAATAACTAAGGGAATTGTGACTCGAGAAGTAATATAGTTTCAGTTACAAGCACACAATCTCCATTAAAATATGATATCTGGTCTTCTAGCCATATAGTTTGTATCTTTAAGTCCCAGAGAATTTTATTCATCTCATTTTCTAGGACAGATTACACTGGTTTACAAAGAAATTGAGGCAAGCACAAAAATAACTGTTTTAACCTTTGGGGGTGCTGAATTTAGATTGGAAATCCGTTCATACTCATCACCTCTAGTTTTTTAGATATGTATACTGTACATTTTTGTACACATACTGTACATAAAGGCGTATATGCATTCAGGGTTAATTTCTAATATTGTGTGACTTATGTCTTCTTTTTTAGTTATTATGCAATAAATGTAAGTGATAGCATTACATTATATATATATAATATAATGTAATGGCAGTCAGCAGATCATATAAGAAAACACATTTCTAACTGTCTGCGGTACTATGAATTGTGTACATTGTGTCATCCAAGTATATTTATTCCGTCAATGTTCTTTATCTATCCAGTTTTATCTGTAATAAGCTGCTGCAACTGTTGAAATAAGCATGTATATACTCTGTATATACTAAAATGAGACTATTTAAAAGACAGAAAACTAGAGGTGATAGAGCAAAACTGTTTATAAATTTTAATTCAGCACACCCAAATTAGTAAAAAAAACACCTATTCACATTCTTGCCTCAGACAAGATATTTTTTGTAAACCAGTGTTATTTTATTCCTTGTGAAGTTTTTACATCAGCTCTAATTGGCGTCTTTTTTGTTGCTGAATTGTTTGAGTGACAGCAAGTCTCCTAGAGAAGAAACCACTATCCCTCGGCTACGCATTGGCACACTAGATTAACCCACTCCTCCATTCTAAAAGAAGAACCTCCACCTAAATGTTCATGTGGAAACCGGTATATAATAAAACATTCTGATTGAATGCACACACCTCTCCCACACTCAAAGAAAGTTCTACAATGTTAACAGCATGGACAAACTATTTGGAAAAATAGATCCCAGGAGAATAATAAACTTTTTTGAAAATAACCGGCCTCCTATCAAGGATGTAAGTTCATAGACCTACAAAAATCACCCTCACAATCTCTTGGTGTTCAAATCCTTAACAGAAAACTTGATTTCAAAAAATAACTAAACCCCTATCACTATACCCAAATTACCAATAGAAGCAAGATCTGGAATGATATGCAGGTGGCTGCACATGTGGCAGCTGTACCTTACAAAGAAATAAAATAAAACATTTTCGGCATAAAATAACCCCTATGGGTTGACATGCCGTAAAACCCAACCAACCAATCAAATCTCCAGGGCTCTTATGAGTATTCTAGCAGATCTCGGCAGAATACCCAACAAGAATGAATAAAACAAAATGTCTTTGGCATAAAATAACCCAAAGGTTGACATGCCATAAAATCCAACGATCTTGATAAACAAAATACTTAACAATAAACTATTTGCTTACAAATCCTACTTATCAAGAAAAAAGACTTGGCATTAAAAATCACAAAGTTGATATGCCATAAAATCAAAGAACCAAACAGGATTCTTCTAAGTATTCTAGCAGATCTCGACGGTGCTGTGGTCTGGATGGTCTCAATTCTTTCTCTGGTCTCCAGTACACCATCTTTTTCCAGGTTCTTGGGGGGCTGCTCCAAAGGCACTAGATGTGACTTGCATCACTGTTACCTTCTTTGTATTTGGATTATTGACCTCATCTTTGTTATCTGTACAACATTTCGGCCGATGTGCCCACTGGTCTTCTTCAGGTATTTCTTGTCAGACTTGGGAGCCTTTCTTGAACTCGGGAACCTTCTTGTCGTAATTGGGAGCCATCATAGAACTTTGAACCCAACCGTTTATTCAATCCGTGGGGGTATCCTGTTCTCATTCCGATAACCATAGCTGGGTACAATTGTTAAGCTGTGTTAATTATTATTGTATGTTACTGTCACCCTTGACCAAGATTGAACCTGCAACCAAAAGATAACTGTTACTTAGAACTATCTTAACCCAACGCCTATATCCACTACACTGTGTCCAATTGTACAGATAACTACAAAGATGAGGACAATAGTCTGAATAATCCAAAATTATCAAACCTTATCCCAAAAATTTAGAGAAATGTTACCTTTTTGTTATGCAAATTTTTCAGCTCTCTAGCAAAGTCCTGGTATTTGTTCAATTTTTTGCTTTATCATTATTTCCTTGTGTGTTTTCACTCTAGTAGTAACTGGTGGTGTGGCAGTAAGTTTCTTCAGCTCTCCAGGATCTTCTAAATATTCTAACCAATTTCAACAGTGCTGTGGTCTGGACACTCAATTCTTCCTCTTCCGGTCTCTTTACCCAACCTTTCTGCATGAGCACGACATGCTACCCTGTTGGCTTGGGCAGAAGAATACACCGACTGCACCTCTGCAGAGGGGTAAAATTCCTCCAATGGGGCCACCTCTTGGCTGTGGGGTGGCGATGCTTAAGGATAGAACCCTAGTGGCTGAGCAGTCCATGGCTAATACCTTTGGGAAAGGTATGCATTTATTCTCCCTCCAGCTAGGTTCTTGGTTGAAAAATAAAATGTATTGTTATTTAACACCTTTACTGGTTGTATTGTTGCTGGGCAATTGAAATGTGGATATGGGGATTCTCCAACCAAATTCAGACGGCTTTGTTGTACGTATTCTAATGTGGTGTAATGGTTAGCAAGCTAGATTCGCAGACCGTTGTTAGTGAGTTCGATTCTCATTGGGTGACCCATAATTCTGGCCTTGTGCCACATCTAAGTTCAGTACATAAATATACCAAATGCAGCACTCACGTGGTGTAATGGTTAGTAAGCTAGATTTGCAAACCATAATTAGTGGTTTGATTCTCATTGGGTGCCCCGTACTTTTGACCTTGTGCCACACCTAAGCTAAACTTAGTAAATAGCTATGTATTCTAAGTATAGAGAGGTGTGGGGGTAATGGTTTACCATCGTAGGAAATGGACACTAAAACGAGTTCAAATCCTGGATGGGGCTATTTGCGTTTTACATAGCACTAATACCCTTGAGAAAGGTATGAATCCAGCTATGGGTAAATAGTAGAGTAGACTGGGCTCTTTAACTTGGTATGGCAACCAGTCTAGGAGAAGGAAAACTCTGAATTTAAACCTGTTAAACTCTGTTTAAGAAATTGACCTTGTTTCACACCCTACTCATGTGGGGGGGGAAATACATTAATACTGGGGTCTGCATCATGCAATCCAGGATGCACTAAATTAAAATGCTATCAGTATCACTGTATGCTATTAAATAAAGAAACCAAAATATACTTTAAAATTGATCTTCTCTCGTAGAGTAATTTGGTAAGTTAACACTTGAAGAATAAAGCAATTTCCTGTTCAGTTTGAAAGTGATTAATAATTTTGTAGGTGTTTATCGTTGCTCTGAACATCATATTCCAATCATCAAAATTCTCGATATAATTTATGCATTTTCCGGTACCATTATAGTATGTGGCCTATGAAATTGTGTCTCTTCTTATAATATGTGGCCTACCTTTTGAATGTTGGCCTATCATGTCTCTCTTATAGTATCTATGTGGCCTACGAAATCATGTCTCTCTTATAGTATCTATGTGGCCTATCATGTCTCTCTTATAGTATCTATGTGGCCTAGGAAAATCTCCTAGGAAATCATGTCTCTCTTATAGTATCTATGTGGCCTAGGAAATCATGTCTCTCTTATAGTATCTATGTGGCCTAGAAATCATGTCTCTCTTATAGTATCTATCTATGTGGCCTACGAAATCATGTCTCTGTTATAGTATCTATGTGGCCTACGAAATCATGTATAGTATCTATGTGGCCTACGAAATCATGTCCTGAAATCATGTCTCTTTATAGTATCTATGTGGCCTACGAAATCATGTCTCTGTTATAGTATCTATGTGGCCTACGAAATCATGTCTCTGTTATAGTATCTATGTGGCCTACGAAATCATGTCTCTCTTATAGTATCTATGTGGCCCACGAAATCACTATCATGTCTCTCTTATAGTATCTATGTGGCCCACGAAATCATGTCTCTCTTATAGTATCTATGTGGCCACGAAATCATGTCTCTCTTTATGTATCTATGTGGCCCACGAAATCATGTCTCTCTTATAGTATCTATGTGGCCTACGAAATCATGTCTCTCTTATAGTATCTATGTGTACGAAATCATGTCTCTCTTATAGTATCTATGTGGCCTACGAAATCATGTCTCTCTGTATAGTATCTATGTGGCCTACGAAATCATGTCTCTCTATAGTATCTATGTGGCCTACGAATCAATAATACGAAATCATGTCTCTCTTATAGTATCTATGTGGCCTACGAAATCATGTCTCTCTTATAGTATCTATGTGGCCTAATATACAAAGCATATTATAAGGTTATAATAATAATAACTACTAACCCTTAACCTAACCCTATTTCAGAATTTTAGAATTAAATAGACCTGATTCATGTGAATTATGGATAAATACTTTTTTAATTATTCTTAATTACTATATACAGCTTATGACTGAATTGCATTTCTTGAAATTGAATATACTAGCAAATATATGCACCCTCCGGGTGCAAGTATTTTAATGTAATGAAATATGTTAAATTTGAAATACTTTTGAAACTAAATAAAAATCCAAATAAAATGATTTGAAACAGAGGGGGTATAATCGAAGAATAGAACAACTTTGAAACTAAGTCTTCCATCATTTTTCATCACTCCCTCCTTTTATTGCTGAATTTTCCTAATTTAACTATTTAGTTAAATTAGGAAGTAAAGAATAAAATTACTGTTATTTCTTTATATTAAAGGATTTCTTTTAAGATTTATCCCCGAGTGTTTTGCTCATATTCATTAAGAAAAAAACAAACAATTAGAAATCAATAATACCAAGCGCATATTTAATAAAATTAAACTTTTAATATCAATATGCAAATTAGCTTTCCTGTTCACACTGTAACCCGCTATTTTGTTGTATATATAAATACAATTGCATGTTATTAGAATGTAGATAAAGTCAAAAGTATTAATAAGGTATAACAATTTTATCAATAACTGAGGTTTAAATAAAAATAAATTCATGATGAATGTGACGTCAATAACTAAGGGAATTGTGACTTGAGTAGTGATTTAGTTTCGGCTTCAGACAGACAAACACACAATCTCCATTATAATAAGATGTGAAAAATAATTAGTTTTGATAAATTGCCTTACTACTTGTACATCAAAAAGGTAGGCCACATACTATAACAGAATAACAGAATCAAAAGGTAGGCCACATACTATAACAGAATCAAAAAGGTAGGCCACATACTATAACAGAATCAAAAAGGTAGGCCACATACTATATAACAGAATCAAAAGGTAGGCCACATACTATAACAGAATCAAAAAGGTAGGCCACATACTATAATAGCACCCATTTTCCCCCTGATATATAATAACATTCAGTCTACAGAAAGCGATGTCAATATATGCATTTAAAAAAAATTTTTAATGGCTTATCAACACTTTTTGGGTCATTTAATGCCAAATCAAGTCATTTTTAATATTTGGTTTCTTACAGTATCTGCTGTTATTTAAATGGTCACCCATCTAAGAATTTAATAGGCTCATCGTTGCTTAACTTTGGTGATCTGGCAGGAACTGTTGCTTTCAATGTGACTTGACTATAAGACATTAGTATTAGGTAAAGAATACTTGAAAATATCTAATTGCAATATAAATTATTGGTATTGTAGAATGGTCATCCTAGCTCTGCTACCCGTGGACTTGTCTACAGATTGGTGCAGCACAATCGTCATACCTGCCAAAAAGAATGGTTATCCACGGAGAACTGTAAATTCACCAGAATTCCCAATGCAAATTGGAGACCCACTATACTGGGCCACACATACACACACATATCCCCGGGAAATTTGATGGGTCCCAACTAAAGTTTCTTAATAAATTGTAGAGTTTTTATCTATGAACAACTAAAGCTGTCTAACGGGCAGTTGGTGTGTATGTATGTATGCCTGGATGAATTAACGACAAAGTAAATATATATACACTATTAAATATCATCTTGCTTTTTGTGCAAAAATAATGAAGATTTGATTTATATTCGAAGATATTTTAAAATTAAAATATACATGGAAATAGCATTGAAATTCTACTTAACAATATCCAACATTTTAAATCTCAAAAGTAAACAAATCAATACACCAGGTGTTTTTTGTCCCCTCCCCTCTACTCAGATGATACTGAAGGGGCCGGGTTAGCTCAGTCGGTAGAGCATTCGACTAGAAACCACAAGGTTCCTAGTTCGATACCGGTCCTTGCCAACTCAGCGTATGAGTAGCACAGGGATCTATGCGGTAAAGTAAGGAGCTGATGGTAGGTGTGGCGTTCCACCTCAGCAGCCAAAACAATCTCCTTGGTCTAGCGCTAGTGAAAGGGGGATAGACTCCCTCACTGACTGGTTGATACCGACTTTAGGCCACCCCGACGACTTTACTTTTAGATGGGAACTACACTAGGATGCTGTGTGCTGTCTTCAGAAAGTTCTGGAAGCCCACAAGGAAGCAGCTCTGTGGCCACTTCTGTCACACAAACTGTCAAAGTAAGACAAACAAAACATGCTGAACAAGCAAGGACGAACACATAAGTGATGTTCTGTAGACACCTACACAGGGACACGCCAGTGTAGGCTGAGCAGCAAAAACATACATCAATTGGCTCTGTGTGGGAGACATGCTAAGAGTTATGACTGATAGGGATGGATGGTGAGAGAGAGAGAGAGAGGAATCCATGCTGTCAGCGCAACCTGATGACGGCGACTTATATATAAATTTTTTTTATTTTTTAAATGAACCATCTACTTATATATAAAACACTTTCCTTTTAGACATACACTTACAGTGATGCTGATAGCTTTTTAATTTACAATGTCCTGGGATGCATGGATTTGATTTGAATGAGTCCCCGGGAAATTTGATGGGTCCCACCTAAAGTTTCTTGAATTGCAGAGTTTTTATCTATGAACAACTAAAGCCGTCTAACCCCTACCTTGTATCCCATACAATGTAATTTGTTTCCAAGAAAATATTAAAATGTATTTACAGTTAGCTGGAAATGGTGGGGGGGGGGGAAAACAAAAACAAAAACATTAGGACGCATGGATATGATTTTTATGTGTCCTTTTAGATTTTTGAGTCGGTAACGCAGGACACATACTTGTCAGCATCTCTGCACTTATATATAACACAATATGTCTATAAGCACCACACACACACACACACATACACATACATATATATGACCAGATAAGTTGTGGTGGGAATGATTCTATTTAGGACCCTGTTTTTATTTTTATTTTTCATATATAAATATATATAAAAAGTATTTTTTCCACTTAGATTCTTTAGAAATTTATTTTTAGTCTGCTTGGAGAGCTCAAAGTATGATAATTTGATAATCGTATACAGAGCAATATTTGTAAACTTGAAATAAGAAAAACTTAGAACTTGTTCATGTTGGCAGTTATAAATTTATTTCAACTGGAATTCTCATTTTAGGGAAGTCTAGTCACATTAGACAGCTATTCAAATTAGAGAAATATATTATAATTTATATACACACACACACAACTTCTACCACAGGAAGGAATTTCCTGTGACATAGTGATTAAAATGCTGGACATTTGGTACACAAGTTTGAACTTCAGTCACATTATTATGTTCACTTTTTTACTGTTAACCCTTGGCAAAGGTAAAAACTCCTATGTCGTAAGGAAGATTTCTTCTTCGAATTTTTGGATTATATATATATATATTGTTACATACGCCTATCGTTTCAACGCTATACAGCGCTTTCCATCAGAGATTACCAAAGAAAGATGAGAGGTATACATATAACAATTTGGCAATGAATAACAAGACAATATATATTTATAACATAACATTTAATTCAATTTATAACATGATATTTAATTGCAAATTTGCATAATACGGACGCCGACAGGCTAGGATTCATAATGTCATTTGGCGGAATTATTTCCAAATCAATTTACAAATGTTCATAACGAAAGAAGTTTGCACTTATCTTTTTACGTGTTGATTCATCTTTTGTGTGAATGACGACTCCGGGGTATTATTTCTTTATATGGCATTTTCAATCACGGTAACTTTCTTCTTGGGGAGACATTCTTTTCTTTCCTACCCCATGAGATGTTCACTGACCGGGTCTGAGTATTAACTGTTGAAACTGCTAACTGACACTAGGGATCGCTTTCCCTTCCTTCCCCCGACTCGTGACGTCACCTGTCTCGGTAGGTTTTGGTGTACGTGAGTGTAGTATCAGTTCTTCGTTTGCCTGCCTCTTCTCCGCAAGGTCGGCTACGGCCATGACTAAGCAGTTTTTCACTTGAGGTCAAATTCTGTGATTCTCAACCTCAGCTTTTGGCATCAGAGAGTCTAATAAGAATATTCCAAAAAGTTCTAAATTGTTTATCATTTGATTAAACGTAACAATATATATAATCCAAAAGTCCAGAGAAGAAATCTTCCTTACGACACAAGAGTTTTATTTTAAAAAAAACCTGTCGCAGTTTGAGAGCTCAATGTGTGCTCTTAATGTTAGTCACAGAGCAAATATATAAGTAAAGAAATAACAAAAGACTTAGAGATTCACCCACCCCCAGCTATTGGTTAAATAGTACCACTACTGTTCTTCTACATGGATAGCATTGGCATTTAAATAACCCATAAACACTGATATGTTGGTAAACAAATGGCAGAAGTGTCACCAACATTTACATTGGCATTAACTGACTTCAACATTAGACTTTGATCCTTACTTTGGCTAGACGGGCGGTCAGAGGTCCCATCTGATCAATTGGCTGGTCATGTCAAGCCCTAGCACCTATATGATTGCCCCAACCCTGTTGCCCTTATGGCAAGAACCAACCCTTTCTATCATATATGTGCTAGAAGGTGGTTGCTGAGGGTCTTCATGTCCTGTGAATGATATTAAACTCTATCTGACGGTGAGGTTCCAATTCTGGAGGTTTGGGGAATGTGGAGCACCCCTTCACTACCATTGCGCCCAGGTCCACTCTGACCAGGAGTGGTAGTACCTTTTAGGGTCCCATCTATGGGTTAAATAGAGAAAAGATTATTTATAAAAGTTGTTTGAAAAGAAACTTTCTACCAAACTATCGCTTAAAACAAACTTGAACTTTATCCTATAAACTTATCCCTTAAACTGATTTCCAATCCACTTAGCAACAAACAACTGCAAACAACCTACTGTCAAAATCAATAAAAATTCTTGAAAAAGAGATATAACAATAAATTTATTTTGTAACTTAGTCGGCATTAAATGACCCACTGAGGTTGGTTTGCCGTAAAATTAAACAAAAACAAACAAAATCCTTACAAAATATAATTTCAAGAACAAGCTCAAACGAAATCATAACCCCAAAAATTCAAATTATAATTAAATTCTTTTTTGAATTTTCAATAATACCTAATTAACATTTTTGTCTAACATCTTTTAATCTCTTTGATGCAGTGTGATAAAAATTTTTTTTTTTTTTTTATCATTAAAGGATGTGAACTTTGCTATCCAAGGTTCAAATCCTGAACAAGGCTGTTTGCATTTCACATAGCACTTGTTTACGTGTTTAAAATGATTATGAAGATAGATTTTTGTATTGTATAGGATTAGACCATAATTGTCACACTGATTCCGTTTTACAAGGTTTGGATTTCACATAACACTAATACCCTTTGGAGAGGTTTTGAATCCCCACCCACAGAGCTAGACGGGTGGTCGGAGAGGCCCCCTCCGATCAATCGGCTGGTCACGTCAAGCCCTAGCACCTATATGATTTTCCCAACCCTATTGCCCTTATGGCAAGCCCCAACCCCTTTTTATCATATGGGTGCTAGAAGGCGGTGGCTGCAGGTCTACATGTCCTGGGAATGACGTTAAACTCTATCTGATGGTGAGGTTCCAGTTTTGGAGGTTTGGGGAATGTGGAGCACCCCTTCATCACCATTGCTCCCTGGTCCACTCTGACCCGGAGTAGTAGTACCTGTTAGGGTCCCATCTATGGGTTAAATAGAAAAATGTATTTATAAAAAATTGTATTATCCATTAAGAATTGATTTATTTCAAAACTTTATCAGCATTAAATGACCCACTGAGGTTGATATGCTGTAAAACAAAACAAACCCACCCACAGATCATTATTAGTAAGTTTGATTTTTTACTGGGTGACCCATAGTTCTGGCCTTGTGCCACAACTAAGCTTAGTAAATATGTGACCGGGTATTTAAAAGTTCTTGGGCCAACCAAGATGTGTAGGGGTGCTCTGTATTCTAATGTTTTCCCATTGTGGTATAATGGTTAGCAAGCTAGTCTCACAGATCCATTACTACTAAATAGTGAGGTCGATCCTAGCTGGATATCCCCTACTTGCAACCGCATTTCACATTCAACCTGTAGCATTTTGGATTATTTGGATTATTCAGACTATTGTCTTCATCTTTATTATCTGTACAACGTTTCGGCCAATGTGTCTTCCGGCCTTCTTCGGGTATTTCTTGTCAGACTCGGGGAACATTTTTTTGTTGTTTTTTTTAACTCTGAAACCTTCTTGTCATAATCGGGAGATATAACGGAACTTTGAGAAGGTTCCTGAATTCGAGAAGGCTCCCAAGTCTGACAAATACTTGAAGAAAGCCAGAGGGCACATCTGCTGAAACATTGTACAGATCTTATTATAATGGAGATTGTGTGTTTTTCTGTCTGTAACCGAAACTATATTCCTACTCAAGTCACAATTCTCTTAGTTATTGACATCACATTCTCCATGATTTTATTTTTATCTAAACCTCAATTATTAATAAAATTGTCTTACATTATTAATACTGTTAACTATGTCTACATACTGAGAACATGCAATTATATTTATATATACAACAAAATAGCAGTTTACAGTGTGAACGGGAAGGCTAATTTGCCATTTATTAATATTAAAAAATCGAATTTAATAAATATGTGCTTAGTATTATTGATTTCTAACTGTTTGGTTTTATTTTAATGAATATAAGAAAAAGTCTCTTCAATAAATCTTAAATGAAATCCATTAACAAGATAAAATAACTGTCATTTTATTCTTTACTTCCTCTTATAACTAAATACTTAATTAGAAAAAAACAAGACGAGAGTGATGGAAGAGTAAGTTTTAGTTGTTCTATTTTTTATATACTCCCTCTGTTTCAAATCTTTTATTATACCCCCCTCTGTTTCAAATCTTTTTATCTGTATTCTTATTTAGTTTCATTAGCCTTTCTAATTTAATACAATATTTTATTACATTAAAACTTAAATACTTGCACCGGTAGGGTGCATATATTTGCTAGTAACAATAAAGATTAGGACAATGGCCTGAATAATACAAATTATCAAGCCTCATATAAAAATTCAGAAATACAACCTGTAGCAATTTAGTTAAATACCTGCACTCTCTCTAAACATTGATTTTTGCAATTAAGTGTTTACTTGTTTAAAAGATTGTGAGGATAGATTTTTGTATTGTATAGTATTAGACCTGACTTTTTAAACGGACTCCGCATAAATAACCCAACTGCAGTTGATGTGCCATTAGACCAACCAACTGTGTATTTGGAACTTTAGTAGACAATTCTTATTGGCATACCATACATTCATACAACAAAGATAAAATTAAAGTTGTCTATAGTCTGTATCAGCCAGACAAGGGAGTCTAATTAGTGCTAGTACCTCTTAGGGTCCCTTCTATGGGTTAAATAGAAAAAATTTGTTTATAAAAATTGTTTAAAAAAAAAACAAACAACTATCTACCAAACTATCGCTTCTAACAAACTTGAACTCTACCTATAAACTTATCCCTTAAACTGCTGTGGTGAGCCACACCTACCATCAGTTCCTCACTTTACTGCACAGATCCCTGCTATTCATACGCGAGTTGGTGAGGGCTGGTATTGAACCCAGAACATTGTGATTCCTAGTCGGACACTCTACCGACTGAGCTAAACTAGCCCCTTACAACATAGATACACTATAAAAAAGCTTTTTGAGATCAATGTTATAGTATCTCTCTTGAAGACCTTGGGTTATATTTTAAAATGGAATAATATTTATAATATTATTACTTTTAAAATGGAATAATATTTATTAAATATTATTACATTTTAAAATATAAACCAAGGTCTTCAGAAAGACACTACAACATTGGACTACAGACTGTATAAATAATTTATACAGCCTGTAGAGCATCCGCCTAGGACCCACAAGGTTCTGGGTTTGATACCGATCTTCGTTAACTCAAAGAGCTGACGGCAGGTGTGGCACTTCACCTAAACCAAAAAAATCTCCCTGGTCCAGTGCTGGTAAAAATGGAATAGACTCCCTCGCTGTTCAGCTGATACTGACAATTGGTCACTCCACCGACTTTACAACTTAAATCAAAATATTTAGAATTATCTTTACATGATTTTTAACTCTTTGCCTACCAAATTGCCCCCCAAATTTTCTTGGTATTTTTTACCTGTATGATGGGATATTTCAATGTTCACTATCTATTCACCTCAGAACTAATTATATTCAAATAAAGTCTTATTAATATAATCTAAGTCCTTCTATTTGATTATAATGAACCATGGTAGTGAGAGCCGCTGTGAGCGGTTTAAAGTAGTTAAATAGTTAAACTTTTTTTCCTCAATTTTTACCTATTTTATATATTAATGTTGATGCATTAGTCACATTAATTTGAATTAATGTTACCTACAAACAATTCACTTACAAATTCTATCTATATAGGTATAAATAGGATTTATAAGATACATATTTAAAGTTAAAATAAATGTGATATTACACAGTATCCAATAGGCTTGGAACAGTTGCTACTGTATGGCTGCTCCACTTGGACCTTAACAAGGTGCCTAGAGAATAAGATAGATGGGAGCTGCACAAGAATGCTGCGTGCAGTTTTGAACTAGCATTCCCAGTTGATTTTTTTTATTTGAGGTTATTGTTATTTAATCATTAGTTAAATAGAGCTGTGTAAATGAAGTTCAAAACTGTTTGAATTATGCAAATAAGTCGTGGGAACAGCACCCCTGTACGGCCACCTGCCTCCGCCCATCTCACAAACCATCTGAATGAGATGGACAAGACATGCTGGACACTGCTGAAGGAGCAAGGACGAACTCATAAGTGACGTTCTCCTGTGGAAGCCAACACATGGACATGCTAATGTGGGCCGCCCAGCAAGGACCTACATTGACCAGCTCTGCGCGGATGCTGCGCAGAGGACCTCCTTGGGGCAATGAATGATAGAGAAGGTTGGTGAGAGTGTGTCATGGATATCCGTGCTAATTGCACGACATGATGATGATCCAATAGGCTATTATGACAATAAGTTCGTTGGTGGGTTTTGCTTTTTGGCATATCAACCCTTTTGGGTTATTTAATGCCAAATTGAGTCTGGCATTAAATAGCCCATAAGGGTTGATATGCCAAAAATCACAACCGACTTATTGTCATAATAGCCTATTGGATATTGTGTAATATTATCACAGATTTACTTTTAACTTTAAATGTGTATTTTATATACTTGCAAATATGATTTTTTTTATACATAAATAATATAAATTGTACGGTGGGGACCTCCAATTTGACCTGTCAAATTTACCCCCCCCCCGTATTTAACACAACGAAATTTGCATAAAGATTAATATTATCTTGAAAATTTTTAGACCATTCAAAAGAAGAAACATTAAAAAAAAAAAAAAAAACTCCTGATGATTTTTAAAAACTTATTTAAGCTTACGGAAATAATGAAAATTATGAACGAAAACAATGTTTACATTTTCACACCGTTAAATCAATTGAAATTTAACGTACCCCAAAACAACTTATGACTAGCGTTTTTTTTTTTTTTTTTTTTTTTTTTTAATTCTATGAAAAATCAACAGGAGTTTAAAAAAATTTTTTTAATGGTTCTTCTTTTGAATTGTCCAAAAATTTTGAAGATAGTATTAACCTTTCTTCAAGTTTGTGTTAAATATGGTGTGTGTGTGTGGGGGGGGCGATAAATTTGACACGCAGATTGTCCCTATTGTCTGAGGATTTTTTTCATTAAATTTTTTTTTTAATGATTACTAATCATTAAAAAATTTTCATAATGAGATTAATGAATTAAACCAATCGCAAATTATAAATTATTTCTTTGATTTACCAAATGTTGTTATCGACCAAAACAAAGATAAAATCCTTATTTTCTCTGTAACCATGAAAAAAAAGATGTTACAAAAGATTGATCTTGTTCGCTATATTCATTTCTCTTGGTAATTAAAAAAAAGAAAAATCCATTTCTTAGATGGTAGTAGGGTATTTTTTTCCCCCATTAATTCCGATCGAAGGCTAACGTCCATAATATTAAAGTATGGAAGCCTCAAAATAATTAAATTTCATTTTCTTTCTTTCACCGAAAAAATACACCCGATGCTTCATTTTTTTTCCTTCGTTAGTCCCCAAAATGTAAAAAATAAATAAAACCTGACCCTTGACCCGAAAGGCTGGAAATTAAGGAAATAAACTAACCAAAAAAAACAAAAAAAATCCTTAATGGCTCTGAACATTTTGTATGGTGGGGAACTAAGAAAAAATCCCTAAAATGGATATTACAAATTATTTTTTATTTTATTCAAAACTTTAGAGAGGCATTTTTCCTTGTTTCGGGTAAAGCTGACCCCCCCCCCAAAAAAAAAAAACCTGACAATTTCACTAATCTGAAACCCTATTAACAAAAGTGACCGTTTGGGCAATGGAGAACATTTTTTTGCTATTAATTGTACAGAATAGTTAAGTTTACCCATGAAAATTTACGTTAATTTTGTTTTTAATGTACAAAACAATCTAACATCCTTATAAGAATGAGATTTGTTTTTGTTGTTAAATTGAATCTTTTTAAACTGAATAGTTAAATCAGATAATTACGTCTTCAACTAGCTAAAATTCCGTAATCGGCCATATTTAGTTTCTTTCCCTTACCTAACCAAAAGGTGTCTAATTATAGACGAAAGCTGATTTATTTGGGTAATTAAATGTATCCCTTCAAAAAACAACAAAAAACCTGCAATTTACTCTTATCTGGATGGCGAATGTAAGTTGTTTATTAAAACAAAATTAACGTAAATTTTCATAGCTATTCTGTACAAACAGCGGATTCTTTTTCTCTCAATAAATCCGTTATTAAAATTTGACCCTAAACGAATGTAATTTCCCGTCAACAAGAAAAAGAAAAACACTTTCCTTGTCTCTTTTAGGCTTCCGTACATTAAAATCCTGGACGTTAGCTTTTGGTGGGACTAACAAGAAAGCACCAAGCTTAGTACGTCACAAGGCCAAAATGGGTTAGGCGGGAGGGAAGGTTGTGTTTTTACTAGGGCTTGAACATCGATCTCTGGCTACCAAATTGTACCAAGCAGACTAATATAAACATCTTTTATCACCCACCTTTTTTTAAAAGATAATTTTATTTTTTGTTTGTTTCGTAAAATAACATACATGCTTAGTAAATTAAATAATCACTGGTTTGGAAAAAATTGATTTTTTTTTTTCTCTCTATAATTTCATGTCACCATTTTTTTTGGAATGTGACCAAATTTTGGTAGTATAAATAATAAAACATTTATTTTTATCTTTAAATGTTGTAAGTGCGTTGTTTTTATCGAAGTGTCTAAAATGTAAGTAAGCCCTTAAAAAAAAGGCAGTATTACTATCGAGATGTTATTGCATACATTATTACATACAATAAGGCATTTGCCAGAGACAGTAACACTATAGTTAGAAATGCTAGTTTCGAAGACCGTGAATCGTAGGCGTGAATTTGTGCCTCACTCAGTGTCTGTTGAGACCTTATGTCAAATTAACTATTAGTTTGTTTTCTCCCCAAAACGTCTCCAGTTAGATAAATAAAAGGATATTTAGTTCCGTAATTTCATTTTATTGAAAAATTCAGAAAAAATGTATTATATATTTGATTTTTAATCATACCATATGCAAGTATGGCATTCTTAGTTAGAAATTATAAGAAAAGCCCCCCCCCCCCGCCAAAGTGCAGTGGGAACAAAACAAACACCAAACACTGAAGCAGTTGAGTTTCTGTTGTAAAAGCGGTCCATGATGATACTGGTGCTTCTGTTTGGAAGGAATTAAATATTCTAATTAGCATTATTTGGATTATTCGGGCTATTGTTCTCATCTGTTATCTGTAGTATATAGATAACAATAAAGATGAGGACAATAGTCCGAATAATCCAAATTATCAAGCCTCATCTAAAAAAAAAAAAAAAAAAAAAAAAAAAAATTTTCAGAGAAATAGTATTCTAATTAGCATTTCATAATTTAGATATCTCCATTGTCAAGAATTTAGAGATATGTAGATAATAAATGCTAATTCCATAAAATTATCGTACAATTTGCAAATTGGACTGAAAATTGCTTTATTCTATAGGTTATAGCATTTAAGTGTACAATAAAAATATCGCGATGTTCATTTATTTATCTATTTATTTTTCCTTTTTAGGGTAAGTGTGAATTTTATACTACCACCTTCAAAAAATGTGCCATTATCACTGGAATCCTTTGAAGGGGTAATAAACTATAACTTAAATGATTATAATTGAAATAAAATAAAACTTGGTAATCCAAGAATTCCGTTCCTTTTATATTTCATTTTAATCTTAAACTTTAAAAAATTAATATTATACTTTGTGTGTCACCAAAAAAGCCTTCATTAAATTTATTGGATATCTTTTTGTAGCGAAATGTTGCCTCCTTTGTTAAAAAATACTTTTTTTTATTTACCTAAGTTTATATTTGAAGCTTCCGATTTTAGAAATACACGTCAAAATGGTTAAGATGTGGAGAGATTAACTAGATAGGTCCCAAAATACATCGACTGTATGTATGTGTCCTTAAAATAATGTATAATTCAGTGTCGACTTACATAAAAACAAAGTGGTGCCTGTTAGAGAGCATGATAGTTTGGCTTATTTAAAACTAGTTTTGTAAGTTCGATTCTTAGGTTTGATAAATAACCTTGTACCCGACTAGGCAAAGCTTTCTCAACGTATTTATGATGGATTCAAAGATTAGTCACTATTTTTTTCTTAACTGAAACATTGTATGTTTAATCAAAGTAATCAGAAACAAAAAATGTATTTAAGAAAAATATTTACATGTATAAGAAAATCCTTGACGCATTTTAATATAGTAATTAAACTTGAGCCAGATGTAGATAACTAAAGGAATCGATGTTGTTACCAAATGAGCCACGGCTTTTATTTCTTCATGCTGTTGTATATAATAGCAGTAGTGATCTGTAATATTGCAGGGTGGTGACCCCTCTCCCTAAATCGTTTATTTGTATCTAGGACTGTTAGTGTTTGCACTAATAACAACGAAATAGTAAAAATAAAAAAAATAGTAATACTTATCCATTCACATATTGTATACTCGTCTCAGTCTGATATTTGTAGACCTAATTTTTAGGCCAAAAATTGACGTCGGTCTATACACGAGTAATTTTGTGAGGTTGAAATTCAAAATTAATCAGGAATCGGATTAGCAGCAAAGCAACCCTTAGTTTTAAAATTTAATTCTATTAAAGAGTTCGTGATTATGAATCAACTCCAGCCAATCTCGATAATTATATATTTGTTTTATTTACTCTAATTTCAAAAAGGAATCGAGAGATTTTAAATATTCACGTATTTATTCTGCTACTATACTGGTCTGCTTTCTTTCTTTCTCTCTCTGACAAAATGCGCGAATTCTCTTAGCGAAAACAAAACAGGATTGTGTGTGTTTTTGGATTCATTTTAAGCATTATTTTTTTTTAATCTCTTGGACATAAGAAACAAAATACCTATTTTGTTTTCTATATTTTTTTAAAACTCTAAAAGAAAAGAAAAAGTGGTGTGTAGCAGCAAAAATACTTTCGCTGCCACCAGTGTTCCCCAACCATCACTCCACTGTTCAACAGAGATGAGCTCCTGCAATGGCTAACATTATTATTGGTACATTTGTGGGTGTAAAAATAATATATAAATAATATAGTAACCCTATTAACTGTATTATTTTTAGTACTTGGACTATAAGTGTTTATCTCTACATCCTGGAATAAAGGTGCTTTTGTTTTTAAAATCAGAAACAGTTAAAATATGCCGTCTGCTCAGTTAGTAGCGGGCACTTGCTTTGTGTATAAAAATAATTGAAATAGACAATAATTATATATTTATATATTGTGTGGTTTTCTGTACCTGTTTCGTTTTCAGTATTAATTAATTTCTTTTTTCGTTCTAAGAATACTTATTTAAAAAAAAAATCTAATTTTAATAACGTTAGGGACCAACGTTTTTGAAATAAATCAAAATATACAATCTGATTTAGAACTATTAGATAATAATAACGTCGATTTTGTTTTGTTTTGTAGTATATAATGTATATAATACAAACAAAAGGAAGGTGGAATATTGCATATTTACATTAACGAAATCCATTTTGCGTAAAAAAACGAAATAAATAAAATAAAACGTTTTAATAAATTTATTATAAAAGTAATTTACAGTCTGTATTAGTGACTATTGAATATATACAGTTTACACGTTTTTAATAAATCAGAAATAAGTTATTTTAAAATTTTATTTATTTTAAAACGAGTTGTATGTGTATATTGTATAAAAATAAATTATCCCCTAAAAACCGACCTTTCCGATTTAAGATATGCGTGTATTATTTTTATTTTATGAAGATTGCCATCATTCTGTGTTATTTAGCAGGGTGGGAAGCTTTATTTTCATTCATTCAGTAAATGATTTTAGCTTTCATATTAATGTTCTAAAATCGAATTAATTGATAATATAAGACATTTTTATGAAAACAGTTCCTATTTTAGTATAAAAATGTTTAAAATCAACATAGATTTTTTTTCACCAGAAAGAAAACTATCTCGTTCGTTCTAAAATGGCATAATTTATTTATACGGGCACCTTTTTGGAAGGAAACACTGTTATTAGAGTTGAATACTTGATTTGTCTTAGAGATTTGCTAAGATATAGTATATATTAAAATAACTTATTCAACAATATAGTATTTGTAAAAAAAAGTATTAAACATAAATTATTTTCTTCTATACAATAATACACACTTAAGTTGTTCGTCTTTTTTGGTCCATAGTGTTTTTGTTATTTCAGAAGTATTAAGCTGAATTGTATTAAAAAAAGGATATTAATTTTTCCAACTCAAAATTATCATGAAAAATATTATGAAATGACTTATTTAAAACCTTTGACAGCATTATCTTTTGTTTTTCTAATCTTTTAAAACCTCGGATAAAATCTTTAAGTTCTAGAGTAGAAAAAAGGTTTGTATCCTGAAGAAACTGTTTTTCTACGGTTATTTTTACGATAAAGTGGTCATTATTTTAAAAAAATGCAAACCATATCGGTTTGTATACACACAAGAAAGAAAGAAATCTATTACTAAAATTCTCGTTATGATTTTTGTATATAATCGTGACCCAGCAAAAAACGGCACACTATAGCGAGGTTTTTACAAGAGCAAGTAGTACACTAACAATTTCTAGTTTTCTTAAAGAATTCAAAAGCAATTTTCATTTTGATTTTTGAAACTGAATTGAATGCTAATTTTATGGGGTCTGTATAACTCGCACTCGTCTTTTAAATCTGACAAACTCACGATATAACGCAGATCTAATTGGAATCTTTTTATTCATCTCAAAATAGAAACATCAGTATCATCATGGACTGCTGTGACAGTGGAAACCTTGAACTCTCGAGTTCAGTTGTCTATATAAATAATAATAATAATAATATATACATAGACAACTCAACTCTAGAATTCAGAGTTCCCATTGTCACAACAGTCCATGATGATACTATAACATGTTTAGATTTAAAGAAATGTTATATTCATGGTATCTATAATATACGTGAAAGGCAGCATTTATGGGGCATAGGTAGTTTTATTTATTTACGTTAGTATTTCTAAAAATGAGTAAATAAAATAAAGGCAATGTGATTTATTATTTTAAATAAATCCAACTTGTGATATATGAGATTCGGTAAAAAAAAAAAAAAAGTTAACTTCCTTATGTGTAAAAGTAAGAGATTTGTTATTCGTGGTAAGCGAAATATAGCATTTATCTGACATAAATAGTTCTATTTATTTAATATTTACTTCAGTATTTAAAAAAATAAATAAAACAAAGTCAACCTGATTTATTGTTTTAAATAAATCCAACTTGAGATATGAGGTTTGGTAAAAAATAAAAAAAATTCACTTCCTTATGTAGTACTATAATATAGTACTACATAGTGAATTTTTTTTATATATATTAAAAAAATAGTTTTAAAAGATTTTTGATATTCATGGTATCTATAATTATATTATAGTATAATATAAGCAAAATGTAGCATTTATGAGGCATAGGTAGTTATATTTATTTACTTTAGTATTTTTAAAAATAAATAAATAAAACAAAGACAATGTGATTTATTATTTTAAATAAATCCAACTTGTGATATGAGGTTCGGTAAAAAACAAGTTCACTTCCTTATGTAGTGTAGTATATTATAAAAAATGTTTAAATTTAAAGAAAGATTTGTTATATTCGTGGTATCTATAACCAAAATGTAACATTTATGAAGCATAGGTAGTCCTATTTATGTATTTACTTTAGCATTTATAAAAATAAATATTTTATTATAGTCAACGTGATTTATTATTTTAGATCCAACTTGATATGAGATTCGGTAAAGAAAAAAAGTTCACTTCCCTGCTCGCTAAAAGCAAAGCTAATGAATTGAATGCATGCATAAATTTAAGTAGACCATGCCGCTTTATGACACAGTAGTAGCCGAGTTCATCTACACTCTACTAATAACGTAGAGAACAAGCGCACGTGTTACGAGTCAGTTGCCTTGTTTATTTTAAACAATAATCCCCTTTCATAGAGCTTTAACTGGAAGCTTCTTAAACGTATCCCTATTTTAATATTCTCATTGTTAAATTAATTATATCTACAAACAAAATTAAACCCGTTTTCTTATATATCTTTAAAAACGAACGAAACGACCATTTTTTTTTTTTTTTTTTTTTTTTTTTTTTTTTTTTAGACCTGTTGAATTTAAAATAAAAAGGATCTTAACTTTATTTTATTGGTTAGTTATTTAAAAAAAATATTAAAATACCTTTTTTTTTTTTTTTTAATTAAAAAAAAAGTCTTTATTGTATTTTATATATGAAACATTTGTAGAGGTTGTCGGAATTAGATATTTTGTTTTCTGGACTCTATTCCCTCCTCCCCCTTTTCTTGTCCATTTTTGTCATAAATTCTTCCCTCAGCCATATTGGTCACCCAAATTGTCAAACAGCCTTTAACAAAGAAAGACATTTCTCGTTTTTGGCGGTCAGTCGTTTGTTAAACCCATATCTTATATTGGTCATATACTTTATTTAACATACTTGACAATACCATTTTTTAACTCTTTCCCTTGTTATTATCATCATTTTTTAAAAAGTCTTTGAGAAAAATATCACTTATTGTGTCCGTTTCACACATTTGTGCTTCAGTTGAAGCACGTATAGTTTTCTTTTTTTTTTTTTTTTTTTTTTTTAAACAAATTAACAGCATTTGGTTGATTTTACTATATCATTACATTATTACACTGTATTCACACCTTCGGTCTTTTGTTTTTATTTATGCAGAAATTAGTATCAATCATATATAACTCCATTGATATTTTGCACCCCTCCAAAAAAAAAATAAATAAATAAGGGGGGGGGTCAAAGTTAAGTGACGTGAAAAAAATCAGAAAGTTTTGAAATTAAATAACATGCATTATAAAATTCATTCATTGATAAATCAACACTGAAAATTTCATTAAAATCTGATAATTCCCTGTTATTTTTTTTTTTGTAATTTGTTGTTTTTTTTTTAAACGGGGGGAGGGGAGTAAATTTGTATTGTAAAAACACGGGTTTTTCGACAAATTGGATACCTATATTTAATTACATTCATTATTCTTGGACCTTTTCATTAGGTTTGTATGTCACCCAGTAAAAACAGTTCGACATAAGATTTAAGAAAAATAAATAAAAATAATGCTTAAAAAATATAGAATAAACAAAGTATATTCTAGTTTAATTTGTTCGTAGCTAAATAAATGATAATTTTTTGCGGGGTGGGGTACCTCTGTTCACCCTGATCGACATTTTTTACATTATCTAAATCCTCGCTATAACGGAGATATGGAAATAGTAATTAGAATTCTTCATTTCTTATTAGAATCGTGAATATCATAAAATGCCGTTACAATGGGAACCCAACAAGTTTATGGGTCGTCTAGTTATTATTATTATACATTTCCCCTGTTTTGTTTATACAATTAGTGACTAATTGTATAAACAAAACAGGAAATGTATAATAACTAATAATAATGACTAATTATTAGTCATACCCAATTTTTCGTCTGTTTTTCATTTTTAAAACGAATTAAAATTAAATCGAGTATTTAAGGTCAAATTATTGTGTAAGTCGAAAAGTAGTAACATAATAACAACATAGTAACATCAGTAAAAAAAAAAAAAAAAAAATTACATATGTAATTTATTTTTAATACATTTAAAACATTTTGCTCAAATATGGAGTAAACGCTGCCTAAAGATGACTTATTTTACAAAATAAATAACTACCAGACATCTCGTATAAACTTTGAGATGTCTGGTAGTTATTGAGGAAAAGCAAGTTTCTTTAAATGTATGGTACCTTGACTTACGAGTATCCCAACTCATGAGTTTCCGAGTTACGAGCTATCACTCGGTCGAATTTTGGCTTTGTGTTGAGGTACGAGCAAGCTTCAGATACGCTTGTTATGTACACTAAAAACATCTAAGTTTTCAAATATATTATAGTTGGCATCCTTCCGTCCACTTAAGACGGTGGTATAGTGTCAAAAAAAAAAGTTTTTATCTGCATCTGCGCGAGTGGCTGAGCAGGCCAATCTCTGAATAATGACAGTCTTCAAATTTATTACGCCAAAGAAAAATTTATTTACAAAAATAAATAAATAAATAGATAGATAAATAAATAAACATTAAAACATATTACGGTATAATTCATTTCATTCTATTTTGTTTTTATACAATACAATGCTATTATTTATTTATTTTTTTATTAAAAAGAACGTAAAAAATTTTTTTTTTTTTTTTTTTTTTTTTTTTTTGAGGAAGTTGGAACGGAATGGCATTTCAGTTTATTTCAATCGGGGAAAAATTTATTTGATATACGAGGAAATTGAGTTACATGTGGAACGAATTCAACTCGTAAATCAAGGTACCACTGTGGGTGTGTACATACACACACACACACACACACACACACACACACACACACACACACACACACACACACCAGGAAGACACGTTGACTTCAGTTGTGACTTTTATAATCTTTTCGAAGGTCGTAGCAAACATTTTATTTTATATCAGATATGAATATATTATCAATATATATTAATAATACATTCCTTATATATCTGCTTTGTACATAATTCATTGTGTGTAAAGCCGAGATGTAATGGGTAGTGAATTGTATTTTAGTAAAAAGGCTGAAACACTAAATCTTAAGTCATTTTTTTAAGCACATTGGAATATTAAGTAGCAGTTTATCAAAATCCAGGATGATCCTTATAGTTATTTACTAAGCTTAGATGTGGCACAAGGACAGAAGTATGGGGCACCCAATGAGAAAAGAACTCGTTAACAATAGTTTGCCAGTCTAGCTTGCTAACCATTACACCACGAAAATTAGATCACCAAGTTCATAAAAAAGTTTATGTATTTACCCAACCCCTCTGCACGAACAGGATGTGACACAAAGGCAATTTTTAAGCAGTTTAACAAGTTTGAATACACTTTTCTTTTGAGACAAGTTGCTATACCAACTTTAAAGAGCCAAGTCTGCCATACTATTTACCCATAGCTAGAGGGCAAATAGCTATTCATAATAGTTTGTATTAAGAATGATTACTTGAGTGGGTAGAGTGTTCGTCTAGGAATCGCAACGTTCCTAGTTCGATACCGGCCACCGCCAACTCGGCATATGAGTAGCACAGGGAACTGTGTGGTAAAGTAAGGAGCTGATGGTAGGTGTGGCGCTCCGACTCAGACGCAAAAACAATCTCCTTGGTCTAGCGCTATTGAGAAGGGGATAGACTCGCTCGCTGATTGGCTGATACAGACTTTAGGCCACCCCGACGACTTTACTTACTTGAATCTATACTTGTTCATAAGGATTATCATTAGTTACTTGAAACCATATGTGCAAACAAATGACTATTATTAAATAAAAATAATTAATTGAAACCATAATATTTGTATTAGATAGGAATACTTGAAACCATACAAATGTGTGCAAATTATTTTATTAGATAGAATACTTGAAACCATACAAATGTGTGCAAATTATTTGTATTAGATAGAAACTTGAAACCATACAAGTGTGTGCAAATTATTTGTATTAGATAGAAATACTTGAAACCATACAAATGTGTGCAAATTATTTGTATTAGATAGAATACTTGAAACCATACAAATGTGTGCAAATTATTTGTATTAGATAGGAATACTTGAAACCATACAAGTGTGTGCAATTATTTGTATTAGATAGGAATACTTGAAACCATACAAGTGTGTGCAAATTATTTGTATTAGATAGGAATACTTGAAACCATACAAGTGTGTGCAAATTATTTGTATTAGATAGGAATACTTGAAACCATATAACTGCACACAAATGATTATAGTCGACTTTAAAAAAAAATGCAATGCACATTGAAAATGTAATTGATTACAATCAATTTTAAATAAATCCAATGTTGGGATTGGATAACCCATAAGGAGTTGGTGTGCAGTTAAACAAATAAACCTTTTTTCCTCGGCAATATCTATTGTCATATCTTTAAAACTTTTTGATATTATTATTTCATGTCCTGGGTATAACATTAAACTGCATCTAATGATGAAGTTCTAATTCTACACCTGAAGAGTCTGGAGTACTCCTTAATTGTCATTACTCCTAGATCCACTCTGACTCGGAGTGGTAGTACCTATTAGGATACCAGATAAAGTTTAAATAGATTAAAAAAATGAATTAAAAATGTGTTGAAAAAAAAAAAGTTATCCAACAAAAAGGAATAATTTCTCTGAATTTGAGATGAGGCTTGATTATTTGGACTATTGTCCTCATCTTTATCTGTACAACATTTCAATAATTACCTGAAGAAGGCCAGAGGGCACTTTGTTTGAAACGTTGTACAGATAACAATAAAGATGAGGACAATAGTTCGAATAATACAAAAATTAATAAAACCAGAATATCTTTGGCTTAAGAAAACCAAGGGTTGACATGCCACAAAATCCAACCAACCTATTTATTAATACACATGATATATATATATATTGGGCATTAAATAACCCACAAGGGTTGATAGAGCATTAAACACTAACAAACTAACACTACTATTCCCTTCTTGTATTTATTTCATTTCAGGATAGAGGTAAATTAACTTTGGATTAAAATTGTTCTTTCTTTACAATTCTTTCAACAGAATGTTCCTGGATCTCATTCCCACCCTCTCCCACACATGCCCAGCTTGTTTAAAATGCTTTCAAAGTTCCCGGTTAATGACATCCCTAATTGTGTTAGAATAATGGCAAATAAAAGTGTTCCCTCACTGATGCTCTTTTTCAGGTTTAAAACGTTTAAGTCAATACCTCCCCCCCCTCTGAAAAAAGCCCCCCCCCCCAAAAAAAAAAAACAACAAAAAAACAAATGATCATTTTTGAGGTGCAAGAAAAAGCTAGAAATTCGTTTGTATTTTTAGGAATTGCCATTGATCAAACTATCAACAAAGTTTCTTCCAAGATTTGAACACTGTTAGTCTAGTCCATTTTTCTGTCTATAACTGTTTACCCCGCCCCCTCTTTAACCCTTCTTCTCTATTTGTTAACGAACTTGTCAGTACTCGAACGAAACATGATATAATTATATAAATTATTTGTATTAAGTAGGAATATTTGACACCATGTATAATTGTATAAATTATTAGTATTAAGTAGGAATACAGACCTGAAAAAGCCCCCCCCCCAAAAAAAAAAAAAAAAAAAAACAACCCCCAAAAAACCCATCATTTTTGAAGTGCAAGAAAAAGCTAGAAATTCGTTTGTATTTCTAGAAATTGACATCTGGAAATACTAAAAGCAGGATGTTGAATATATGGATCCTCTTGAATCAAACAAAAAGAAATTCAATGATATAAGTAATGCAAATATGGTTAGAGTTGATATGATTTTATAGTAATGAATGCCACTGTAGTTTATATATATATATATATATATATATATATATATATATATATATATATATATATATATATATATATATGTGTGTGTGAAAATGGAAAAGGAATTGAATCCGACAATATGAGTAAAGAAAAGAAATGTAGATGGATAAAATGAATTTAATCAATATCACTTACACATGTGTTTCGGTCAGTTTATGTGTGTGAAAATATTTCGCACACATAGAAGATTCGACCTTCATCAGAGTGAACATTTATTTTGAAAATAATTTATTTTCAAAATAAATGTTCACTCTGATGAAGGTTGAATCTTCTATGTGTGCGTGATATCGATTAAATTCATTTTATCCATCTACATTTCTTTTCTTTACTCATTTTTCCTCATATATATATATATGTGTGTGTAATCGAAATACGATGAGGAAATTAAGCCGACAATATGTGAAGAAAATATTTTTTAAAATATAACAAACACAGGATGTTACAATCAGAGGAAACAATTTTGTGTCTATACTTAAGTATTTCGGTATTAAACCATCATCAGGACACTGTTACAGAAAGTTTTGTGAGGGAGAAAAATGAAAAATGTTAATTGTATAGTGAATGTGTGAATGTAATGTTATTAACCGTTAGTTTTTATATGTGCGTTTGTTTATGAAAGCTGATGATGTGATCATTGCATGTGAAAAAATGGAAAATGAAGATCATAGGATGACGCATGCATGAACGTGAATGTCATCAGCTTTCATAAACAAACACACATATAAAAATTAACGGTTAATAACATTACATTCACAGACTGGAAGCTGTTTTGTGTGTGATTTGAACCCTTAGTGCCAGGTTGACAGGCGGGGATTCTAACCATTACACTAGCTGGTTTTCCAGATTTCTCGTTTGTTTTTAAACTGATATATCCTACATTTTTTTGGGAGACTTGCTGCACGACAGTATGAGAGTACGCAAACTGTTTGTTTGAGTTATAGACTGGAAGCCGCTTTGTGATTAGGGTTCGAATCACACACAAAGCAGCTTCCAGTCTATAACTCTGCTGATATGGCATAATAGGCCGAAATGTACATACAGAGATTGGCTTTTTCTCGATTTGTTTACGCTTTACATTTGAACAGATCTATTATTATTATTATTAATTCATTAATTATGAACTAATTAATTTTCAAATTAGGTATGACTTCAATTAAACACATCCCCCCCCAAAAAAAAAATATATTTATGATAGAGAGAACGGTGTGAGTGGACCGTTATAAGACGAAAGTGGTGCAGATGAAACGTTCAATATTATAGCCAGAATTTAAAAAAAAAAATTTTAATTTAGAAAATACATGTTCCTTTTTTGAAAATAAAATAAAATAAATTTTATTTTATTTTATTAAATCAGAAGCATTATAGTCTACAAAGAAAACACAATTACATCAAACTCTTTAGAGTTTTCTTTGTAGACTATAATGCTTCTGATTTAATAAAATAAAATTTATTTTATTTTAAAAACAGAACATGCATTTTGTAAATTTAAAAATTAAAAAAAAAAAAAAAAAAAATTCCGGCTATAATATTGAACGTTTCATCTGCACCATATAGCCATATCATAAACATCGTCTGTTTGTTTACTTCTCATATTGTCGTGTAGAGGTCACTTAAGAGGAATATAAATACCTACTCCTAAACAAAACGAAGAAATCTAGCTAAGTCTGTTTGGTGTGGGGGTAAGATGCTTGCCTGTCAGCTTGACGGTCAGGTTTCGAATCGCACACGGGGCGGTCTTTGTATCTATAGCTCTGCTGATGAGGCCTAATAGGCCGAAATGTACATACAGAGATTGATTTTTCTCGATTTGTTTAGCCTTACATTTTAAATAGGTAATCCCGCCTAATTAATTAATTATTAATTAACTTTCAAAATTAGGTTCGACTTCATTTAAGCACATTCTCCCAAATATATATATATATATATATATATATATATATATATATATATATATATATAACCCAAAAGGCTTGATTATTGTAACCGTTATCATCATAGGAAATGGATTCTGGGTGAGGCTGTTTTTGTTTGCTTTGGGGAAGGTATGAATCCACCTCTTGAACTACTTGTGACCTTGTGCCACATCCTACATGTGATGAATGGGTTGGGTGAATATCTACTCCTTTTTATTATGAAAACTAGTTTATTAGTTATGAAAAAAAAATCCTGGGTATATTTGAATTGCTGTGAGAAAATTTTCTTTTTAGAAATTAAACTGAAATGACATAAATAGATTTGTGAAGTTGTATTGAAATTGGGAATTTGTGTTTGGTTGAATGCAAACACATTTTCTTTTTCTTATTTAATGAATTTTTATATTTTCTTTCTTTTTAAATTCAACATTTGTTGCATGTCCGAAATAGCTTGTCAAGGAATTTATGTTAATTCAGTGACAATGTACAAAAAAAGATTACATAGAAATACAATACTTAGATTTGCTATTCAGATAAGAATAAGTTTCTCATTTGCTTCATGTTTTTTTTCTTTTGTTTAAAAAATTTTTTTTTTTTTTTTTTTTTTTTTTTTTTCTCAAATTGTAAATCAGGTCTCAGCTGTAACTTGGCACTTTGTTATTGAGGAAAAGAATAAAGAAATATGGCTGATGACTTAATTGTAGCTAGTTGAATACACAATTTATGGATGTAACCGTTTTTTTTTTTTTTTTTTTTTTTTTTTTTTTTTTTACTGTTCTCAAGACTAAAGAAATATGGTTGATGGCTGAATTGTAGCTAGTTGAATACACAATTTTGGAATGTAGCCATTTTTTTTTTTTTTTTTTTTTTTTTTTTGTTACTGGTAAGTCCCCAAATTGTAAATCATGTGTCGGCTATAACTTGGCACTTTGTTATTGAGGGAAAGAATAAAGAAATATGGCCGATGGCTGAATTGTAACTAGTTGAATATACAATTTTGGAATGTAACTATTTTTTTATTGATGCGACAAGTCTTCTCAACCATGAAGAAATCTCAATAGGAAAGTGCCTTTTTAAAAAATAAAAAAAAAAAAAAAAAATGATAAATTACAACATGTTAGACTTGTAAGATGTCATTTAAAAGATACATCTGGATAGGGGTAAAGGGATTTGAAGATGAGAGAACATAACATGGGGGTTGAAAAGGTGGTACGAGTGAGGATATTGAATTTGCATAGGATTATACGAATTGAATGTTGTTTTAGCTTCAGTAGCTAAAAACTTATGTGAAATTATCTTATTATAATGGAGATTGTGTGTTTGTCTATCTGTAACCGAAACTATATTACTACTCAAATCACAATTCCCTTAGTTATTTACATCACATTCTCCATGATTTTATTTTTATTCAAACCTCAATTATTAATAAAATTGTTTTACATTATTAATACTATTGACCATATCTACATGCTAATAACATGCAATTGTATTTATATATACAACAAAATAGCGGATTACAGTGTGATGGGAAGGCTAATTTGCATATTGATCTTCAAAATTTGATTTTAATAAATATATGCTTAGTATTATTGATTTCTAATTGTTTGATTTTATCTTATTGAATATGAGCAAAAATCTCGGGGATAAATCTTAAAAGAAATCCATTAACAAGAAGAAATAACTGTAATATTATTCTTCCTATTTTAACTAAATAGTTAAATTAGGAAAATTTACCAAAGACAGATGGGAGTAATGGAAAATGATGGAAGAGTTAGTTTTAAAGTTGTTCTATTTTTCAATCATACCCCCTCTGTTCCAAATCTTTTTATCTGCATTCTTATTCAGTTTCTTTGGCTTTTCTAATTCAATATGATATTTTATTATATTAAAACTTGAATACTTGCACTCGGAGGGTGCATATATTTTCTAGTATTTATAATAAAATTCAACAAAGTGGTACATAGCAAAATACAGACTTTATTGTCTGAGCACATTTAACAACATAAGAAATACAACAGAGGAGAATGTATATGCAAGAAAATCCAACAAAGAGGTACATAACAAAATACAGACTTTATTGTCTGAAGACATTTAATATAAAATACAGATACAAAACAAGAAGGAAAAAAGAGTTCTTGTAGAGTTAATCTTGAGGCTACTAAATGGAGAATAGAAGAGTCACTTACTGTATAGTTGGGGGCAAGGTCCCCCAAGCCTTAATGGACACACACACAACTTGTCTAGTGCATCTTTGTGGATGCCAGATGAAAGAGAGAGAGAGAGAGAACGTCCCGGGCTGAGTTTAAATAGCAAGGTAGTAATGCCTAATAGTGGCAAGCCCTGACAGCAAAGGAAGATAACCCTTTTCCACTCAATTCCATCCCAACAAGTGAAGACAATCACTACAGGATCAAGAACAGATCTTACACGTGTATGTGGTTGAGTCTCATTTTTGTGAATCCTGTAAAATCTCACACAGGCATCCTGACAAAAAATAAATTCTAGTTCTATCAGTTTATGTAGATGTATGTATGTAATCACCGAGGAGGCTTGATCAGTGTAACAGTTATCATCATAGGAAATGGAATCTGTGATCCAGAGTTCCAATTCTGGGTGAGGCTGCTTTTGTTTCTCTAGTCTTGGTAGGACAACCAGTCTAGGAGAAAGAAAAACTGAATTCAAAATCTGAGGAGTATGACTTTTTTTTTTTTTTTTTTTTTTTTTTTTTTGAGACGAAACAAATTTTGTCGTTGTCATATGACCCATATCAGTCTCCTTTTAAATCAAAGGTTGGTCTTATGTGCCATTTAAGGGGGGGGGTCATAATGGATAAACAAAAAGGTCGGGACTGCTTGAAAGTGGTCATATTTGAAAATGAGTCAAGTCATCATATATGCATTTACCCATCCTCTCAACGTGCAGGGGGCTAAACAGGCGGTCGAAGAGGCCCCCTCCGATCAATCGGCTGGTTACGTCAAGCCCTAGCACCTATATGATTTTCCCAACCCTATTGCCCTTATGGCAAGCCCCAACCCCTTTCTATCATAAGGGTGCTAGAAGGTGGTGGCTGCGGGTCTACATGTCCTGGGAATGACGTTAAACTCTATCTGATGGTGAGGTTCCAGTTTTGGAGGTTTGGGGAATGTGGAGCACCCCTTCATCACCATTGCTCCCTGGTCCAGAGTGGTAGTACCTGTTAGGGTCCCATCTATGGGTTAAATATAAAAATGTATTTCTAAAAAAATTGTATTATCCATTAAGAATTGATTTATTTCAAAACTTTATCGGCATTAAATGACCCACTGAGGTTGATATGCCGTAAAACAAACCAAATCAACGTGCAGGATGCAAGACAGGATGATAAGCAGGTTTAACAGATATGAATTCAGTTTTCATTTTAGACTAGTTATCATACCAAGGTTAAGGCCCTCCACCCAATGGGGCCACTTGCTGGCTGTGTGTGACAACCCATGATGCTTAAGGATGGAACCCTGGTGGCTGAGCAGTCCATGACATACAACACTTCACTTTGGCCCTTACTTAGGCTAGACTGGTGGTCGGAGAGACCTCCTCCAATCAATCAACTGATCATGTCAAGCCCTAGCGTCTATATGATTGTCTTGATATATTGTCTTTATACCCCTTATGTCAAACCCTCAACACTTTTTATAATATATATGCTAGCTGGAGCGCGTGGTGTAATGGTTAAAGTCATGGGAAATGGACTCGTCGCCCCGAGTTCAAATCCTGGACATGGTAATTGCATTTTCACTCGGTGCTAATACCCTTGGGAAAGGTATGAATCCTACTCTCCCTCCAGCTATGGGTAAATAGTAGGGCAGACTGGGCTCTTTAACCTTGGTTAGGCAACCGGTCAAGGAGAAGGAAAACTCTGAATTCAAACCTGTTAAACTTCGCTTAATAAATTGACCTTGTGTCGCATCCTCCTTGTGTGGAGGGATTGGTGTGTATATATATATATATTATATATATATATATGCTAGCTGGTGATGGCTGAGAGTCTGAATGTCCTGGGTATGATGTTAACTCATAACATCCTATACCACCTCATTCCGCCTGTCCAGAAGTCATATTCGTTCTCCTAATCTACCCCAAACAATAGCCATTGTTTAAATGTAATATTAAACATGTTTAGAAGTCTTATATTAAAAGGGAAATAACAGGTAACTTTAAATGAAAAGGCCATTTTTAGGCATTTTTGATAAATCCTTATAGGAATGGGGCTCTGGACTTAGAAAATTCTCAACAGGATGTTAAGAGTTAAACTGCATCTAGTGGTTAGGTTCCAATTCTGGAGCTCTGGGGGAGGTATTTACTCAACCTGCTCACCACAGGTTGGATGTGACACAAGGTCCCAAGTATGGAGCAGTGAGGATTGAACTTGCTATTCAGTAATAATGTATCTGTAAGACTAGCTTGCTAATTATTACCCCATATATATATATATATATATATATATATATATATATATATATATCTTATTATAATGAAGATTGTTTGCTTTTCTGTCTGTAACCGAAACTATATCACTAATCAAGTCACAATTCCCTTTGTTATTTACGTCACATTCTCCATGATTTTATTTTTATTTAAACCTCAATTATTAATAAAATTGCTTCACCTTTTTATTAGTGTTGTCCATATCTACATACTAATAACATGCAATTGTATTTATATATACAAAAAAATAGCGGTTTGCAGTGTAAACGGAAAGGCTAAATTTGCATATTGATATTAAAAATGTGATTTTATTAAATATGTGCTTAGTATTATTGATTTCTAACTGTTTGGTTTTATTTTAATGAATATAAGCAAAAATCTCTTCAATGAATCTTAAATGAAATCGATTAACGAGAACAAATAATTCTGATTTTATTCTTTACTTCCTATTTTAACTAAGTTATTAAATTAGGAAAATTTAGTAATGAAAGACGAGAGTGATAGAAGTGTAAGTTTCAGTTGTTCTATTTTTCGATTATACACCCCTCTGTTCAAATCATTTTATCTGCAATCTTATTTAGTTTCATTAGCCTTTCTAATTTAATACATTCTATTACATTAAAACTTAAATACTTGCACCCAGTGGGTGCATATATTTGCTAGTATATATATATATACTAGCTACTGGCAAAATGAGCCTAAAATGCGTAAAAAGTGTAATAGTTATCCCATTGAAAATTGACTTGGTGACCAGAGTTTGTTCTGTAATGTATATGTGAGACCAGCTTGCTAACCATTACATTACAATGGGATGTGACCAGGTTGCAAGTAAGGGGCATCCAGTGAGGATTAATATGCTATTCAGTTATAATGTATCTGCAAGACTAGTTTGTTAACCATTACACCATGATGGGACACCCCTTTTTATACCCAACCTGTTTATATAAGTTTGGATTTATAGACACACACACACATACATATATATATATATATATATATATATATATATATATAGTAAATGAAAGAAAAACTCTAAACTTGCTTCATTACAATAATTTATTTCAACCGTATTAATACGGCAATGAAGCAAGTTTAGAGTTTTTCTTTCATTTACTAAATATCTTGCTCTGTCCTTTTACTCACTGGTATTAGGCACATTGAGCTCTCCTTATGGTCTACCTGCATCAGCTTGGTTAAACCACACATGGAAAGACCCTAACTACAGAAAAAAACTATATATATATATATATATATATATATATATATATATATATATACACACACACACACACACACATATGTGTGTGTGTGTGTGTAGGTATTTACTGGGGCCACCTGTTGGCTGTGGGTGGCGACCTGTGATGCTTAAGGATACAACCCAGGTGGCTGTGCAGTCCATGACTTGCAATATTCCACTTTAAGCTTTTCTTGGGCTAGATGGGTGGTCGGAGAGGCCCCCTCCGATCAATCGGCTGGCCACATCAAGCCCTAGCACCTATATGATTGCCCCAACCTTATTGCCTTTATGGCAACCCCCCAATCCTTCATATCATATGGTAAACAAACCAAACCAAACATTTACTATGGGTCGGATGTGGCACACTGTTGCAAGTATGGGGCATCCAATGGGGATCAAACTCGCAATTCAGTAATGGATCTACAAGTCTATCTTGTTAACCATTGCACAACGATACAAGGCCCTACATTTGGGAAAGGTATGGATCTAATTATTCTCCCTCCAGTTATGTCTTAGTAGAGCAGGCTGGGGTCAACCACTCTAGGAGAAAGAAAATTCTGAATTCGAACCAGGTGTTCTCTGCTTGATAATTGACCTTGTGTCACATCCTGCTTGTGTCAGATCAGTGGGGTAAACAAATACTACTCACTAGTGCTATAGAAATTTAATTACGTTGCTGAAACAATTATATGGATGAAAATTTGTATCAATAGAGCATTATGAATGAATATTACGAGAGTGTGGGTGCCTCCACGGCATGGTATGAGGGTGCGTGTAAATACTGATGTGCATCCATGCATGTACAGGTGTGTGCGATGCAGAAATATTCTCAATTAAATAACCACCGATCTGCACACGTTATCTCGTCTACCATTGCAACTGATTGATTGATTTTCACTAGTATTGATCCAGTACCTTTTTCGATCAAGTTAAAAAAGATATTTGATCAATGTTCTTTTTCGACAGTCAGACATTAGTACTTTCATCTCTGACCCTCACATCTTTCTTTTTGTGTATCTACCGCCCCCCCCCCCCCCGTTTGTGCTGATTCTCTCTTGCTCGCTTTCTTTCACTCTGTCTGTCTGCCTCTCTCTATTTTCCATCTCCCTGTCTGCCTGCCTCTCTCTATTTCCATCTCTCTGTCTCTGCCTCTCTTTATTTTCCATCTCTCTGTCTCTGCTCTCTTTATTTCCATCTCTCTCTGTCTCTGCCTCTCTTTATTTTCCATCTCTCTGTCTCTGCTCTCTCTTTATTTTCCATCTCTCTCTGTCTCTGCCTCTCTTTATTTTTCCATCTCTCTGTCTCTGCCTCTCTTTATTTTCCATCTCTCTGTCTCTGCCTCTCTATTTTCCATCTCTCTGTCTCTGCCTCTCTCTCTATTTTCCATCTCTCTGTCTCTGCTCTCTTTATTTTCCATCTCTCTGTCTCTGCCTCTCTATTTCCATCTCTCTGTCTCTTTTCCATCTCTCTCTGTCTCTGCTCTCTCTCTATTTTCCCATCTCTCTGTCTCTGCCTCTCTCTCTATTTTCCCATCTCTCTGTCTCTGCTCTTCTCTATTTTCCATCTCTCTGCTCTGCTCTCTCTCTATTTTCCCATCTCTCTGTCTCTGCCTCTCTCTCTATTTCCCATCTCTCTGTCTCTGCCTCTCTCTCTATTTTCCTCTCTCTGCTCTCTCTATTATCTCTCTGTCTCTGCCTCTCTCTCTATTTTCCCATCTCTCTGTCTCTGCCTCTCTCTTATTTCCATCTCTCTCTCTGCCTCTCTCTCTATTTTCCATCTCTCTCTGTCTCTGCCTCTCTCTATTTTCCATTTTCTCTCTCTGTCTCTGCCTCTCTCTCTATTTTCCCATCTCTCTGTCTCTGCCTCTCTCTCTATTTTCCCATCTCTCTGTCTCTGCCTCTCTCTCTATTTTCCCATCTCTCTGTCTCTGCTCTCTCTCTATTTTCCCTCTCTGTCTCTGCCTCTCTCTCTATTTCCCATCTCTCTGTCTCTGCCTCTCTCTCTATTTTCCCATCTCTCTGTCTCTGCCTCTCTCTTATTTTCCCATCTCTCTCTCTATTTTCCATCTCTCTCTCTATTTTCCTCTCTCTATTTTCCATCTCTCTCTATTTTCCCATCTCTCTCTCTATTTTCCTCTCTCTCTATTTTCCATCTCTCTCTCTATTTCCCCCCATCTCTCTCTCTATTCTCTCTCTCTCTATTTCCCATCTCTCTCTCTATTTTCTCTCTCTCTATTTCCATCTCTCTCTCTATTTCCCCCCATCTCTCTCTATTTTCCATCTCTCTCTCTATTTTCCCTCTCTCTCTCTATTTTCCCCCCATCTCTCTCTCTATTTTCCATCTCTCTCTCTATTTTCCCCCCATCTCTCTCTCTATTTTCCCCCATCTCTCTCTCTATTTTCCTCTCTCTCTCTATTTTCCCCCTCTCTCTCTCTATTTTCCATCTCTCTCTCATTTCCCCCCTCTCTCTCTCTCTCTATTTCCCCCCCCTCTCTCTCTCTCTATTCCCCCCCCCATCTCTCTCTCTATTTTCCCCTCTCTCTCTCTTTCTCTCCTCTCTCTCTCTCTCTCTCTCTATTTTCCCCTCTCTCTCTCTACCCCCCTCTCTCTGTCTCTCTCTATTCCCCATCTCTTCTTCCCCCCCTCTCTGTCTGTCTCTTCCTGTCTCTTTTTCATTCTCTCTGTGCCTCCTCTCCCACCTGTCTTCTGTCCTCCTCTCCCCCCGTCTACTCTCCTCTTCGTCTACTCTCCTCCTCTTTCCTCCTCTTCGTCTACTCTCCTCCTCTTTCCTCCTCTTCGTCTACTCTCCTCCTCTTTCCTCCTCTTCGTCTACTCTCCTCCTCTTCGTCTACTCTCCTCCTCTTTCCTCTCTACGTCTACTCTCCTCCTCTCTCCTCTTTCCTCTCTCCTCTTCCTCTTTCTCTTTCCTCTCTCCTCTCTCCTCTCTCCTCTCTCCTCTCTCCTCTCTCCTCTCTCCTCTCTCCTCTTTCCTCTCTCTCTCTCTCCTCTCTCTCCTCTCTCCTCTCTCCTCTTTCCTCTTTCCTCTCTCCTCTCTCTCTCTCTCTCCTCTCTCCTCTTTCCTCTCCCTTCTCTCCTCCTCTCTTTCTCTCCTCCTCTTCCCCTCCTCTTATCTCTCTCTGTCTCTTTTTTTTTCCCTTCCTTCCTTCCTTTGTGAATGTATTGGCTGCTAATGTTTGGGACTTTGGTTTTCAGAAATCAATAAGTATACCAGAAAAGTCTTCTTACTTAGTTGATCAGATCGATATGTTTGCTACGTTTGCTCCTTCTGTGGTTAAGTGCCATACCCTGAAATTTGCATAATGTACTTCTCTATAAAACACAATGTCATTTTTTATACTTTATATGCACATGTACTCATATGAGGAAGCATATGTGGTGAAACGGTTATCATCATAGTGTTGTATATATAGCCAGATTCGTTTCATATGTACTTCATATGCATCTAGTCTTCTTGGCACCAAATAAACGTATGTTATATACCCTTGTTGAGCCGCTCTGTCAGCCGGGGTATTAGAATGCACCACTGCAGAGGGGTAAGACTCCCACAATGGGGCCACCTGTTGGCTGTGGGTGACGACCAGTGATGCTTAAGGATGGAGTCTTGGTGGATGACATACCTATCAGCATCTCTTCACTTGGGAAAGGTGTGCATCCCACAGGTATAGGTTAAAGTGTAACACTACTGTTCTTCTACAAGGTTGGCTTTGGGTTAGATAACCCATGAAGGTTGATATGCCATTAAACAGAAATGCAACTCTAATTGAAAATCAGCTAATCATTCTCAACTTCAAATGATGATAATTATGGTCAAATCCTGTTGAAAGCACCGGTTCCTACTAGATCACCAAAGTTAAGCAGTGATGAGCCTGTTCAGTACTTACATGGGTGACCTTTTAAGCAACTGCAGGTACTGTAAATAAACTAAATATCAAAATGAGTTGATTAGGCATTAAATGACCCCAAAAGGGTTGATATGCCGTAAAACAACCAACCAACTGATGGTGAGGTTCCAGTTTTGGAGGTTTGGGGAATATGGAGCACCCCTTCATCCCCATTGCTCCCTGGTCCACTCTGACCCGGAGTGGTAGTACCTGTTAGGGTCCCATCTATGGGTTAAATAGAAAAATGTATTTATAAATCAATTGTGTTATCCATTAAGAATTGATTTATTTCAAAACTTTATCGGCATTAAATGACCCACTGAGGTTGATATGCCGTAAAACAAACCAAACCAATCAATCAATCAAATAAGATCTAATGAAAATCCACAATTTTGTTGAACTTTTTCCAATTCATGAGTCCCCATGGTGTTGTGGTTAACGTGCTGGACTGCTCTATCTTAACTCTTAACATCCTTTTGAGAATTTTCTAAGTCCAGAGCATTCCTATAAGGATATATAAAAAAGATGGTTAAAAATGACCTTTGCATCTAAAGTTACCTGTTATTTTCCTTAAATCAAAGACTTTTAAATATGTTTAATATTACATTTAAACAAAGTTTATTGTTTGGAGCGGATTATGAAAACGAATGAGACTTTCGGCTGGTTGGAATGAGGTGGTATAGGACTTAAGAGTTAATACTAGAGTTCAAACTCTAGTCTCGCTATTAAGTTCACTTATGGACTAATACCCTTAGGAATGGATTAAATAGTACCACTACTGTTCTTCTACAAGGAAGGCTTTGGTATTAAATGACACATGAAAGTGGATATACCATTAAGCAAAGTAATAAAAAAAATATAAGGAAATTGTGATATTTGTGGTGATGTCATTTTGGTTACAGATACACACTCAAGCTCCATTATAATAAGATACAGGAGTGGTAAATTTTCCATTTTTGTTTTGGCTGTCTGATGATTGTAATGTTATAACTGCATAAATTTTAAGTAACAGCACTTGACTCTATTTTTAGACTTTTAAGTCAACTTTTGATTTTTTTTTTTTTTTTTTTTTTTTTTTTTTTTTATATTGGTAATTTATGAGGAAGTGCGTCCCAGTCTCCTGCCTCAGAAACCGCCACCCGGTGACCATTAAAATAACGTCCCCAGCTATGTCGGTGTTACTTGAAAGAAAACAACCAACTTAGGGCGTTAAATGTATTTTAGAGGGGGGGGGGCTTTTGTCGTAATTCTTGTTCATTAATAGAAATTTGTCGTAATTCTTGTTTATTTATCGTAATTTTTCGTAAAACTTGTTTAGATATGAAGATGGATATATAATTTGGAATAGACTGAGATAGATAGATAAACAAAATAATATAGATAGATATGAACAAATGGAGATAGATAGATATTTTCTACAAGTAAATGTATTTGTGGGGTGTCGCTTCTTTTTTTGTCGTAATTCTTGTTTATTTAAAGTAAAAATAAGATATTAAACAAACATGAATAAATGAAAATCTGAGACAACATAGTTGGGGATGCTATTTTAATAGTCACCGTTCAGCAACTTCTGAGGCAGGAGATCGGGCTCACTTCCTCATAAATTACCTTTTATATTTTTCAAAAATAATTATTTAAAGAGATTAATTGAGAATCTTGGTGGGTGAGCAGTCCATGACCTGCAACACTCCACTTAGAACCTTACTTAGGCTAGACGGGCAGTTGGAGAGGCCTCCTCCGATCAATCGGCTGGTCACGTCAAGCCTTAGCACCTATATGATTGCCCCAACCCTATTGCTCTTATGGCAAGCCCCAACACTTTTTATTATATGTGTGCTAGAAGGTGGTGGCTGAGGGTATTCATATCCTGAGAATGACGTTAAACTCTATCTGATGGTGAGGTTGCAGTTTTGGAGGTTTGGGGAATGTGGAGCATCCCTTCATCACCATTGCTCCCTGGTCCACTCTGATCCGGAGTGGTAGTACCTGTTAGGGTCCCATCTATGGGTTAAATTGAAAAAACATGAGTTGATAAACAAAATTGTATTATGCATTAAGAATGAATTTATTTCACAACTTTGTCGGCATTAAATGACTCACCGAGGTTGATATGTCATAAAACAAACCAAACCACACAAATAAGCAAACAAGCTACTGCTTAATGATAAAACAAAAAGGGTAGGCCAAACCTGGAATGATAATCATTGTTGAACCCCCCCCCCCACACACACACACAGAATTTGGAAGACATAAAACACAAAACAGAAAGGATGATCACTAACAACAGCTTCAGTTTCAGAAATCTTCTGTCAAAGATTTTTATCTCAAAATATTAAGAATAGGTTAACAAACAACACAATAGTTACCTTATGTTTCTTTAGAGTTGCATTGTGATAACCTTTAATTAGCCATTATAAACACAATGCTTCAAGCAAATTATAAAACACTTGACTTTTTGTATTAACCAACTCGGGGATTGAACTCTTGATGGTCAGGTAACTTGATGTAGCACTAATGAAAAGGGGATAGACTCCCTTGCTGTTGGGCTAATACCAACTTAGGCCACGCTGACAACTTTATATATAATATAATATATATATATAAAATTTTTTTTTTTTTTTTTTTTTGTGTGTATTTTGGCAGCAAATTATTCTTGAGGCATGTGTTATTGAACAACACGGAGTATTCTTTTTTCATTTTTTGTATAGATATTTTTTCCAGTCTTCTGGATCGAGTTGATTCATGATATTTTTCATACTAATTTCCCTAACATTAATAAAATACCATTTAAAGTCGGAGACAATGTATTAAATATATTCAATAACTAACACTTACCTAACCCCCCTCTTAAAAGTAATAGACTCTCCGAATTTGATAAAAGCATAGATAACAGAACTAAAAATTAACTAAAAACTAAATTATGTAACCCCTCGAAAGCGCTCGGGGAAATTAGTATGCAAAATATCATGAATCAACTCGATCCAGATTCAAAAAGGATAGCCAGAAGACTGGAAAAAATATCTATACAAAAAATGAAAAAAGAATACTCCGTGTTGTTCAATAACACATGCCTCAAGAATATATATATATATATATATATCTCTGTGTGTATAATTTTTTTATTTTCTTTAGTAAGTTATTTTCCTATTTATGTGTAATTAAAAATAGCAATCCGTGCCTATTGGATCAGACATGACACTCAGTGAACCATTTCTCTGAATGAAACCTAATTTGAATTAATTATATATGTTTGACTGTTTAGTTGATGTGATGATTTAATTGACCTTGCTAATTGCCAATTATTACTTGATATACACGCAGACAAATCCATGTGTGAGTATTTCTATATGTATTATACACACATATATAATTTCATACACTCCTATCTTCACTCTGTCAGCAAGCCTTAGGATATGCTGACTGTATCCCCTGCAGAGGATTAAGACCCCACCAAAAAGAGGTGTCCTCACCATGGCACCAAACTGCATCCAGTTGTTGCATACTCATTTTATATAAGACATATCTGGTATTATACACATACATATATATTGTTACATAATCTATGCGGTTGCATAAGATTATTGTCAATCCCCTGTAATTCTAAAGGGATGGCCCTTTTCATATCACGGGCGGGACTTTCCATGGAATAGTACAGAAAGCCCGTGAAGTCACATGGGACCTGGTTGAGTCCTCAGTTTTCAGTTAGACGTCGGGCAGATAAGGTCTTTCTGCCTTAGTGAAGCTCAGTGCAGCGCGCTATGTTAGTCAGATATTTAGTTACAGGAAATGTTTAGTTAAGGAAATAAAAGCTTAAGAAAGATAACACGGTCTTGTGATTAATGGGTGTCTTGGTAACAGGACTGATGAACCATGAAGAAATGAGTTAAGTGCAACTGACCAAGACGAAGTCCCCAAGAAGAACCTAAAATAGAACATGAACAGAAGAAGTAGTAAAGAAATGAAAGGGGTATGCAACAATAATCTTCATACAGTAACTGCTATTTACACAGTAGCATTGCAACCAACAAAGCCTTCATCAGATGATGACTCTGGGTTCAGGCATGGTTTTGGGGCCAAAGCATCATTACCACTAACCCAGAGCGCCCCAGCAGCATCTCACGATACCACCAGACTTTGTTGGTTTGATGTCACAATATAGGACTGCCATATCCACGCTGATGCGGTTAGAGTTTTCTCCTGAATCTTTTTTAAGTATTTCCTCTTGTCTGGTAAAGAAAGTCCAAGTTTAGACAAAAATGCCGAGATTGAGTTGGCAATAAACCCCCGACATCCAACCTCAATGGGAAATACATCCGTTTCCATCCGTTTCTGACGCATTGTTCACGTAGGTCTTCATATTTTTCCAACTTCCGCTGATGGACCCAATCCAGATTTTCTTCAAATGGAACTGTCAACTCAACTATAAAAACTTTCTTTTGATTAAAAGACCAAATGACAATATCAGGACGCTGGTCCGTTAAGGTTATTTCAGTTGGAAAAACGAGCTGATGTTCCAAGTCGCATGCAATGCGCCAGCTCGTGGAGCCATCAAATATAGATGACATGTGCCTATTTTTATGTGAAAATTTTGAAATGTTTCCTTCTTTAACAAAATGTATTGCTTTGTTGATATTATTATCAGATTTATTTGCATCTCATACACTCCTATCTCTGCTCTGTCAGCAGACCTTGGAATATGCTGACTGTACCCCCTGCAGAGGATTAAGACCCCCACCAAAAAGAGGTGTCCTCACCATGGCACCAAACTGCATCCAGTTGTTGCATACTCATTTTATATAAGATATATCTAGTATTAGTATACCCATGGATATATACTTATATACTTACTTTCTATTTCTTCTTCTTAGCTGTTTGTTACAATTTATGAGCAGTCATAAATTGTGAACGTGCCTGTAGCTAGAAATTTGAATTTGGGCCATTAACTTAAAATCATAGGGTCCTACACTTGTGGCGGTTAATAACCTTTGACACCTTGAAGGTCTGATATTGGGCGCCATGAAAATAAGTTAGTTTAGTTAGCAGATGCGGCCTGGCTTTCAAGGAGCGTAGATGTGTTGTCAGCTCCTGGCGTCCATCTCTCCTCATGGCGGAATAAAATGGGCAGGGTTTAAAATAAGTGATCAAGTACAACAAAATCTTGTTCCCATCTATGGGTTAAATAGAAAAACATGAGTTGATAAACAACATTGTATTATCCATTAAGAATTGATTTATTTCAAAATTTTATCGGCATTAAATAACCCATCGAGGTTGGTATGCTGTAAAACAAAACAAACTAACCAAGTCTTGTTGTTACTTAATTATTAAACAAGCAATGTCCAGCCCAGCCTGTAAAAAAAAAAAAAAAAAAAAAAAAAAAAAAAAAGAAAATCAACCCCTAGCGGAATAGAAGTCAGCCCAAAGAAAATGGCGGCTGATAAGTTAAATGACCTAGTCTATTTAATAAATCCTTTTGTTAATTTTCCAATAATTTTCCAGTCTTAAATGGTCATGCTGAACATGACTTGTATGTCTAGAATACACACACCGGATATTATTTAATTACTAGAGTACTCATGTCATCAAAAGTAATATTGCCTCAAAAACCGCTAGACGGTGGCTGCTGAAAAAAAAACCCAGCTACGATTGAAGTCCATAGCCGAAGCGGTGTCACTTGAAAAAAAAAAAATAGGGTTTAGGGTTGGGGTTTAGTGTTAGTTTAATGGGAAAATAAATAAATAATTTGGGCTCTGTTTTTGCTGGGTCACCCTGTATACAGGGTGACTCAGAAAAAACAGAACCCACAAATTTTGTAATAAAACTGTTAATTTTAACTAGGGGGGTTTAGGGTTGGGGTTGGATTTTCAGGAAAAAAGCCCTAAGTTGGTTGTTTTTATTTTTTTTGCAAGTGACACTGCTTTGGCTACGAACTTTAATCATAGCTGGTGTTTTTTTTTCAACAGCCACCGGCTAGCAGTTTTTGAGGCAGGAGGCCGGGACGGAACTCTGCGAAGAGTACCATAATATTTATTACATATTACATGTCTACAATGCACACAGCATTTATCATTTCCATTCCATACAATTTCATCTGTACATCTTATTACCATATTTAGTAATGTAACTTTTGCGTAAATACGCATGGTCAGGGGGAAAGGTGTTTAAAAATGAGGGTTTGTTTTATTATGGGATTTTTTCTTTTGGATTGTCTTTCTTCTCTCCTCCTTCCTTCTGGTGATAGAACAAAAAGAAAAGAAAAATGGAGTGCTACTTGTACATGTTTATATTACAAAATTTTACTTGTTTATATTACAGATATGCAATAAAGATAATAAGAAATAAAAAAAATTCTGACAATATTGAAATGATAAATTTTTTAAATAACAAAAATATATTATTACAACCTAAAAAACATACAATTTTCCGAATTGCAACCTAAAATTTAAGCTTTTTCTCTTTAGATTAATAGCAAATGTCATTAAAAAAAAAAAGATAAAAATCTTATTATAATGGAGATTGTGTGTTTTTCTGTCTGTAACCGAAACTAAATCACTACTCAAGTCACAATTCCCTTAGTAATTGACGTCACATTCACCATGAATGTATCCTTATTTTAACCTCAATTATTAATAAAATTGTTTTACATTATTAATACTGTTAAGCATATCTACATACTAATAACATGCAATTATATTTATATATACAACAAAATAGTGGTTTACAGTGTGAATGGGAAGGCTAATTTGCATATTGATATTAAAAATGTAATTTTAATAAATATATGCTTAGTATTATTGATTTCTAACTGTTTGGTTTTATTTTAATGAATATAAGCAAAAATCTCTTCAATTTATCTTAAATGAAATCCATTAACAAGAAAAAAATAACTGTCATTTTATTCTTTACTTCCTCTTTTAACTAAATACTGAAATTAGAAAAAATAACAATGAAAGACGAGTGATGGAAGAGTAAGTTTCAGTTGTTCTATTTTTCAATCGTACTCCCTCTGTTTCAAATCTTTTTATCTGCATTCTTATTTAGTTTCATTAGCGTTTCTAATTTAATACGATATTTAATTACATTAAAACTTAAATACTTGCACCTGGAGGGTGCATATATTTGCTAGTAAAGATAAAATAAAATAAAATGTAAACATAATTTTCTTTTGGAAAAGCTGACTGAAGTTTTGCTGGATATCATTCTTGGTCGCCAAGTGCTGCTTCTTTTTATCCATTTTGCATTTTATTTTTCAGTTCTATAATGGATTACTTCAATTGCATTTCTTTTTGTGGCCCTTACGAAATCGAAGCAGTTTTGTGCTGCAATTATGTGTGACTCGGTTTTTATGCTAGTTAAGACTTTTGACTGGTATCATCCTTCATCCTCCTCCTAATCGCTTTTTGAAATGGGAACTAACTCGAGTCGTCACTTCTAACGCAATAAGGAAGCACGTACAAATTGACAGCTAGAATAACGAATGAGCCTCAAGTGGGATTCAAACTCTCGACCCCTACTGCTCAGAGTAAAACCTTATTCTACACATCAGCTGGTATTCCATCTCTGCTACAAGAACATTGATGGCAGCACAGATGTACAAATGACACCTAAAAATCCATCAAATACCTTGCGTCTCTAATGGGTCGATACCATTGGAAATTGATTTATTTCAAAACTTTATCAGCATTAAATAACCCACCGAGGTTGATATGCCGTAAAACAAAACAATCCAAACAAACCAACCAAGTCTTGTTGTTACTTAATTATTAAACAAGCAATGTCCAGCCCAGCCTGTAAAAAAAACAAAGAAAATCAACCCCCAGTGGAATAGAAGTCAGCCCAAAGACAATGGTGGCTTATGAGTTAGATGATCTAGACGAAGCAGTCAGCAAGAACCAACAAGTAGGAGGGAAGTTATAAAGAACTACCATCTCTATCATTTCTAATATAACTCTCTCTCCTACATTATATACCCAAATCATGTTTACAATTGGCTGGTCATGTCAAGCCCTTGCACCTATATGATTTTCCCAACCCTATTGCCCTTATGGCAAGCCCCAACCCCTTTTTATCATATGGGCAATAGAAGGCGGTGACTGAGGGTCTACATGTCCTAGGAATAGTCTAAATCTCCTGACTCATCAGATGCGAATCTGATGAGTCGGGAGATTTAGACTTTGTCTAAGCTCCCTGAAATAGACTATAATGCTAAATCTCTAAGTCTTTTGTTATTTCTTTACTCATTTATTTTAATATAATCTCATGAAGGGCCAGTTTAGTTCAACTGGTAGAGTGTTAGGCTAGGAATCACAAGGTTCTTGGTTCGATACTGGCCCTCACCAACTCGGCGTACGCGCTGTACAGGGATCTGTGCAGTAAAGTGAGGAGCTGAGGGTAGGTGTAGCGCTCCACCTCAGATGCTAAAATAATCTCCTTGGTCTAGTGAAAAAGGCATAGACACCCTCACTGTTTGGCTGATACTGACATTAGTCCGCCCAGACGACTTTACTTTAAAAATTTTTTTTTTTTTTTTTTTTTTTTACTATATCTCACGATGAGAACAACAGTCTGAAAAATCAATAAGTTGACACTTTAAAAGACAATTTTGAAAATAAGTTTAAGAGTGCTATTTGAAATAGGGCAAAAAAACTGATAAAAAAAAAAAAGAATGAGGTCTTGACTGATTTTTTCTATATTAACAGCTGTTGAAATGTCATTAGCAACAATTGAAGAGGAAACAAAAAAACTTTCAGATCCTTTTTATGATAAGGGTCAATCCACAGATGCCACATGTTTTCATCTATTATCATCTTTTTAATTTATTAATCCCTACCTTGTTAGCTGGGGCTTTAGAATATACCGACTGTACCTTTGTAGAGGGGTAAGACTACCGCAATGGGGCCACCTGTTGGCAGTGAGTAGTGAACCGTGATGCTTAAGGATACCTGCGACACTCCACTTTGGACCTTACTTGGGCTAGATGGGTGGTCGGAGAGGGCCCCTCCAAGCCAAGCCCTAACACCTATATGATTGCCCCAACCCTATTGCCTTTATGGCTCCCAACCCTTTTATCATATGGGTGCTAGAAGGCAGTGGCTGAGGGTCTTCATGTCCTGGGAATGATGTTAAACTCTATCTGATGGTGAGGTTCCAGTTCTGGAGGTTTGGGGAATATGGAGCACCCCTTCATCACCATTGCTCCCTGGTCCATTTTGACCCGGAATGGTAGTACCTGTTAGGGTCCCATCTATGGGTTAAATAGAAAAATGTATTTAAAAAAAAAAAAAAAAAATTGAGTATCCATTAAGAATAACTTTATTTCTAAACTTTATTGGCATTAAATGACCCACTGAGGTTGATGTGCCGTAAAACAATAAACCAACAAACCAACCATGAGCCGAAGTTCATGGGTGGTGAGTGCAAAAAATGAATTGATCCTGTCGGCATTCCCCCTCAAGGGGGGCGCCTCAGGCACTGGACAATAAACCTAGCTCTGTCCCTTTAAATCAATGGGGCAGGTGTTGCCTGAGGGATGGCCCCCTGGGATCAACACTGTTAATTACTTCAACGGTCCAGGTCCGAAGCCACTGTACCCCCCCAGAAAAGCTTGATAAGGTTGTGAAACTATGAATAAAATATCGCTAGAACCGCTCCTCATCACCACCGACACCTGATCTGCTGCTTTTTACCTAATGAATTAAGCTGTACGAATGATAACATTTCAAAAGATTGAAATCTATTTCCTCAAATGAAGGCAAACTTTTGAATAAAAAGATTTTGGATTATTTCCTATAACTCCAACATAAACAAAGGAGAACCACTCTTGACTGATAAATTATTTATTTATTGATCTACTAGGAAAAAAGACGGAGTTAGTTAGGGTTAATGGGAAAATAAATAATTTATCAATCAAGAGTGGTTCCCCTTTGTTTATGTTGGACTTACAGTAAATAACCAGATTTTGTGTGGTAGTTCTTTGTTAATTTGCAACTTTTGCTATATGGGAGATATTACAGTTCCAAAATCAACCTACCCTATTGAGCAATCTCAACTGACAAAACCGGCCTGATAAGTTGACCAATATAAAATCTGAAGGACAAATTTCATTGTTATCTCTTGTTATATATTGAGAATTTGAATGATTAAAAATTGATGTTCACTTTGGTTCACACAACAAAATTATCATTCAGTTACAAATTGGGCTGGAAATTGCTTTATTCTCTAATTATTAAAACATCTTTTATTGTACTAGCAAATATATGCACCCTCCGGGTGCAAGTATTTAATGAAATAAAATATTATATTAGAAAAGCCAATGAAACTAAATAAGAATGCAGATAAAAAGATTTGAAACAGAGGGGGTATAATCGAAAGATAAAACGACTGAAACATATTCTTCCATCAGTCCCGTCTTTCATTGCTAAATTTTCCTAATTTAACAATTTAGTTAAAATAGGAGGTAAATAATAAATTTACAGTTATTTCTTCTTGCTAATGGATTTCTTTTAAGATTTATTCGCGAGATTTTTGCTAATATCAATTAAAATAAAACCAAACAATTAGAAACCAATAATACTAAGCACATATTTATTAAAATCAAATTTTAGATATCAATATGCAAATTAGCCTTCCTGTTCCCACTGTAAACCGCTATTTTGTTGTATATATAATTACAATTGCATGTTATATGTATGTAGATATGGTTAACAGTATTAATGTAAAACAATTTTTATTAATAATTGAGGTTTAAATAAAAATAAAATCATAGAGAATGTAGCGTAAATAACTAAGGGAATTGTGACTTGAATATTAATAGTTTCGGTTACAAACAGAAAAAATACACAATCTCCATTATAATAAGATTATTCTAACTTAGAATAATACAATAAAGATGTTCTTATAAAAATCTTGCAATGGTATGCCCTTTTTTCTGGTTTATAGTTAACATATATATATATATATATATTTTTTTTTCATCTTCACGTTTTTAATTTTTTTATTTAAAAATTTTTTAAATTTTTTTTAGTGCTCAGTATGGGCTAGTGCTTGCTTTTATATATATATATATATATATATATATATTTTGCAGGAATTTCTCAGTGCTGTATCGTGGCCGAAACAGTATAGTTTCTGACTATCCTGCTGAAGTCCCGGTTTCATTTCTGTCGGAGGGGAATCGTTAGTATATATCGCTGATGAGACTTAATAAAGTTGAAACAGTCTGTATGATATTCTACACACCGAGTAATTCTTTGCAAAATTCACTTGTCATTATCTTCTATAATTATCGAATTTTATGCCATATGCGCATTGTAATTGCCTTCAAGCAAAAATATAAATATTAATATATATACTTTATCAACAATGCTTCTAAAATAAAACATCCAAAAATCTTTATATATATATATATATATATATATATATATATATATATATATATATATGAGAGAGATAGAAACTAGTTTGGTGGAATGTATTATGTTTTGCACTGTATAACCTTTTTCAAATAATGATTTTTGTAACACAGATGCATTTTTTTTTCTCTCTCTACTCTCTCTCCCCTTTATGATCTTGTAATGTATGCTCTTGATAGAGAAAGAAATGTGTTTATATATATATATATATATATATATATATATATATATATATATATAAAGATTTTTTTTTTTGTTTATTTTTTAAAAGCATGGTTGAATAAAGTATATATATTATATTTATATTTTTGCTTGAAGGCAATTACAATGCACATATCGCATAAATTCGATAATTATAGAAGATAATAATGACAAGTGAATTTCGCAAAGAATTACTCGGTGTATAGAATATTGTACAGACTGTTTCAACTTTATTAAGTCTCATCAGCGATATATACTAACGATTTCCCTCCAACAGAAATCAAAATCAGGACTTCAGCAGGATAGTTAGAAACTATACTGTTTCGGCCACGAAATTAACCTGTCAATGATACTGAGACATCTCTGAAACAGTCTGTACGATATTCTACACACCGAGTAATTCTTTGTGAAATTCACTTGTCATTATTATCGTCTATAAATATCGAATTTATGCGATATGCGCATTGTAATTGCCTTCAAGCAAATATATATATGTGTGTGCACACGGTAGTCATACCTATGACTGTGTTGGCATACTTACATATGAATAAAGCCTAAAGGCCTATGCATACTGATACGCAATTTCAACACCCCAATGTAAAATTCTTTTGTTTAGATCTTTTCGACTTTTTTATCTATTTTCTTATTTTGATTCCTCCCTGAAGATTGGCGTCTAAAGAAATGCATGAAACCAAATGGTTGCAGATAAGCATCCATGTAATTAAATATATATACAAAAACTAATATATATCTATTTATTATTATATAATAGTTCTATCACAGATATTGAGCACTCTCCTAATAAACTACCACATATATTGGCACACCACTCACTCACCAAGTGAGATAGTAATAACCATACACTTGTAATACATATGCATACATACATACATACACACACACACACAATCGCATCTTACTCCAGTTTAAGAATCTGTCCCTACCCTTCCTATAGGATATTTATATCTATGTAAACAAGTTCTAAGTAAATATGATTCTGTAAGGTGTGGTTTCCTTGAAATAAACACAGTACTGCTGACAACATGGCTGCAGTGTGTAATTGTTTGTGTGTGTATATCATATATATAATATATTATATAATAATATTATATATATTATATATATATAGTTGTGATTATTGTGCTGCATAATTCTGTTATATTATTAATCCAAATGACTGGTATCGAAATTTCACTGCCATACATGTGTTCTCTTGTAAGTGCAAACATATATATTCATCAAGGATTTTTATAAATCCAAGAGCTCAATATATAATAATCAATAAATTAATTATATACAGAGCAATATTCAACTTTCAAAAATAAAAGCTTAACAAACCTCATGTTATATTTATTTCGACAAGAAACTCAAAATGAGTCTCGCCTCTTCCGACAGTTTAAAAAAAAAAAAAAAAAAAAACTGTCTGAAGAGGCTAGACTCATTTGAGTTTCAGGTTGAAATAAATATTATAACAGATGACGGATTAAGTTTTTTCTCTCTTTGAAAGTTTTTATTATATATATATATAATATTATATAATATATTAAAAACACATGTTGTTAATTGAATATATTTTATCTTTTTCATTGCTAATATTGTCAATATTTTGATATCATTAAAAAATCTTCTCAGAGCATAATGATAATTAGGTCCGTTTATAGATGTAAATGTTTTTAATCTGGATCTTCAAGGAGATAATTTGAATTCAAACTAGAAATATATATATATATATATAATATGTGCTGGCGTGTGTTATGAAAAGTTGATATAATTTTGTAATCTAATTACTTGACCAATTCACATTCAAATTATCTCAAATCTTAGCAGCATGTGAAAACAACTCAAAATTCTATTTAATGTTTTAAACACTTATTTCCACAGTGAATGTCTTTTTTATACCTGAAAAGAAAAATTATTAAGCACCCCTTCGCGATCTCGACTCACAAGGACACTTTCTTATTTACACCGTCAAAATCTGGTTGTTTGTTAGGGGTTGGGTTAGTTTTACAATTTAAAAAAAAAGTCTGTTAACAATTAACCGGATTTTGATGGTGTAAATTGGAAAAAAAATGTCCCCACGAATCGAGATCACAAAAGGGATGCCTAAAGGTCATATAGTTTGAAATTATATGATTCTTTTAAATACCGTGTGTGTGGTATTGTCTGGTTAAATCCAAAAAATTAAATGATATACAAATTAAATATTTGGGATTCTCAGCTCAAGAAACATAAAGATGCTCGATAAAAGAAACTAAGTAATATGATATAAAACCAAATGGTCGAAAACAGATTTTAAGCAAATTGTTACCTTTTCCACCAGAAACAAGGAAATAGGAAGTGGCGTATTTCAGGGACCAACGTTTCCTTGTTCATCCCAGAAAACAATCTCATTGTTGTATACCCTTTATTTCCTTACTCTATCTTTCTCTCTTTTGTATCTTAATTCATCTTCTATGTCTGGACTTCGTCTTGGTGTCGGTCGCACTTAATTCATTTCTTCTTCTAGATCAGTCTTGTTGCCAAGACATTCATCAACCACAAAACCATTATATTATGTAAGCTTTTATTTACTTAACTAACATTTCATGTAACTAACATAACACGTGTGTGCAGTGAGCTTCAGCTAAGACAGAAAGACCTTATCTGCCTGACATCCAAGCTGACTTCACTATTTCGCGGGCTTTCTGTAATATTCCATGGAAAGTCCTGCCCGTGATATGAAAAGGGCCATCCCTTCAGAAATACAGGGGTTGACATAATATACTCATAGATTGATAAATTCGAACAAATAGCATCATATTTATTTATGATGTCTCTATTAATTCAAGCCTAGTTAGATTTGCTTCGAAACAGTTCTGTTATTAATGCATTTAAAATCTGCAGTGATGCTGATAGCTTTTTAATTTAGTGCATCCAAGGATGCACGGATTTGAATTGATGAATCCCTGAGAATTTGATGGGTCCCAAGTAAAGTTTGCTTAATAAATGTGATGCAGTTTTTTATCTATGAACAACTAAAGCCGTCTAACCCCTACCTTGTACCCCATACAGTGTAATTCATTTCCAAGGAGATATTGATATGTTATATCAGTTAGCTAGAAATGGTTGGGGAAGAATAATAACACTGGACGCATGGATATGATTTTTCTGCGTATTTTAGATTTTCTGTGTCGGTGATGCAGGACACATACCTATCAGCATCTCTGAATGTGTCTTATATCACTAAGAAATAAAAGGTTTACATAGTATATGGTGTGGATAATTTGCCTACTTGTTTGAAAAAAATCAAAAACTGGTTTTAATAGATAATAGAGTATTTACGGATTTGAAAGGAGCCTTATTTCTCCGTAGTTGAAGGCAAATTGTCGGACAAAGAAGGAACAACACAAAAGTAATGCAGACACTTGTATTGACAAAAATTACATATAATTGTTGAAAAATTTAATGGTATTTGTACAAGACTTATCTGTGGAGGATTTCTTGTAGTACTGGTGATAACACGGTTTTCTTCTCGTCAGTGGAAATGTAGATAAGACCTTCATTCGGGTATTTGTTCTTTCTTTAGCAGTGTGCTGTCGTACGGCCTTTATAACAGTATGTGATCAATGCCTTGACGGATCTGGTTGTAAGGTTCTGAGATAAGTAGACCTGTTTTTGGGTAAGTGAGAGCGTTTCTTTTGAGTCTCCTCAGTAACGTCTCCTGATAAGTTAGGCCCTAATTATGGGCTAAGTGAGAGAACGTTTGTTTTTATGTCTTCGTTGGTAACGGTTCCTGATAAGTGAAAGTTTTGGTATTTGGCGCACACAGGGGGAGATAATTAGCTATGGAATTTCCGATAACTCTTTGGTGTTATTGATTTCTAATATTGTTTTATTCTCAATGTATTGAAGCAATCCTATTTATAATTTTATGTAGAAATCAATTAAAATAAAATGAAAATGTTATCTTTTATGTGTTCTTATTTAGTTTTGTTAGTTTTTCTAATCTGGTATATTTTGAGTATTATTTGGACTATTGTCCTCATCTTCATTGTTATTTGTACAACATTTGAGCTGATGTACCCTCCAGCCTTCTGGTATATTTTATTACATTAAAACAAATACTTGTGATTGTAGGGGTGCATATTTTTTCTTAATCTTATTGATGTCTGGAACTGAAACTACATCACCGTCTTCACAATTCCCTCTAGTTATTTGCATCACATTCTCCATGATTTTTATTTAAATCTCGATTATTTAGAAAATAGTGATCTTTCAGTGGCTATTTTTTTTTGTTCTCATAGACACCACCCTTAGAGATGAGTAGCAATAGATTCGTGACTGAACTTGTTTGATCCTGGCCGTTGACCTATTGATATTCATCTACCCAGCATCAGGTGAAGTGTGCTGTTGACCTGCTTTTGGGTTCATTTGCCTTGCTTCACATCCACCATACTGCATCCCATGGTTTACAATGCTATTTATTTTTTTTTTCATTTCTATTTCAAATTGTTTATTTTTTACTCCTTTAATGAATTTGATGATTTAAATTACTAAAATCATTAAATGTTGAACATCCTTTTAAAGTTTTTGGCATATTTTGGCATTGTTGTCTTTTATTACTTTAATTGATTTATTATTTTTACAGTGACATAGTTTTAGTTACAAATTGATACTGAATCTATTGTCAAAAAGATTTTATTTATTGAAGAAAATTTTTAAAGAATTTATTTTTACAGAATTGTACCAAATAAAATTTAGTTGAAAATAAATCTATAAATTAGATATTTTTATTTCCTCTGATTTAAAAAAAAAATTAATATTAAGTATTATTTAGCATTTAAAAATTGATTTAAGTATCATCTCTATTCTATTTTATATAATATCTATTTACACTAAAACTAAATGTTTGTTAAATGTAAAATAAATATGGTCAATGCTTTTTTCTTTTTTTCTGTACCTCAGTAGAGAAGTAAGAACCCCCCAACGATGCCACCTGTTGGCCATGGGTATCAACCCGTGATGCCTGATGACGGGATCCTGGTGGCTGGAGCACTCACTTTGGCCCCTACTTAGGATAGACAAAGTCCTACTAGTCAAGACCTAGTACCTATATATGATTGTCCGACCCTATTTCCCTTATGGCATGCCCCAACCCTTTTTATCATATATGTGCTAGAAGGTGGTGGCTGAGGGTCTTTGTCTTGGGAATGATGTTAAAACTCTATCTGAAGTTCTAGTTTGGGGTGGAACACCCGTTCATCACCATTGCTCCCTGGTCCACTTTGACCTTCAGTGGTAGTACCTGTAAGGGTCCCATCTATGGGTTAAATAGTAAAAAAAAATTGTTTATAAAAAAAACTTTCTACCAAACTATCGCTTATAACAAATTTGAAACTTATCCCTTAAAGTGATTTCCAATCTGTTTAGCAACAAACAACTGCAAACAACCTACTGTCAAAATCAATAAAAATCTCCCCCAAAAAGTCATAATAAATTTGACCATCCTTCACAGCCTATCGCTTGGTATAAAATAACCCTAGATGGGTTGACATGCCGTTAAAATCAAATCAAGTGGTGAAATTCCAATTTTGGACTACAAATTTTTCAAAACTTTGCCGGCATTAAATGCCCCACCGAGATCGATATGCCGTAAAACAATTCCATATATAAATATAGATAAGATTTATTTTTAACTTTTATAAATCTTGGGTAGTGCCAGGAAGCTCTGCTAGTTTGATATAGTAAAGTAGTCGTCGGGTGGCCTAAAGTCGGTATCAGCCAATCAGTGAGGGAGTCTATCCCCTTTTCACTAGCGCTAGACCAAGGAGATTGTAATGTTTTCTACTTATACGCTCCTTACTGAGCTACTTATACGCTGAGTTGGTGAGTTGGCATGGGCCGGTATTGAACCAGGAACCTTGTGGTTCCTAGTCGGGTACCCTACCGACTGAGCTAAACCGACCCTTTAGTTAGATATTACATTAAAACTTAAATATACTTGCATCCAGAAAGTGCATATATTTGCTAGTTTTTTCCTAATTGTGATTCTAGAAGAGAACTCACAAAAATATGTCCTGTTATATTCTGTCTGAGTTATCTCCCTTGCTTTCAAACAAGTTGTCTATAAAAATAATAAACATTTTTTGTTTATATAAAAACAACAAACTTGTTTAGTTAATTGGACCAACCAGTTATTGGATCCCAAATCCTTAGTCTGGATGCAGTTTTGTTATATATAATTTGATACATATGGCTGAATTGTTTAAACAGCAGCTGTGTTACAAGCAAAGCAATCGCCAGATGATGACACAGGAGCCAGCCATGGGTTGGGCACTGGAGTATCATTACTCCTGAACTTTGACACCCCAAAAATGTTTTTTCAGAGTAAGCCCTTGTGGTGTAATGGCTAATGTTCTGGACTACGCATCCTAGTAAGCGAGTTTGATTTCCAGTCACTTCCTGACTACTAATACCCTAGGGAAAGGTATGATTCCCTCCTCACCCCCACAACCCACTTGATACACACTTTAAAATACCTTTTACAGACTTAAAAAGAACCATAAACATATACACAAAACAAAAATGGCAAAATTATTGGAATAACTTCCAAAACAACAAACTACATGAAATAATGCCACAAATAGGAAAACTTCAAATAAATCAAACCAAAATATCCAGAAAAGAAGTAATATTATCCAGACTAAGAATAGGACACTCATACATTACCCATTCATACCTCCTCAAAAAAGAAGCAGCCCCATATTGCATACCATGCCAAAAACCCAACACAATCAAACACATTGTAGCAACCTAAAACAAATACGAAAAAAATACTACCAAACAACAAATCTAAAACAGATATTCTACCAAATAAACCCAGAAAAACTGCTTGGATACATAAAAGAAGCACACATCTACAACAAAATCTAAAAATCTTTAAAAAAAAAATGAAAACACAAAAATATGTTAAAAAAAATCTAAAAGTTTCATTCACAAAAAATGTAAAAAAAAAAAAGGAGACTTTTAGAAAATTAAACATTATCTGTCAATAACAATTCATGCTTTTATGTATATTGAGATCGCTTTCTGTAGATGAGATATTACTACCTAGGAATTTGAACCAGTCTACTAATTTGAGATGCTTATCACCCAAAGTTGAGATTTCTCCATCTTGTTTTTAAAACACAGGAAGTCAGTTTAATCTGAGTTCACGTAGAAGCCTGTTGGGTTTGTCGATATATAACAGCTCAGTACCTAACAGCAAGCTCACCTATAAAATCAACAAGGTACAAAAATAAAATTACAAGGGAAAGACTCACTTCATAGAATTAACTATGTTTATTAAATGTAACTGTTAGAATTACATCAAGAAAAATATTCCATTGTAATAAGGCCCTAAGAGCCACCTTACCAGAACTACTTATATTAATACTCAAGTCATGCTATTATGTTCTCTTTCCGCCCTGTCGGTGGGGCGTTAGAATGCACCGACTGCACTTCTGCAGAGGGGTAAGACTCCCCCAATGGGGCCACCTGTTGGCCGTGGGTGGCGACCTGTGATGCTTAAGGATAGAACCCAGGTGGCTGAGCAGTCCATGACTTACAATACTCCACTTTAAGCTTTTCTTGGGCTAGACTGGCGGTCAGAGAGGCCCCCCTCCGATCAATCGGCTGATCACGTCAAGCCCTAGCACCTATATGATTTTCCCAACCCTATTGCCCTTATGGCAAGCCCCAACCTCTTTTTATCATATGGGTGCTAGAAAGTGGTGACTGAGGGTCTACATGTCCTGGGAATGATGTTAAACTCTATCTGATGGTGAGGTTCCAGTTTTGGGGAATGTGGAGCACCCTTTCATCACCATTGCTCCCTGGTCCACTCTTACTCGGAGTGGTAGTACCTTTTAGGGTCCCATCTATGGGTTAAATAAAAGTAAAAAAGTCGTCGGGGTGGCCTAATGTCGGTATCAGCCAATCAGTGAGGGAGTCTATCCCCTTTTCAATAGCGCTAGACCAACGAGATTATTTTAGTGTCTGAGGTGGGGCGCCACACCTACCATCAGCTCCTCACTTTACCGCACAAATCCCTGTGCTACTCATACGCTGAGTTGGCGAGGGCAAGTATCAAACCAGAAACCTTGTGATTCCTAGCCGAACGCTCTACCGACTGAGCTAAACCGAAAAATGTATTTATAAAAAAATTGTATTATCCCTTAAGAATTGATTTATTTCATAACTTTATCAGCATTAAATGACCCACTGAGGTTAATATGACATTAAACAAAGAAACCAAACCAAACCAAACCATAGATTTTCTGGGTATGATTAAACTTCATCTAGTGGTAAGGTTCCATTTCTCGAGTTCTGGGGAATATGCAGTCATCCTTTCATTGCCATTACTCCCAGGTTCACTTTGACCTAGTTGCCATGAAAGAGCCCAGTCTGCCCTACTATTTACTCATAACTGGAAGGAGAATAGTTAGATTCGTACCTTTCCCTAGGGTATCGGTGAAATGCAGTCTTATCTAGGACTTGAGCTCAGATTGTTGAACTCTGACGCAAAGTGGTAGTACCTGTTAGGGACTCATGAAAATTATTAGTGATGCTTTGAATCAGTCCCTGGGAAAACATATGGGTCCCAACTAAAGCTGCCCTTAAATATTTTAAGCTATCCTGTGAAATTAATTTCTAAGAAAGTATTGAAATGTATTTACAGTTAGCTTGAAATAGTGAGGGAAGAAAAAAGAAAAACACTGGGATGCATGGATATGATTTTAATGTCCTTTTAGATTTTAGAGACGCAGGACGGATACCTATCAGCATCTCTGGTGTTGGATAGGAATACTTGGTATTTAAAAAAATGATTATTCTACCCCCCATAAAATTGACAATATTCTAATTACCATTAAATGATTATGTATTTTGGCTTGAATATCTTAAGTCTTTGCCTTTTTTAAAAATCCCGGGTAATATTAAGTAACCTTGCTAGTGTGTATTGTAAATCCCTGAAAATAATTATCATTGTTGTTGTTTGTATTTATTGTTCCAAAAATCTTGCCAATGTTCAGTATGCAGTTTTTCTCGAGTTTTTTGTAATTTGATAGTCTAACAAGTTGGAAATTGCGATGTAAAATTTGCTGGTAGCCACATACAAATAACGAGTGTGTTATCATACTGACTTCTGAAATTAGGTACTTTGTTCTTATCTATATCAGATTTACTCACACTCACACATACATACATACACACACCTGTGTGAGTATTTATATGCATGTAGGTTTGTTATATACACAGATATGCTTGTGTATATGCTTTCTCTGTGTGTGTGTGTGTGTGTGTGTGTGTGTGTGTGTGTGTGTTTTTTTTTTTTTTTTTTTTTTTTTTTTTTTTTTTTTTTGTGTCCTGTTTTAGTCACAAGTGTGGATGAATATATATATATATATATATATATATATATATAAACTTCTATGTACTCATGCTTCTACAAATGTTGTTGAGCACACACACATGTAAAACAAAGAAACCAACCAACTAAATTAATAATTATGACTTGACAATGTTTTGTTTAGGTTGGTTTGTTGGATTTTATGGCATGTCAACCCTTGTTGGGTTATTTCATGCCAAAGATGTTTTTGTTCTGTTCATGCTTGATGGTATTCAAAATGTGTGTGTGTGTGTGTATATATATATATATCTATATAGTCGGGTTATCGGTAAACCACCAAAGCCTATCTGGTGAGGAGGATGGCTAGACATCCAGCATACCCAAAGGGCGGATAAGCCTTTCGCTCAACGGCCATCTAGCAAATAACATACGCGGGGACGTAGAACTTGGATTGGTATCCAGGCGCGTAGCAAAAACCGGAGATACCATTCCTCTCAAGGCAAGTGTCTAGGAGAAGGAAAACTCCAAAATTTAACCTGCAGCAGCTGCTGCAGCCAATGATGTTGACTTGTTCTTCTTTTTGGCTCAAATGTGGCAGTCGCTTAGAGAGTGGATTGGTTCTGTGCAAAGCCTTTCCTCACTTACAAAAGCTTCAGAACACAGGCATTGTTTGATATGCAATCATATGTCTTGTATCAAGCAATGGCATACTTGAATACGAGTTTGAATATATATATATATATATATATATATATATATATATATATATATATATATATATATATATATATATATATATAGAGACACATTATAGTTTAATGGTTATCATCATGGGAAAGAGATGAATCCAACTATTCTATTCAAGCTATAAATAAATATTAGGGCAGATTGGGCTATGGTAAGACAAATTGTCTTGAAGAACTTACTGGTGGTGTAGGGTTAATTAAACTAACAAAAAATGTATTCAATAAGCTCTGTGTGGACATTGGGTGTTGCCAAGAGCAATGGCTAATAGGGATGGATGATGAGTCACAGAAATCCATGTTGTCAACCATGCCTTGAAGATGATTAGTATTCAATAGGAATACTTGATACCAGGCCCCGACACTAACTTTTTTCATGACCATCCCGAACAAAAATTATCAACCGTCCCGAATGGGGTTTGGACTGTCCTGAAATCAAAATATTTTTGTTTAATTCATTGGCATCTATACTTGTCAGTCACCAGTAGCATAATAACATGTAAAGTAGTAAAGTCCACGGGCAAAGCCTAAAGTCGGTATCAGCCTGTCAGCGAGGGAGTCTATCCCCTTTTCAATAGCGCTAGACCAAGGAGATTGTTTTTAGCATCTGAGGTGGAGCGCCACACCTACCATCAGCTCCTTACTTTACCGCACAGATCCCTGTGCTACTCATACGCTGAGTTGGCGGGGACCGGTATCGAACTAGGAACCTTGTGGTTTCTAGCCGAACGCTCTACCGACTGAGATGTAATAAAACATTAAGAAAAGCAGAAGCAGTGATAATTCTGGATATTTGGACAAAAAATCCATTTCCTAGTGTGTTTTGAGCTAAAAAAAAACAAACTTTTTGACTTTAAGTTACCCTGAGAAGGATTAGTAGTACATAATTTGGTCCTTTTTAAACTATCTCCCTCCACTATTATTCATTACATACCTTTGAGAATAGACCTGCGGTGCCGTAGCCTCATTTTGAGGTCAGCATTCAGGCAATCACTGGACAACCAATAATGGAATGTAGTACTAACTTTTAGGAAAATTTTTTACTGTCCCGGATGACGTATTGATCGTCCCTGGACGGCATTAATGTCGAGCCCTGTTTGATACCATATAACCGGAGGGAGCAGTCTCCATTGTGCAGTGACTAACATGCTGGACAATGACATTGTAGTAAGCAAGTTGAAACTCCAGTCATGCTATTATGTTCAATTTTGGACTAATACTCTTGGGAAAGGTATGACCCCCTCATTCATCCAGCTGTGATATGCCACTACTATTTGTCTGAATTTTTTAGATGAGGCTTGATAATTTGTATTATTTAGATTATTCGGACTATTGTCCTCATCTATATTGTTATCTGTACAACTTTTCATCTGATGTGCCCTCTGGCTAACTTCAAGCATTTCTTGTTGGACTTAGGAACCTTCTCGAACTTGGGAACCTTTTATCCGAACTTCAAAAGAAGGTTCCCAAGTTCAAGAAGGCTACAGAGTCGGACAAAAATATTTTTTAGATGAGGCTTGATAATTTGTATTTTTTTGATTTTTGTCTTCATCTTTATTGTTATATACACATCACAACTTACATACAGAAACATATTTGTCTGAATTTTTTTATTTTTTATAGATGAGACTTGATAATTTGTTTTATTTAGATTTTTCAGACTGTTGTCCTCATCTTAGTTATATACAAAACGTTTTGGCCAATATGTCCTCTGGCCTTCTTCATGTGTTTCTTATTGAATCTACCCCGATGGATTAAATAAAGGGTTTGGTTTGAAGTTCCGTGAAGGCTCCTGATTAAGACAAGAAGTTTCCTAAATTTAACAAGACCGGAGGCACATCAGCCTAGACCTGTAGATAACAAAGATGAGGACAACAATTTGAAAAATCTAAATAACACAGCACCATTACTGTTCTTCTACAAGGATGGTTTTGGCATTAAATAAACCCTGAAGGTTGATATGCCATTAAACAAAGAAACCATACATGAAGTGTAAGGATTAAAAAAAAAACACCAAGTATCTTAACTTGGTCAGCAACTAGTTTTAGACTGCTACCCTTGGGAAAGGTGTGAACCCCCTCATCCCCCCAACTATGGGTTAAATCCTACCACTGCTGATTTTCTACAAGGATGCTTTGGCCTTAAATAACCCATGAAGGTTGATATGTCATTAAAAACAAAGAAACCAACCAACTAAATTAATAATTATGACTTGACAATGTTTTGTTTAGGTTGGTTTGTTGGATTTTATGGCATGTCAACCCTTGTTGGGTTATTTTGTGCCAAAGATGTTTTGTTCTGTTCATGCTTGATGGGTATTCAACATTTAAAAAAAAACTAAATAGATGGGACCCTAATAGGTACTACCACTCTGAGGTCAGTGGAACCTGGAAGCTATGGCAATGAAGGGGTACTTCACAATCCCCAGAGCTCCAAAATTGAAACTTCACCTTTTAGATGTAGTTTAATATCATACCAAGACACTAAGACCCTCAACGAATGCCTTCTAGCACATATATGATAAAAAGGTTTGGAGGGCAATAGGGTTGGGGCAATCATATAAGTGTTAAGGCTTGACCTGACTAGCTGATTGATTGGAGGGGACCCCTCTGACCACCCATCTAGCTTAAGTGCCAAAGTGGAGTGTTGCATGTCATGGACTGATCTGCCAAGAATCCATCCTTAAGCATTACGGGTTGCCACACATTACCAGCAGGTGGCCTCATTGTGGGGGAGATTTTTACCCCTCTGCAAAGGTGTAGTTGGTATATTCCTCTATCCCCAACTGACAGGGCGGTGTTTTGTTTAATGGTGAAAATTAATTGCGAAAAAATGTGACTACAGAGATACTGATAGGTAAGTGTTCAGCATCCCTGGCACACAAAAATCTAAAAGGACACAGTAAAATCGTATCCATGCATCCCAGTGTTTTTCTTTTTTCTTTCGTCAAGCTAACTATAAATACATTTCAATAGTTTCTTAGAAGTGAAATACACAGGATAGGTTACAAGGTAGAAGTTAGATGGCTTTAGTTGTTTCCCCAGATCATAAATAAAAACCCTACAATCTATTAAGAAACTTTAGTTGGTCCCCATAAATTTTCCAGGGGACTCATTCAAAGCAAGTATGTGCATCCCAGGACACACTAAATTAAAAAGCTATCAGCATCACTGGTTGTATGTCATGGACTGCTTAGCCACCAAGAATCCATCCTTAGGCATCTCAGATTGCCACCCACTGCCAGCAGGTGGCCCCATTGGGGGTGGGATTTTACCCCTCTGTAGAGGTGCAGTCAGTATATTCTTCTACCCCAATTGACTGGGCGGTGAAAATTAATTGTGAAAAAAATAAAAAGAATGTAACTATCTTAGCATAATTGTTATTAAATATGCTTGACTGAAGATGAAAACCTGAGCCGACACGCTTGACGTGTTTTTGTTTACCAGGTAACGATGCAAAACTAATGTGTAATAGAGTGGAAAAATATAAACCTATGACTTTAAAAAAATTGTCAGACCGACCAACCTCCCTCACAAAAAAAAAAAAAAAAAAAAAAAAAAAATTATTTAGGCTGAACTTGCAAACGGTGTCAAAATTAGGGTGACCCAGAAAAAACAGAACCACAAATTTTGTAATAAAACTGTTAATTTTAACTAGGGGGGGTTTAGGGTTGGGGTTTAGTTAGTTTAATGGTAAAATGAATAAATAATTTGGGTTTTGTTTTTTCTGGGTCACCCTGTATACCGGTGACCCAGAAAAACGGAACCCACAAATTTTGTAATAAAACTGTTAATTTTAACTAGGGGGTTTTAGGGTTGGGGTTTAAGGTTAGTTTAATGGGAAAATAAATAAATAATTTGGGTTCTGATTTTTCTGGGTCACCCTAATTTTGACACCGTTGTGCAAGTTCAGTCCTTATTTATGTTCTGTATTGTCCTACTAACCCACATGAGCCCATATCTTATTATAATAGAGATTGTGTGTTTTTTTTTTTGTCTGTAACCGAAACTATATTACTACTCAAGTCACAATTCCCTTCGTTATTTACATCACATTCTCCATGATTTTATTTATATTTAAACCTCAATTATTAATAAAAATGCTTCACCTTTTTATTAGTGTTGTCCATATCTACATACAAATAACATGCAATTGTATTTATATATACAAAAAATAGCGGTTTACAGTGTGAATGGGAAGGCTAATTTGCATATTGATATTAAAAATGTGATTTTATTAAATATGTGCTTAGTATTATTGATTTCTAATTATTTGGTTTTATTTTAATGAATATAAGCAAAAATCTCTTCAATGAATCTTAAATGAAATCCATTAACAAGACAAAATAACTGTCATTTTATTCTTTATTTCCTAATTTAACTAAATAGTTAAATAAGTAAAATTCAGCAATGAAAGACGGTAGTGATGGAAGAGTAAGTTTCATTTCTATTTTTCTATTATACCCCCACTCTGTTACATATCTTTTTATCTGCCTTCTTATTAGACTTTCTAATTTAATACGATATTTCATTACAGTAAAACTTAAATACTTGCACCCGGAGGGTGCATATATTTGCTAGTGTTTTTAATTTTCTATTTTTTTTTTTTTTTTTTTTTTTTTAATGCACTTAACAACCTCCATTCATATTTACCTGGTACAGGTGCTACTTTCCCCACATTCGTGTTGTTATGCCACTTGTGATGGCAAGTTATTTTTGTTTCATGGCATATCAACACTTTTTGGGTCATTTAATGCCGAATCAAGTCATTCTGATATCAGGTTGCTTACAGTAAATGCTGTTGCTTAAATGGTCAACCATGTTGGAATATTTTAACATGTAAAGTGTGCTGAGGTCCACCATTTAAACTTATAGACTCTGTGTGGGCGCATGGTTTAAAGCCAGCCAATCAACTGCTTGAATATACGTGGTTAGTTAACTATTTAACTGCCGATCTTGAAAGCCATTTATTTAAACGTATGTGCCACTGACGAATGGATCTGCAACCTATGCTCTGCTCAACCAAAGGATCATACCCAACACTAAGGGACACCGAGGAACAACCTTCAATTAAATATAATTGAAGATATTAACCTTTTATGCAAGTTTCATTGTGTTGAATATAGGGAAGGGGTAAATTTGACAGGGTCAAATTGGAGGTCCCTATAGGACAGACTGGGCCCTTTAACCTTGGCTAGGGAACCAGTCTAGGGAGAAGGAAAACTCTGAATTCAAACCTGGTAAACTCAGCTTAAGAAATTGACTTTGTGTCGCATCCTGCTCGTGTGGAGGGGTTGGTAAATACATATACGCAAGTGTATACGGTAATATTTTAATTGTTGATTGGTACTGTACCAGAATATAATGACAGGGAGAATTTCTGCTGTGCTAAAACGGACGATTCTATGTGAAAAGTTAGATGTGGTTCGCTCCCTTTTTTCCACCCTTCTCTTTTTTTTTTCTTTTTTCCTTTTTATCCCTTCTCTCTCTTTCTTTCACTCTCTCGCTAAATTTAAAAAAAAAATATTTTGATATACAACCCTTTCCCAACTGTTCATCAGACCAACTAACAAGACTGCAAAGTCTGTCTGTCAGACCGAAAATAAAGACTTATCAGTAGCGTGCAGATTTGCGGTTGTTGAGGGGTGGGGACAGAGAGGGGGGGTTGCAAATAAGAAAGAAAGAAAGAAATAAGGCCAGAAGAGAAAGAAGTAGAAAGTAAACTCAAGGTCCTTTATTCTCTTTGCTTACGCACACTTCAATCCTCCACCCAAACCCTCCAGTTACGGCAACAGTTCTGTGGTCGTTCCATTGGGGAAAGAACCAAAATGATATAAAAATGACATTTTCTCTCTCGTGTGTTTATTAATATTTAGCACTAGAATCTCGGTAATATTCGCAGAGTTCCGTCCCAGTCTCCTGTCTAAAAAAAAACAAAAAACGCTAGGCGGTGTTAGCTTAAAAACAGTAACTAAAAAAATAGGTAAAAAAAATTGTCGATAAAAATGCCTTCAATCCGCAAAAAATCTTTATTTTCATTTTATTTTTTTTTTTTCGACAATCAATTACAAATAAGAGGTCAAAACATTTTTTCGGTATTTTTATTTTATTTTAATATATTTATTTCCAACAATCAAGTACAAATGGGAAATTTTTTTTTTTTTTTTTTTTTTTTAGATATTCTTATTTATTTAAACAAGACAAATAAAAAAAAATCTGAGTATTTAGATATTCTTTAATAAAAAAATGTCAGGCCATTTTTAAATAAAAACAAAAAAAGCTTATTTTATGGTAAAATAGTCAGTTTTTTTTTTTTTTTTTTTTTTTTTTTACAACAGGTTCAATTACTTATAAAAATCTTCTGATATAATTATACAAACTTATCTTTATAGAAAAAAAGTAAAAATCGTTTTTTGTCGGTTCAATTTTTCATATTTTATTGAAGGCGTTTTTATCGACAATTTTTTTTGAAACTAACACTGCCTCGCGTTTTTTTAAGGCGGGAGATCGGGACGGAACTCTGCGAATAGTACGAAAGTCTCAAAAGCAGTCAGTCAGTCAAGTGCCAAGCGGCTGAACACTACCTCCAATTTGCCCTGTGAAATTTACCCACCCCCCATATTTAAACCAATGAAACTTGCATAAAGGTTAATTTTATAATTACTCTTTTAGAAGAGACATTAAAAAAACTCTTGATTATTATTAAAAAGAAATTTCAGCTTACAGAAATAATGAAAATTATGAACGAAAAACAATGTTTATATTTTCGCACAGTTAAATCAATTGAAATTTAACGTAGCCAAAAACAAGTTACGACTAGAAGCTTTTTAAAAAAATTCTATGAAAAATCAATTAAGAGTCAAATTTTCACGAAAATTTTGATACTTATTCACCTGTTGATGAAATTATGTTTAAAATAGGTTTTGTCTAAAATATATTAGGGGAAATATTTTTTACGAGGTCTACCCCCTCCTACTTTATTTTATAAAATATGAAAAATGAACTGACAAAAACGATTTTTACTTTTCTATAAAGATAAGTCTGAATAATTATATGGGATTTAAAAAAATAGATAAAAGAACCCTGAATACAGAATTATGCTAGAAACTGTGACACTGTTGTAAAAAACAAAAAAACTGACTGCTTTACTTATTTTTCAAGATAACGGTGTAATTTTTTTCCAATCAGATAATTTGATCTTTGAATTAACTGTTTTTTTTTTAACAACTCTATTTTTTGCAAGATTTAAACAAACAAACAAACAACAAAAAAAAAATATTTACGTCTCTTCCTTCAACATTGCCTAAACTGATCACGTGACATATTTTGGTGGTACCTACTAAACACTAATAAGCCAAAGCAGTAAAAAGTCTTCTTTTTGAAGTGGTCTCAAATGAATTAATACGTTAGAGCTAGAAATGTTCTAACATTGCAGATCCCAGCGGTTCTATTAATAATCTTTTCAAGATAAGTTAATAACGCTATTCTGAAGCACACCAATAGATATCTCTATATTTTTAGACGTCGAACTTCGGAAACAAAGGTCTGATTTAAGATTGGTGTACACATCTGGATGGTAGGGTGGAAGATGTCTTAATATGGTAATTAACCCTTTTTAGTACTCTTCGCGGGAACCGTCCCGGCATCCTGCTTAAAAAAGCGCTAGCCGGTGGCTGCTGAAAAAAACAACAAAAAAAAACACCAGCTACGATTGAAGTCCGTAGCCGAAGCAGTGTCACCTGAAAAAAAACCCCCAAAAACTAGGGTTGAGGGTTAGTTTAATGGGGAAAATAAATATATTTTGGGCTCTGTTTTTTCTGGGTCACCCTGTATTAAATTTATTTTGTAAAATACGAATTTTACGGCAACTTTGGCAGTGCCTAAATACTACCAGCCCTCGCCGTATTAGTAACACGGCTTGAATCTGTGCGGTAAAGTAGGGAGCTGATTGTAGGCGTGGCGCTCCATCTCGGACGTAGAAATAATCTCCCGGTCTAACGCTAGCGAAAGGGGATAGACCGAGGCCACCGATATAGTATCCCGGTCTTGGGTAGACTCCCTCGCTGTCCGGCCGAAACCGACAATAGGCCACTCCGTCTACCTTACTATATATGGTAAAGTGGGGAGTTCATGGTAGGTATGGCGTTGACATTAGACGCAAAATCAACCTCTCTGGTTTAACGCTAGTGAAAAGGGGATAGACTCACTCGCTGTCCTGCTGATACTGACCTTGCTATATAGATAATACTGGGCAATACTTGCTGAAATATATCGTAAACATACCCGCCAAAGATGACGTTATTTTCATTCATTGATAAATCAACACTCAATTTCATTAAAATCGGATATTTCCCTGATTTTTTTGGGTAATTTTTTTTTCAATTGCCGCAAAATCTGTATTTCACCAAATAAATTTTAAATTTATTTGGTGAAATACAGATTTTGCGGCAATTGAAAAAAAATTACCAAAAAAATCAGGGAAATACCGATTTTAATGAATACGGTTTTGCGCAACTTTGGCACCCCTTTTTCGATCTCGTTTCATCAGGACATTTTTTTTATTCACACCGTCAAAATCCGGTTGTTTGTAAGGGGTTAGGGTTAGTTTTTATAATTAAAAAAAACTCTAAAAATCATCTGTTAACAGACAACCGGATTTTGACGGTGTAAATGAAAAAAAAGTCCCGATGAAACGAGATCGAAAAAGGGGTGCCTAAAGGTTATATGGCCCAAGAAATCAAACGAGGGATAAAATAATTAAAAAAATGAGCCCCCGAGGGTGTGTAGCCCTCAGCTATAGCTTATTTTAGCTTAAGTGTATGTCCAGCACTGGTTGGAGGACGAGGATTGTGAAAATGGTCACGAGTTTGTCATGGAATGTCGAAATGATCAGCAATGAGTCAACTGTAAGTTGTAATAAACTTCGATATTTCCTTATAAAACTATATGGTGAGTGCGAATAACTGAAAATATTTTGAGACGTTTTTATGTAAACACACAACACACACACACACACACACACTCCTCATTCTCTGTTTTATATTGGAAATGGTGTATTATATATTGGAGACTTACATCT
>CM042177.1:17607959-17641506 GCA_023376005.1 Doryteuthis pealeii | reverse complement strand
GGGCTGTTTACGGGGGGGGGGGCTAAAGTCATTTTGTCAAAAACGCATTTTAGGACCATTTTGGGTATACCTACTATATACAAATAAAATGCAATTGTATTCATATATACAACAAAATAGCGGTTTACAGTGTGAACAGGAAGACTAATTTCCATATTGATATTAAAAATTTGATTTTGATAAATATATACTTGGTATTATTGATTTCTAATTGTTTGATTTTATCTTGATGAATATGAGCAAAAATCTCGGATAAATCTTAAAGGAAATCCATCAACAAGAAATAACTTTTATTCTTTAGATTTTTAGCAATGAAAGACGGGAGTGATGGAAAAGTAAGTTTCAGTTGTTCTATTGTTGGATTATACCCCTGTTTCAAATCATTTTATCTGCATTCTTATTTAGTTTCATTAGCCTTTCTAATTTAATATATTTTATTACATTAAAACTTAGATACTTGCACCCGACGGAGGGTGCATATATTTGCTAGTATTTCTAAAGCACACACTAATTCGAAATGTATTTAGGTTTAGGTCAGGAATTACTCATATTATTAGTTGGTATAGATCAAGGCTTCTCAAACTTTGGTAATTTATGAGGAAGTGCGTCCCGGTCTCCTGCCTCAAGAGTTGCTGCCCGGTGACTATCAAAATAACGACCCAGCTCAGTCTATTCAAAACTACCCATCTTCATATCTATCTATCTATCTCTCAATTTGTTCATATTTATCTATATTACTTTAAATACTAAGATTTTATTCATATTTGTTTAATGTCTTGTTTTTGGTTTAAATAAACAAGAATTACGACAAAAAAGCCCCCCCCAATACATTTACTTGTCGGAAAATATCTATCTCCATTTTGGTTATCTATCTATTTATTTTGTTTGTTATTATCTATCTATCAAATCAGTCTGTTCAAAAACTATATATCCATCTTCATATCTAAACAAGAATTACGATAAACAAGAATTACGACGAGCTGGGGTTGTTATTTTGATAGTCACCGGGTAGCGGTTTTTGAGGCAGGATACCGGGACGCACTTCCTCATAAATTACCCAAACTTTTTATTTGATGCACCTGTTGCAGGGCTGTATTAACCATTTTAAACAAAATAAGCACGTACTTAGTGCACCTAAAAGATAATTTTTATTTCATTTTATCTTACGTTAAAACCTAATGGGGAGAGCCTATTTGGCGTAGGCCCTCGGGGGGAGGGGTCAAGTAACTAACGGCGTAGATTCCAGAGGGCTACCCTCCCTAGACAACACCTGTCCCCTTGATTTAAAGGGACAGGACTGGGTGTCTTGCCCAGTGACTGAGGCAGCATTCTTGAGAGTGAATGCTGACTGGTTCAACGCATTTTTTGCACTTACCATCTTATGAGCTTCGGTTCGTGGGTGGTCCCTCATTAAAAAACCTTGTGTTACCCCGATATGGATGCGAGGTAAATAACTACTTGGCACAGTGGATAATGTACTAGATTGCTACATTGTAGTAAGCAAGTTCGAGCCCCAGTCCCGCTATTACATTCACTTACGGACTAATACCCCCCAACTATGGGTTAAATAGTACTACTCTTCTTCTACAATGATGGCTTTTGTATTAAATAACCCACGAAAGTTGATATGTCATTAAACAAAGAAACCAAACCTAAAACCTAATAAAAAGCACCGTAAAATAATGAAAGAGTTATCTGATTTTATCCGTTAACCGCTTCTTCTCGTAGTATTGTCTCCCCCCTTAGGGACAGGTGATTTAAAACTTTTTTTTAGCTCCCCTACTAAGCTAAAATAGACCCAAGGTCATGTTTTAATGTGGGATGCCATGCAGGAATAAGCTTCGGATTCAAAAATTTCATCGGTTTTCCCCTTGTGGGGCACTCCAGGCACCGGGCAACAAACCCAACTCTTACCCTTTTTAGGTGAGGGAACAGTGCTGTCTTTTTAAAAACTTTATTCATTTCGATGGCTTAATCTTCTAATGATGTGGTTAAGAATAGAGAAAAAATCAGGTTAAACTTTTTTTTTTTAATTTTTAAAATTTAATTTTTGTGGTGGATAAAATTGGGTTGAATCAAACTTAACGGACCTAAATTCAACTATCGTATCGTCGAAAGAAAGAAAAAAAAAAAATCGGGGAATTAATCGAATTTAATGAAATTTTCAGCGTTGATATATTAATGAATAAGATATAATAACACCAGTTATTTTATTTAAAAACTTTTACATTTTTCAGACCAGTTAACTTGAACCACGTATCTTTGAGGCTTAACACAGATTCTCATAGATACGTGGTTCAAGGTTAACTGACCTAAAAAATGTCAGTTTTTTTTAAAATAAAATAATTAGTGCATTATATCTTTTATTCGTTAATATATCAACTCTAAAGATTTCATTAAATTCGGTTAATTCCCCGATTTTTAGATTTTTAAAAATTTTTTTTTTTTTTTTTTTTTTTTTTTTACTTTCGGCGGGGTGACATACGATGGTCGGTTAAGTTCGATTTACCCCCCCCCCCGCTCTTACCCTTTTTAGGTGAGGGAACAGGTGCTGTCTTTTTAAAAACTTTATTTATTTCCATGGCTTAATCTTCTAAGGATGTGGTTAAGAATAGAGAAATAAAATCGGGTTAAACGTTTTTTTTTTTCTCGGTGGAGGATAAAATTGACTTCCGTAGAATTGACTTCCACTTACTGCATGTGACTCAAATTTTGTAAGTTAATGTAAAAAGGATGCTATTCACAGAATTCCGTCCCGGCATCCTACCTTAAAAAAACGCTAGGCGGTGATAGCGCAAAAAACAACCCTCCCGGTGCCTGCTGAAGTGCTTAAGGCGTTTTTCCCGAAAAGTTAATGAGGTATTTACCCCCTCCAGTCTTTTTTCGACAAGTAAATGTAAATATTTAATCCCTTCCCCTCTTAAAAATATTTTCGATAAAAATATGGCTTACTTAAAAGCCATCAAATTACAAAAAAAATAAAAAAAATAATTTGTCGATAAAAACGCCTTTAATCCGCTAATATATTTTTTTTCTCGGTATTTTCATTTTATTTTAATTTTTTTTTTCTACAATCAATTACAAATAAAAAATCAAAACATTTTTTCGGTATTTTTATTTTATTTAGGGAGTGTTGTTTTTTTCAGCTATCACCGGTTAGCATTTGTTTAAGGCAGGAGGTCGGGGCGGAATTCTGCGAATAGCACCGTAAAAATATTGAATGATAGGTGTACGAAAAAACTACGCGGTTTTTAACATTTGGGGCACTTTTTCCCAGTTTGTCTAAATTTTTGAAAAAATTTAGCCTATGCGTGTACACGTTGGGACGTGGGGTTAAAATCTTATTGTGTGGTTAAGACAAGCCTGATCTAGATAAAAATATGTGCAATAAACTTTATAGCCAATGACAAGAGCAGGAAGTGTTTTGAGACAATTAAATCATGGAAATAATACTGACAAGCAAAATAAAGCCCCCCTCCGGGCGATGTAAAAAAAATAATTTTTTGAAATATATTGCCTGAGGGGATGGGAGCTGAAAATTCAATGTCATAGTGTGTACCATAAGTATGTAAAATCGTCAAATTTATTAAGGGAGTAAAAAAGAAAAAAAAAAAGAAAAAAAAAAAAATTTGAAATGGAAACAGTTCCGATAACTTTAAATATTATATTAGAATAAAACAATCTATATATAAATATATAACGCCGGGCATCTATTTATTGAAACAATGAGGATTGTCTAACGTTGCATGCTCGCATTTTGAGTATATTTATTCTATGTTATGACGTTGGATTATGTGTTGGGTAATGTGACGTAAGCAGTGACGCAGTTTTTGTTACAGACAAAAACCGGAAGCGAATCTCCATTATTAATAGACTAGTATAAAAAAAACCCTGCGGGCGATGTAAAAATAGATTTTTGAAACATATTGCCTGAGGGGTGGGAGTAAAAAAATCAATGTCAGTGAATTTGTATCCTAAGTAAGTAAAATCATCAAATTCCTTAAAGGATTACAAAATAAAACAATTTGAAATGTAAACTTTAAATATATATTAAAATAAAACAAGCTAAATACCAGCAATGTATTTATTAAAACTTCTTTAAAAAACAAAACAATGAGGACTGTCTAATGTTGCATGTTCAAATTTTAAGTGTATTTATTCTATGTTATGACGATTTTGGGTAATGTGATGTAAGCAGTGACGTAATTTTTGTTACAGACAAAAACCGGAAGCGAATCTCCATTATTAATAGATGTTAGCCTTATATTGTTGTTAAAATGTTCTTAAAAATCAAAGCGTGCTTTTGATTGGCTAAGACAGTTTCAGCCGATAAAAATTACGTTTCATCTCCTTTAGTGGCGGATTTTTTATTTATACACGTGACTGAACAAGAAAAAAGGAATTCGTCATGGAAAGAATATTTTCTAAAGAAAGGAAATAAATTTCTTTTTTACCTCCAGGTGCGAATTTTCTACTTATTAGTTCTTTATATCCTTTGAATTTTTTTTTTTCGAATAGGCTATTTAGCCGGTTTTAAAAGCTATTATCCGGGCAATTTCATGTTTAACGCCTTTCCTTATAAAAGGTAAGGTAAACAACTTTTTACACGCTTCGTGTTTGGAACGAAAAAAATGATATTATGTTTTCATAAATATCAACAAGAATTCATTGTTAGGGTTGGGGTCTATTAATGACTATTTCATTTATAGTCAAAATCGTTGATACACAGAATAAAGAACAACCCTGTGTTATATAGACTCTAAATTTGAGCAAGCAATTTTAGAAATTGATTAAAAAAAAAAAAAAAAAATTTTTATACTCTCGCCCTATTTTGAGTAACTAAAAGTTAGCTAAAAAGTTTACAATTAAATAAATACTTAAGATTTGTGTGGAATTTTTGTGCAATATATTCAAAATAATTATTTAATTAATAATTAATAGATACATGCTACATTTTATTTGAGGAGGACAGAACTAATTTTCCATTTCAAATTGTTTTATTTATTTAATTTTTTTTTTTTTACTCCTTTTAATGAATTTGATTTTACTTACTTATGATACAAACCCTTTGACATTAAATTTTTAACCCCTTCCTCAGGCAATATCTTTCAAAAATTAATTTTTACGGTGCACAGAGGGTGTTTTTTTTTTTTTTTTTTTTTTTTTTATATTTATATCTTATTATAATGGATTGTGGGTTCTGTCTGTAACCGAAACTAAATACTATCAAGTCACAATTCCCTTTATATTACGTCACATTCCATGATTTTATTTTCATTTTTTAACCTCAATTATTAATAAAATTGTTTTACATTATTCATACTGTTGACCATATCTACATACACAAAGAACATGCATTGTATTTATATATACAACAAAATAGCGGTTTACAGTGTGAATGGAAGGCTAATTTGCATATTGATATTAAAAATTTTTATTTTAATAAATATGTGTTAGTATTATTGATTCTAATCATTTGGTTTTTTTAATGAATATAGCAAAAGTCTCTTGGATACATCTTAAAGAAATCCATTAACAAGAAAAAAATAACTATTTTATTCTTTACTTCCTATTTTAACTAAATAGTTAAATTAGAAAAATTAACAATGAAAGATGAGATGATGGAAGAGTAAGTTTCAGTTCTATTTTCGATTATACTCCCCTGTCTTAAATATTTTTCTGCATTCTTTTAGATTTATTAGCCTTTCTAATTTAATACGCATTTATTACATTAAAACTTAAATACTTGCACCCGGAGGGTGCATATATTTGCTAGTAATAATATAATAATAATTGGGAAGGATTCGTTTGTCTCTTCTGTAGACAATTTTTAGAAATGTCTAGACATTGATTTAAAAATTCTTTATTAATAAGAATTAATTGTGAAGCATTTGTTTGATCTTCTCCGTAGATTATCAAAGGGATTAATGTAGATGTAACACATTTGATGTGCATACTTATTGAACCTATTAAGATATAGTTTCATATCCTAACACCCCCCCCCCTTTTTTTTTTTACACACTTCGTCTAAAAATGGTTGAACTAAGGCACGCCAGAAAGGGGATTGCCGACGAAGGTAAACTATTTTTAGCACAGAACACCCGTAAGTGGAAGGTCTCTACTTAAAAAAAAAAAAAGACCTTGTTGAACTTGCCCACATCTGGTGGTTGTGAGGCGGTGGTGTGGGTAGTGACGTTAAGAAAGAACAACAAAAACAATAACATTGCTCTTAAAAGAACACTGCGCCGGTTTTATTTTTCTAAGTTTTATTAAGATTTGAAACTGTGGTTATCACCGACCTACTTATTCAGAGATATAGCAAGTACAAATATATTCAAGGGAATTTCTTTAATCACATGATCTGGTGTGTGTGTGTGTGTGTGTGTATTATATATATATATATATATATATATATATATATATGGGAGTAAATATGGAAATAAATCCGACAATATTAAGAAATTTGAAAAAAAAAACAAGTGTTCCAAAAATAAGATGAATTTATCTATCGATGCTTAAACGTTTCGGTTTCTTTAAACCTTCATCAGGATGTATTATGGGGTGAAGAAATTGATGGATGTTTTATAGATGACAGGAGATAAAAAAAATCTTTATAACATTTTTTTTTTATTATCTCCTGTCATCTATAAAACATCCATCAATTTCTTCACCCCATAATACATCCTGATGAAGGTTTAAAGAAACCGAAACGTTTAAACGTCGATAAATAATTCATCTTATTTTTGGAACGCTTGTTTTTTTTCCAAATTTCTTATATGTGTGTGTGTGTGTGTGTGTGTGTGTGTAAACAAAGAAAATATCACGTGGATGATCAGCTGATCTTCAAGTACATACTCAAGAAATGTATGTGATACCAACTGTCTGCTGTAGAGAAGAAATAAGAATTAAAATAAAAATTCCTTAAGACAAGAATATATATTACCGTATTTGACGACATATAAGACGCACCCCCAATTCAGCAGGTCAGATTCAGGAAAAAAAAGTTTTTAGTGTATTTAAGCATATATTGTTGAAAACGGTCTAGTTGTGCATTACACAAGCAGAAACATAGCTGTATAAAAGCAATTTGGCAGTACAGGCAAGCAATAAACATACACAAGACATCTCAATAGCAGGAAATAATAATAATAAAATTAATAATAATAATGATAACAAAACATTAACACAAAAAATAATACCAGCAATAAAATAAGGAAGCTGGAGTTTAGGATAGGTAAAAGTACTGAGCGTAATCTGGGTTAGTGAGCATCATAGAGAAGATTAGCCTAGGCCTATGGGAGGTCTCAAACTTCACCTACAATGTATAAGACGCAGGGCAATTTTTTTGAGCCACAATTTTGGGGAAAAAATGTGCGTCCTATATGCTGTTAAATTCGGTACTTCTCTGAATTTTTTAGATGAGGCTTGATAATTTTTATTATTTGGATTATTCGGACTGTAAGATTCAAAGTGATAATACTTGAAGATAAAACTCCGACAAAGGTTGATAGACAAAACATTTTATATACAGCACAGAATAAACAGGGTACATAATACATAGAGGTGTATAAGAACATACATAAATAATACAAAGTTACATGTAAAAGGATAAACATAAAAGCAACAGACATGAGACTAGGAATAGTCCATGCTGTATGAATCACTTACAGTAATGTAAGGGGGGGGGGGCCAGAGTCTAACCCATAGTGTCTCGTAGGTCGAGCAACAGGAAAAGAGAGAAAGAGAAGTTCAAATCAGCCGCTTAAATACACTCGAGGCCCCTAGCGGGAACCAGCGAAACTAAACGGGCTGACAACTCTCCAGGCAAATACAAAAATAACGCCACAGGACTATTGTTCTCATCTTTATTATCTGTAAAACGTTTCGTCCGATGTTCAGTTCTGTGAAGGCTTCCAATTAGGACTGATGGAAGATAGAACAGATAACCGATAGGGAGTGGACATTTAAAGAATTTAAGAAGAGGGCCCGGTACGCAACAAAATGAACACCAACGGCGGGAATTTTTTCCATGCTGATAACTGTTGCACTATCTGGAGGGATAGGATCACAAACACAGCAGTTCTAGAGAGCTCAACTCCCCAGCGTGTGTTCTCTACTGAGACAGCGTCGTCTGTGATTGCTGGGTCATGTTCACCGAATGGATGATGGACGAATACCGAAGGATACTCTTTATGCAGAGTTTTCGTCTGGTAAGAGACTTGGTCGCCCCCCAGCTGCGTTTCAAGGGTGTCTACTAGAACGATCTTAGGTGCTTTGGCATTGCTCCTTCCAGCTGGGGTAAATTTGGCTCAGGACCGCCCTCGGTGGCGGCAGACTCTCTGTAGAGGTGTGTTCATGTCTGAAGTCACCTTGGTGCAACAAGATGAAGCTAGGAAGTCCAGAAGAAAGCAACAACAAAGCACTGGCACATCAACATCTTCAGGGACAACCTTCACATGCGACATCTATGGTGGTCGAGAATGTTTTTCTAACATTGGACTTTACAGTCACGAGAGGCGCTGTAACTTCAGGGGCACAAAAACTACATTTATAGTCTTCCGAAACTGGAATGCCAATGAATGGATAATGAAATGACCTGCATACCCGTTCTTCACCTGTGTATATATTTATACGGTTGTTCCTAAATCATCGATCCGTTATCATCTTGCAATACCCTCTGATTTAAAAATTAGACCGTCCAAATTGTCCAAGATTAAATGCAAAAAAAAAAAAAAAAAAAAAAAAAAACACACATCTGGTGTTATTTAATCACAGATTTATTTGTCCCATTTTATTTCACCCAATTTTAAAGAAACATTCCAAATAGTCTTGTCGCTAAAATGCCCAACTTAAAATAAAAATGAATTTAAAAAAAAAAAAAAAAAAAGTTTCCTGTTAATTTAATTTGTAATATTGATATTAGGAATTACAGAACATATATTTGTAATTTTGATCTTATGTCGTCTCGACCTCCCCTTTAATTTACGTCTGTTTTAGCCAGTCAGCGCCAGGCGAATTTTCAGCCCAACTTAGATATTTTCTGAATCATGTTTTTGTCACTTTTTTGTTGGCAAATTAATGTAGATATTTTACCCCCCCCCCCACACACACACTTTTTATCGGCAAATCAATGTAAATATTTTACCACGCCTCTTTCTAAGAAAGTGTGTTAAATCAAGATTATTATACTTTTTACATATTGAACTATTTTGGAATAGCTCCATCCAGGGCAATTTTAATTCACCTTATATCTCAACACTCAGTACCTACCCCTTCATCCTATGCCCGCCTTAAAATTACCTTTTCAGCATAAAAGCTACTGCAGTGAAAAATTCAAATAAATTTGACAAAGCTTCGCCTAGTATCAAGGCAAAATATCATTTAAATTCAGTTGTTGTGTCCTTATATCTACTTTTTTCCTCCAATTTGAACCACAGTGTATCGGATTTACTCAATCCGTTACTCCTGAGATGTGTATATATATATATATATATATATATAATTTGGAAATTTGCTTTTTGGAGCATTAAGTATATTTATATTTTTTGAAGGCAATTACAATGCGTTTATCGTATAAAATTCGATAATTATTGAAAATAATCATGACAAGTAAACTCGGCAAATAATGCGCGCGACGTGGAACACCGTACAGCTATATTTATTTATTTATTTGATGTTTATTTAGTAGATGGTTTACTTATAATTTTTACATTAATTTTAGTGAACAGTATACTTTCTATTATTTCCATAATCTTCTGTCTTTTAGACAACTTCATAACTTCCAGAAATTTGTTTCTTTATCAAAGAACTACTTCATGAGCCACTTTCAGTCTTGTATAAAATTGAAATTCTTTTTCATTAAGACAATTCTGTACAGCAATAAATAAATGGTAATCTGAAGGTGGAATATCGGCTGAATGTTGGACTTGCCTAATGTTGTAATGCCGGTTTAAAAAAAAAAAAAAAGGGGGGGGGAAGAAAACACAAAGACGAAACAAACGAAATCTATTAAAACAATTTCGCTTTGTGGTCTTTGAAAAGAGGAGGTTGAAAGTTCATGATCCAAACAAGGCGATAAAGATTTAAAAAAAAATTTTTTCATTGGATTTTTTTTGTGGGGTGGGGTTACAGAACATAAACTTGGAATGATGTTCCAAATATGTCGAATTGCCAGTTGAATATGTGGAATAGCATGAATGTTTCGTAATTCTAGGTCATTCTCTTCTTGGTCAAACTGAAACTGTGTGTGTGTGTGTGTCTGATATATATTATATATGCTTACGCATTAAAATCTAAAGGGAACGCAGGAAAATCATATCCATGCCTCCCAGTGTTTTTCTTTTTTCTTCCTTCATCGTTTCAAGATAACTGTAAATACATTTCAATAGTTTCTTAGAAATGAATTACACATGATAGGTTACAAGGTAGGAGTTAGACGGCTTTAGTTGGGACCCATAAGGTTTCCCGGGGACTCATTCAAAGCTAATATGTGCGTCCCAGAACGCACTAAATCAAAAAGCTATCAGCATCCCTATATATCTATATATATCTTTTTTTTCTTTTTTAAGATGAACAAAAAAGAAGCTCAACACACCAAAAACATTTTCAGTAAAAATTGATTTTTTTCTTAAAGCAACGAAAGCCCTGATGAAGGTCTATCTAAACAGACCCAAACACTACAACATAGGCGTAATAAACATTATTCGTTTATGAAACTTTTTTTTTTTTTTTTTTTTTTTAAAATTTTTACAATATTACATACTGTCAGATTCACTTCCATTTTTTTCTTCACACACACACACACACACACATATAATCTCAAATATTTCCGTGATAGGATTCAACTAAATAAAGACTCAAATGTACATATAAAGTTATATATATATATATAATGTGTGCACATATATTCACATATTCATATGATATAAATAGATTAAAAAGGCTGAAATAAATTTATATTGGATAAATTTAAAGTTTTACCTTTTCAAATCTGATTTCTGAAATCAGGTTTAAAATGCTAAAATAAATTTATATCTGCTAAATTTAAGGTATCTCAATTAAAATGTTTTATAAAAGGTCACAGACAAAATATATATATATATATATATATATATATATATAAAGTGTTTGTTAACCTGTGATTTATTCTAACATCATAGTTACCTTATTTTTCTTTACACTTGCATTGTGATAGCCTCCAAAACCAACCACCAAACCAATATAAACACAATGCTTCAAGTAAATTATAATTCGATTTAGTGTGAAATAAATGAGAAACCCCGTTAGATTTTATGTGTTCCATTTTATTTCATTCAACATTTCGATATAGTAATTCCTCTTTTTCTGGAATTCTAGACTGGTTGACTGCTGTGGTCACTGGCCCTTTTATGGATAAGAATGTTGAATTTCCGGCCTGCTTTGGGCTTCAGATGACCTCTTGGTGGGGCTGGAGTTTGGGGTGTCGTTTTGCTGACTGGCCTTTGATATATGGACGCGAGTAAAATATGGAAATAGATCCGACAATATGTAAAAACGTTTCGGTTTATGTTAAACCTTCATCAGGACAACACAATGGGAAGGAAAAAAAACATTGATGGATGTTTTTAAAATGACAGGAGTTAGGAAATGTTTGAATGTATAAATTCATTTTGTTATTGTTGATATATATATATATATATATATATATATATATATATATATATAGCACATAACATCCAACACTATTTCTCATTTATTTTACAATTTCCTCACTCTTCACACTAAATCTAATATATATATATATATATATATATATTATATATATATATATACATATTAGATTTAGTGTGAAGCATGAGTAAAGTGTAAAATAAATGGATGTTATGTGCTAAGTTCGATTTTATTTCATCCAATATTTCGAGGGATGACCCTTGGATGATTATATATATATATATATATATATATATATATATATATATATATATATATATATATATATAACTCAACAGATATACCAACTAAGAAGCAATTATACCTGGACTCCACAACAACTAATATATATATATATATATATATATATATATATATATGTGTGGAGAAAATTTAGAAACAAAAACAGGATGTTATGATGGATGGGAAATTTGTTGTCGATACTCAAGTATTTCTGTTTTACAGTGGAAACCTTCTTCAGGGCTGTGGAAATTAGAAGAAAAATAAGGATTTATGTGGATAGAAGATGAAGGATGTTTTGTATGCGTTGAATTAGAAAGATGTGTATGTGTGTGTATGGTATATATATATATATATATATATAAAGTTAAAAGAAAGGAAATGAATCCGACAGTATGAGTATGAGCAAGATGGAATGAAAACAACACACAATGCTGTTAAAGAGAAAACTATTTATCAGCTATGTATATTTTATAAATCGTTTTCTCTTTAACAGCATTGTGTGTTGTTTTCATTCCATCTTGCTATTACTTATATATATATATATATATATGATGAAATATTAATTGAATTAGTTGCCTGTGTTGGTTTACCCACCTTTCCTTTTATATTCTTCAGCTATATATAAGCATAAATAAGAATATTAATCTTTTTAGAGTTAACCCCCCCCCAAAAAAAAAAAAAAAAAAAAACACCAAAAAACTTGATGTCTTCATTTAATAGATCTTCCTCGGGTTACATAACCATTTTATGAGCAGTAAATTAAATTGTAAATCTAATAGCTGCCTCTTTAAGAAGGCTTATTTTAAGGTGTATTTTTCTGCTTAATTTGGTCAGCTAGCGAAACATTTTAATTGGCAAAGAACGACAGAACGGTAATGGCTATCAGGAAGAGATGCCTAGCAAAGAGCCACTGTGGGAGGAAGCAGTTGGTAAATTCACAGTATCAAATATTCTCTGATTTGACAGTAGCTGCTGTGGAGAGATGGGAGGGGGGTTTGGTAAAAGTAAAGAAGGAAGGTTTTGGGGGGTGACTTGTGTTCAGTCCTATGTTCTGCTGTATGTGCCTGCCTTCATTGCTATGGTGGAATAGGAGAAGCAAGTGGCCACTTGAGAAATTCAACCATTCTCTTATTCGACAGCTGCTGCTGCTGCTGGTTTTACTGCTGCTGCTGATGGTGAATGTCTTGTTGCGACTCTCTCGTTGCACAAGAAGAATTGATGTATGCAGGAAATATCTGACCCCCCCTCTCTCTCTCCCTCTCTCTCTCTCTCTCTCTGACCATTTTTTTTTTTTACCTCCATTTACTGTAACTTTGTCACCCTGTCGTTTGTCTTCATCCCTCTCTTTTTCTCTCTCCATCCTTCTTTCTCTCGTGTGTCCACGTCTCTCTTGTTTGTCTCCGCTTCTGTCTCTGTCTTCTCTCTGTCTCTCTCTGTCTTTCTGTCTCTCAGTATCTATATATTAATACTTGTGTTCTTTATTCTCCCGACTGTTATCATCTTGCAACACCCTCTGGTTAAAAATTAGACCGTCCAAATCTTCCAAGATGAAATGCAATAATGTAAATCCTGATTATCTGTTGCTTTTTCGCAGAATTCTTATTTCTTATGAGTGTCGTCACCTCAGCTAAATAATGGGCCATTCCGTTTTTATTACAAAGAAAGGGAAGAAAAGGACATGCTACACAGAAAAATATAAAGTAGAGTAGATATAAATAGAGAAATATAGAGGGGTGGGGGCGATAACGCCAATCTGTTTCAACCGAACATAATGAAAAGAAAGAAATATAAAAAAAAATGTGGAGAGTTAAATCAAGATTATTATGCTTTTTACATAATGAATTGTTATGCAATAGCTCTTAAATAAACCTATCAAATGTTGTAATGATTAAATTATCATACTGTGGTATATCCTCATTCTTGCTAGTCGTTGTGTATAGGTTAATTTTAAAGACCTGATTTTAATCCAAAAAAAATTAAGGTGGACTTTATATATCTTAAGGGGCCGGGTTAGCTCAGTTGGTAGAGCGTCCGGCTAGAAACCACAAGGTTCCTAGTTTGGTACCGGTCCCCGCCAACTCAGCGTATGAGTAGCACAGGGATCTGTGCGGTAAAGTAAAGAGCTGATGGAAGGTGTGGCGCTCCATCTCAGATGCTAAAAATAATCTCCTTGGTCTAGCGCTATTGAAAAGGGGATAGACTCCCTCGCTGACTGGCTGATACCGATTTTAGGCCGCCCCGACGACTTACTTTATATATCTTATTATAATGGAGATTGTATGTTTGTCTGTGACTGAAACTATATTACTACTCATGTCACAATTCTCTTAATTATTTACGTCACATTCTTCATTATTTTATTTAAACTTCATCTATACATATATAAAGGGCAGTTGTGTGTATATGTATGTCCGTAGGAGACTTCAAAAATAAAACAATTAACAACAAAGTAAATAATATATATACACATTAAATATCACCAGGGCTTGGTTTTTGAGTAAAAATAAGATTTGATTTATATTTGTGAAGATAATTAAAAAATAAAATTTAAATAACAGCATGGGATTTTTTTTTTTTTTCCATTTAATATTTTAGATAGTAGACATTAACATTTCTTTTCAGAGTAGCTGGATCAATGCAAGGTCAATTTTTTTTACATAGGGGTTTAAATGGGGCATCCCATGCGGAATCAACTCACGATTCAGTAATAATGGATCGGCTGGACTAACTTCAAAAATCCCCCTCTATACCCAGGTGACAACGGGTAGCTGCAGCTAGTTTATTAATAAAATTGTTTTACATAAATACTGTTGACCATATCTACATATTAATAACATGCAATTGTATTTATACATACAACAAAATAGCAGTTTACGAACGGGAAGGATAATTTGCATATTGATATTAAAAATTTTGATTTTAGTAAATATATACTTGGTATTATTGATTTCTAATTGTTTGGTTTTAACTTTAATATAAGCAAAAATCTCGGGGGTAAATCTTGAAAGAAACGAAATAAAATGAAAAGAAATAACTGTAATTTTATTAATTACTTCCTAATTTAACTAAATAGTTAAATTAGGAAAATTTAGCAATGAAAGACAGGAATGATGGAAAAGTAAGTTTCAGTTGTTCTATTTTTCGGTTTTACCCCCCTCTGTTTCAAATCTTTTTATCTGCATTCTTATTTAGTTTCATTAGCCTTTCTAATTTAATATTTTATTAAATTCAAACTTAAATACTTGCACCCTACGGAGGGTGCATATATTTGCTAGTTTAGATTTAAAAAAAAAAAGAAGTTTTATCTTAATATAAGCAAAAATCTCTGGGATAAATCTTGAAAGAAATCCATTAACAAGAAGAAAAAAAATGTAATTTTATTCTTTGCTTCCTAATTTAACTAAATAATTAAATTAGGGAAATTTAGCAATGAAAGACTGGAGTGATGGAAAATGATGGAAGAGTTAGTTTCAAAGTTGTATTATTTTTAGATTATACTCCCCCCTCTGTTTAAAATCTTTTTATCTGCATTCTTATTTAGTTTCATTAGTGTTTCTAATTTAATATATTTCATTAGATTAAAACTTAAATACTTGTACCTGGAGGGTGTATATTTTTTGTTAGTGAGTAATAATTTTGTAATTTTAGATAGTCCAAATAACTGTTGAAATAAGGATTTATGCCAATTTTTATATATACCTCTAAAAATAATGTGGTAGTAATTGTGTGTGTGTGTGTGTATGTGTATATATATATATATATATATATATATATATGTCGGTATCAGCCAATCAGCGAGGGGGCCTATCCCCTTTTCATTAGCGCTAGACCAAGGAGATTGTTTTTGGTCTGAGGTGGAGTGCCACATCTACCATCAGCTCCTTTACCGCACAGATACCTGTGCTACTCATACGCTGAGTTGGCGAGGGTCGATATCGAACTAGGAACCTTGTTTACTAGCCAAACGCTCTACAGACTGAGCTAACCCGGCCCTTATATATGTGTGTGTGTGTGTGTGTGTATACACATACGCACACACACATAGTTTTTAGAAGTGTAAATTTTATGGTAGTGTGTAACCCCCCCCCCCAAAAAAAAAAAAAACCTTAATATATGTAATATTAACATTATTACCTTGACCGGCATTGAACCCAGAGAATTCTTGTAATGTGTGTCTGTGTGAATGCTATTTGTTATATATATATATATATATATATATATATATATATATATATATATATATATATATATATATATAATATAATTATTATTCTTTTTAGAGAGATCCTTTGGAAAAGATTTTTTCATTTTTTTTATTTCATTTTTTTATAGGTCGAAATGTACATTCAGGGATTGACATTTTCTCGATTTGTTTAGCCTTACATTTGAACATATATGCCTGCCTAAAATTCACTAATTATTAACTAATTAATTTTCAAAATTAGGCACAACTTCAATTAAGCACATATCCTCCAAAAATTGTCAGCTTAAAGCCATATAAAAATAAACACGTTTGTTTACTTAATGCACACACACACACACACACACACACACACACACACACACACACACACCAACCCCTTCACATGAGTAGCATTTTTAATACCTCTAAGAATAATGTAGTAGACTGGATTTGCCCAAACATTTTTGTAACAGTATAAAGCAACATGAAGAATGAGTTTGTCCGAACAGTTTTTGGTATTTTTCCAAAGTTCACAACTTTCTATCATCTTTTGGCCAATGTTTGCCCTACTAATAGAATGGTTAACAGTGTTAGTGTGAACAATGGCCAATCAGATGCATTGCATCAGCCAACTCCCTTTATGAGCTTCCTTCCTCCAGGTGAGAAATATTTCTACCTATGTTTTAAGTAGCGGTGCATATACTGATAATACCAGGATTTTTAGTAGAAACTATTGCTATGAATAATCTACCAATCAGATGTATATTTGACCGATTTATACTGCCCTGTCGGCTGGGGTGTTAGAATGCACCTCTGCAGAGGGGTAAGACTTCTCCAATGGGGCCCACCTGTTGGCCATGGATGACGACCCGTGATGCTTAAGGATAGAACCCAGGTGGCTGAGCTTTAGGCTTTTCTTGAGCTAGACAAGCAGTCGGAGAGGCCCCCTCTGATCAATCAGCTGGCCACGTCATTCCTGGATGAAGCTAGAGTTCACATAGCACTAATACACTTGGGAAAGGTATGAATCCAACTACTTTCTTCTCCAGCTATGGGTAAGTAGTAAGGCAGATTGGTCTCTTTAACCTTGGTTAGGCAGCCAGTCTAGAAAAAGGAAAACTCTAAATTCAAACCTGTTAAACTCTGGTTGGAGTGGTCACTACTAGAATAGGCTCAGTCCCATTGTTTTAAAGTCAGTAATCCTTAACTTTTTCCTTGTAAATTCCTACCATAAAATAAACTGAACCCTCATTTTATGTCAGTGTTTTTGCAATAAATGTTTTATTTTTCTTCAAAGTGATGTTATTTATTTGACTTAATACTATACATTTATATACATGCAGTATTATAATGAAAATGTTGAATAATTGGGTATTAAACTTAAAAAAAACCAAAATCGCTGCTATCTGTATTTCTTATTCTCTAAATAATGGGTTAAAGCATAGAGATACATACAATTTGAGTGCATAATCAGAAAGAACATACAATTTTACATAAGAATACCAAATTCTATCAAAATTGCTCCAAAAATAAAGAAACGGTGAAGAAATCACTGAATTTCTTTTTTTTTAATTTGACATATTTTTGAAACAAAATCATGTCCACATTTGTACCCCCAATTTCGGGGCTTTAAATTCTCATAACTTTTGAACCACTGGGAATATTTCATAATTCAAACGGTTCTGAACTCCATTTACACAGCTCTATATAACTAATGTGATTAAACAACAATAACCTCAAATAAAAAAAACCAACTGGGAATGCTAGTCCCAATTAGTGATCTATTTTACTAACTAATTTAATTTAATACAAATAGTACAAAAATTTATTAGTTCAATAACTTTAACTATTACTGAAATGATAATAATTCTTCCTAAAAAGTATAGAAAGTATTGCTAATTTATTAGAACAATTGAACCTATTCTTGATGGTCTTGTGTACTTGATGTTGGCTCATGATCAGATTGTATTTGATCCTATCCACTTAATATATTGGAGTGCACCAAAATTATTTCTTTTTTTAAAGTTATTGGATGGATTGTCCTATCTTGTTTTAAACAATTATGGCTATCTGCTTTTTTAACAAATTTTATAAAAAATGAAAATATGTCTGAAATAGTTTTTTTTTTTCTTAAAATATGTTAGGGGAAATATTTTTTATGAAATCTGAAAAAAAATAAACAGATAAAAAAATTTTTAATTTTTTCTTCTATCATCTAAATAATTATATCAGAAGATTTTAATAAGTTTCTATACAGGATTTTTTAGTAAAAAAAAAAAAAAAAAAATGTAAATTCTGTTAAAAAATGTCAATATTATGGCATAAAATTATTTCAAAACACTCAATTTCAGGATAACATTTAAAAAAAATTTTCTAAGTTAAAAAAAAAAAAAAAAAAAAAAAAAATCCCTAAAATAAACACTGTAATATATAAATTTTCGGTGATTTAAAAAAAAATTTAAAATCAGGTGTTCCTAAAAATATTTTCGTCCGGTCATGGACCAGGTACTTTAGCTAGTGTGTGTGTGTGTGTATATATATATATATATATATATATATATATAAAAAGAAAGTTTGGATGGTGCGTGTCGACTTATAACTCAGAAACGAGATGTTATTCAGATTTAAAATTATCAATATTATTTGGCAATAGATGGCTATCTACTTTTGAGGGTTATATTTGTATACATAATCATCATCATCATCATGTCGTGCAATTAGCATGGATATCCATGACAATCTCTCGCCAATCCTCCCTATTATTCATTGTACCAGAGAGGTCCTCTGCACAGCATCCAGTTGGTCAATGTAGGTCCTTGGTGGCCCCAACCCACACTAGCATGTCCATGTGTTGGCTACCACAGGAGATGAGCTCGTCCTTGCTTCCCCAGCAGTATTCAGCATGCCTTTCCGTCTCACTCGGATGGTTTGTGAGATGGGGTCAGATGACCATACAGCTGCTTCTTTGTGGGGTGCTGTTTCCACAACTTGTTCAAGACCGCATGCAGCATTCTTGTGCAGGTCCTATCTAGCTTATTCTTGCTTCGTTAGGGTCCAGGTGGTGCAGCCATACAGCAGTACTGATATAACTACAGCCTGGAAGAATTGTCACTTTAACTTGTCAGTGAGATCGGATTTCCATATGACTGATAATTTGTTTGTGGCCGACCATGCTTTTCTTATTCATGTATTAACATTGCTTTCTGTGGATGAGATATTGCTACCTAGGTATGTGAATTGTTCTACTTGCTTAAGAGGCTTACCGTCGAGTGTGGAGATGTATCCTTTTTTTTTTTTTTTTGAAACTCATGATTTCACGTAGAAGCAAATATTCTTTGCTGCCTTCTCCATGCTATGCAGTAGTGACTCTGCTTGTGCTGGTGTATCTGCTAGAAGTGCATGGTCATCAGCGTAGTCTGCATCTGTGACAGTCATATATACATACAAATATGAGAATTTTAGTAATGTATAGATAATGTAGTCAGTTATAGTTAGTCTTTTAGACGTATGTATAAAAAGGCTTTGGAGTAATGGTCTATTATAGAAAAATCCCTTTGATACACCCTGAGATATAATATATATATATATATATATATATATATCTCTTTGAAAGGAAGGAAAAACTCAACACTGTTTTTTCCATAACAAATTTATTTCGACCAAAATTGGGGCCTTTATAAATCAAGTTGATTTAACAAAGCTCCCCAAATCAAGTCTTATCAGATGGATAATCATCAATAATTTTGAAAATTATTGATGATTATCCATCTGATGAGACTTGATTTGGGGAGCTTTGTTAAATCAACTTGGATTTATAAAGGCCCCAATTTTGGTCAAAATAAATTTATGGAATAACGGTGTTGAGTTTTTCCTTCCTTTCAAAGATAAATATTGCTCTGTATATAATCTAGAAGGATTATTATACATTAAGCTCTCTGTAGTGATTTAAAGATTCACTATATTTATACATACTGGATCATACTATAATAATACAGTGTGTCTTAGAAATCACATATAGAATCATCCCTTACTACCAAATTTTGGATACCACACACATACACACACACACACATACACACACACATATATTATATATATATATATATATATATATATATATATATATATATATATATATATATATATATATATATATAGCCAGCAACTCATCCAGGACAAGGAAAAGTCTGATAAAACCACCGTTGCCTTGCAACTCTATCTTAACCCAAGGAAAGGCTAAGGGAGTAAACCCCGAAAACAAATCAGGAGCTGGAGACCCTAAGGTGGTGGTGCTAAATCTCAGTACTTCCCAGCGACACCGTCGTTGCCAAACTGCATTGACTCTTACCTTTCCTTTGGACCACAATGGCTGTGTGGATAGAGTGGATCTGCTGCTTAGGCAACAGCTTATCCACCAAACAACCTGCTCAGGCTATGTAGTTTCCACTACAAAAAAAAAAAAAAATGGAGAGGACACTCCAAGGCATCAAAAATTTTTAATTTAAAAAAATGGACACTACATCAACGTATTTAGTAGACGGAAGAATGCCAACAACTAATATATATATATATATATATATCTCGTCGATCGACATATGAGTGTTCATACAATGAACACCCACACAGTGATTTGTTTAGTGGTGAAGGCTTGTGTTGGACCATCCGCACTTTTTGGCACAGTCGATAGGAAAGAATTGTTGCCACAAACCCAATCAACGACCGAGCTCAGGAATTTTGAATTAAGAGTTATCCCTCTCCTAGACTGGTTACCTATCTAAGGCTGAAGGGCCCAGTCTGCCCTACTATTTAGCCCATAGCTGGAGGGAGAATATATGATTCATACCTTTCTCAAGGGTATTGGCGTTATGTGAAATGCCAACAGCTTCGTCTAGGAATTGAACTCGATTCGACGAGTCCATTATCCATGACTCTAACCACTAGCCCATACGCCTCCATATATATATATGTGTAGGAAGCGCGTGGTGTAATGGTTAAAGTCATAGGAAATGGACTCGTTGCCTCAAGTTCAATTCCTGGATGTGGTAATTGCATTTCACTTAGCGCTGATGCTCTTGGGAAAGGTATGTATCCTACTCTCCCTCCAGCTATGGGTAAATAGTAGGGCAGACTGGGCTCTTTAACCTTGGTTAGGCAACCGGTCTAGGAGAAAGAAAACTCTGAATTCAAACCTGTTAAACTCCGCTTAATAAATTGACCTTGTGTCACATCCTGCTCGTGTGGAGGGGTTGGTAAATATATATATATATATGTGTGTATGTGTGTATATATATAATGTGTATATGTATATCTGTTTTTTAATTTTGAAGAAAGGCTTTTGCTTTGGATTAAAGCTTTTTTAAAATTTTTTTTTTTAAGAATATTGAGCAAATTTTTCATTCCGTTAGAACAACAAAAATGTTCTCTGGGGGGTGACAAAGTGGCTTTGGCCTGCACATTTTGCAAGTGGGTCACCCTTTCTAATTTTACACCGTTATGGCACAGACTGATGATTGCACTTTTATGAAAGGGTTAATGCCAATGATGCTGTATTGGTACTGATACAACAGTCTAAACAAGCCAGTCGGCAAATTGGATTGGCTAGAGAATGAAGTATGTTGGTCGGCACATGTTTCTTATGACCAGCAATGTTTTAATGTAGAAGCTTCTAAAGATCACTATTGAAAGATGAACTCTAGTTGAGAAAGAAAAGGAAGGAGTGAAAATGAAAATACTTCTTGTAGAGTTAGATGAAAATAGTTCTAGGATATATATATATATATATATATATATATATATATATATACCTTGGGCAAAATTAAGAGTAGTAACTTTTATTGTGTAATATTATTTACTGCCCTGTTATTTCTGCCTCATTGTGTGTGTGTGTGTGTGTGTATATATATATAATATATATATATATATATATATATATATCTTTTGAAAGGAAGGAAAAACTCAGCACCGTTATTCCATAATAAATTTATTTTGGTTGAAATAAATTTATGGAATAACGGTGTTGAGTTTTTCCTTCCTTTCAAAGATAAATATTGCTCTGTATATAATCTAAAAAGTTTATTATACATTGAGCTCTCTGTAGTGATTTAAAGATTCACTGTATTTGTACATTCTGGATCATAAAATAATAATACAGTGTGTCTTAGAAATCACATATAGAATCCTCCCATACTACAAGGTTTTGGATATTTCACACATACACACACACACACACACACATATATATATATATATATATATATATATATATATATATATATATATATATATATATAATGGAAATAAATATTTACATATATGCAAGTTAGGCTAGCAAAGTGCTTGGTAACTAAGTTTTTCATCTGTGATTTTTAAACCAAGTCTCTCTTTCTCTTTCTCTTTCTCTTTCTCTTTTTTTTATTTTTTTATTTTTTTTATTTATATATATATATATATATGTGTGTGTCCAAAGAATAAAGGAAAGAAAATGTTGAATGGATTAGATAATATATAAAAAGTTTTTTAAGTATGCAGAAAAACGGCAATCATCAGGGCAAGATGTTTGATATTATTTAAAATAATAATAGATAGAATACAATGTTTACAAGAGCATCCTCGGCCGAAACACGTGTTGGCATTTCATTAAACATTCTTATCCATCCAACATTTTCTTTACTTTATTTTTTTATCATACTGTCAGATTCACTTCCATTGTTTTCAACTCACACACATATTATATATACTAGCAAATATATGCACCCTCCGGGTGCAAGTATTTAAGTTTTAATGTAATAATATATTATATTAGAAAGGCTAATGAAACTAAATAAGAATGCAGATAAAAAGATTTGAAACAGAGGTGGGTATAATCAAAAAATAGAACAACTGAAACTTACTCTTCCATCACTCTTGTCTTTCATTGTTATTTTTTCTAATTTAAGTATTTAGTTAAAAGAGGAAGTGAAGAATAAAATGACAGTTATTTTTTCTTAACGGATTTCATTTAAAATTCATTGAAGAAATGTTTGCTTATATTCATTATAATAAAACCAAACAGTTAGAAATCAATAATACTAAGCACATATTTATTAAAATCACATTTTTAATATCAATATGCAAATTAGCCTTCCCATTCACACTGTAAACGGCTATTTTGTTGTACATATAAATATAATTGCATGCTATTAGTATGTAGATATGGTTAACAGTATTAATGATGTAAAACAATTTTATTAATAATTGAGGTTTAAATAAAAATATATTCATGGTCAATGTGACGTCAATAACAAAGGGAATTGTGACTTGAGTAGTGATTTAGTTTCGGTTACAGACAGAAAAGCACACAATCTCCATTATAATAAGATATATATATATATATATATATATATATATATGTCATCCACAGACATTATATTTTGACTTATCATGTCTCTTCAGTGGCTAGACATTAGCAGGCTACCTCCAGCCAGGATGTTAACCTGATCGATTTGTCATCAGTTAGACTTCTTATCCACTCAACCATCAGCCCTACAGTCTGAGAGGAGGAATTTAACTGATAAATACATACATGTATACAGATATATATTAAAGGGAGTGTAGCTCAGTTGGTAGATCATCTGCTTAGGAACCTCAAGGTTCTGGGTTCAATACCACTCCTCAGCACATGAGTAGTACAGCTTGAATTTGTGCGGTCAAGTGTGGTGCTGATGGAAAGATGTGGTGCTCCATCTAAGACGCAAAAACAATCTCACTGGTCTAGCACTAGTAAAAACGGGATAGACTCCCTCACTGTTAGACTGATACCTACAATAGTCCACTCTGTAGACATTATCTAGTCTTGCATCCTGGGCACCTCATGTAGTGTAATGGTAAGGATGCTGTATCTGCAGACCATTGTTAGTGATTTTGATTCTCATTGGATGCCCTATACTACCGGTCTTGCTCTTATGGCAAACATCCAACCATTTTTATCATATGGGTGCTAGAAAATGGTTGCTGAGGGTCAACCACTATTTTAATTCTATCAATTATCATGTCGGCTGCGGCGTTAGACTGCACCTCTGCAGCGGAGTAAAACTCCCCCAATGGGGCCACCCGTGATGCTTAAGGATAGAACTCTGGTAGATGAGCAGTCCATGACTTGCAATACTCCACTTTGGCCCTATCTTGGGCTAGACGGGCGGTCGGAGAGGCCACCTCCGATCAATCGGCTGGTCACATCAAGCCCTAGCACCTATATGATTGCCCCATCCCTATTGCCCTTATGGCCAGCCCCAATCCTTTTTATCATATGGGTGCTAGAAGGTGGTGGCTGAGGGTCTTCATGTCCTGGGAATGACGTTAAACTCTATCTGATGGTGAGGTTCCAGTTTTGGAGGTTTGGGGAATGTGGTGCACCCCATTCATCACCATTGCTCCCTGGTCCACTCTGACCCGGAGTGGTAGTACCTGTTAGGGTCCCATCTATGGGTTAAATAGAAAAATGTATTTATAAAAAGATTGTATTATCCATTAAGAATTGATTTATTTCAAAACTTTATCGGCATTAAATGACCCACTGAGGTTGATATGCCTTAAAACAAACCAAACCAAATCAAAGACATTAGTACAAAGGAAATGCAAATAGTATTGGTCATTTTGAGTTTTGCCGAATTAAACTTTATAAATAAGAATTTTATTCCTAGTATTATTTGGATTATTCAGACTATTGCCCTCATCTTCATTGTTATCTGTACAATGTTTTGGCCGATATGCCTCTGGCCTTGTTCAGGTATTTCTTTTTGGGCTTCGGAACCTTCTTGTCGAATTCGGGAGGGACCTTCTTGTCGAACTCGGGAGGGACCTTCCTTTCATAATCAGGAGCCATCACGGAACTTTGGACCTAACACTTTATTCAGTCCACGGTGGTATCCTGTTCTCATTCCGCTAACCATAGCTGGGGTACAGGTGTTAAGCTGTGTTAATTATTATTCTGTAATACTGCTGTCCCTGACCAGGATTGAACCTGCAGTCTAGAGATGACTGTCACTTAGAACTGTCTTAGCCTAGTGGATAAAGGAGTTAGGTTATGTGTCCAATAATACTAATTATCAAGCCTCATCTCAAAAATTTGGAGAAATTTTATTCCTGTCTTGGATTATTTTTAGCTTGCAGTTAAATGGATACACCTTGTATTTTATTATATATTTGGATTGCAGTCTTTTTTTTTTTTTTTTTGATGGCACATGTATTCAAGTTATAAATTCTATAAATAGGATGTGACTCAACACTGAGCTTAATGGTTGCTAAAAGCAGCGTTTAAGTGACTACTTATATTTATTGCTTTCATCTAGTTGAGATACCAACTCATTTAATAGGCTGATTAGAAACAACAACAAAAAAAAAATTTTGAGATGAAACTAAACTTAGTTAAATATTGTGTGTGCGTGTATATATATATATATATATGTCTGTGCACATCCTTTTGTAAAGGAAAATTGTTGGAGACCAGCAAAGACCAAACTTCTATAAAATATCACACCCAATTTTTGACCGAGAAGTTTAAAAAAAAAAGCTTTAACCCTCATTTTTTAAAAGCCAAAGAAAAAATGTAAGAGTATAAATCAATGATTAAAAGAAAAATGCTTAAGCCAGTTTAAACCACAACTAAACTAAATTTGAGTGAAAAATAAAATAAATTAAGGATGAAAGTTAATAAAAAGCAAATAAAAAAGATTTTTGAAGGCAATTTACAATGCAATATGTGTTGAAAATCATATTTATTGAACTTTTTTTTTTTTTTTTTTTTTTTTTTTTTTCAAAACTAAATATTTTCGGAAGTAAAATTCCATCCTCAGAGTTATTGAAAGTATTAGGTGTTTTTTTATAGTACTTATCCCACGGCGATATTGTAATCATCTGTTGTTTAAGAAGTTGAGGAACGCTGTATATTTGAACATTTTTTCCGTGATGTTAAATCGGCTCGGCTGCTCCTGTGCGCGTGGCAATTGTTTGAAATTCTTTTAATTTTTTACTATAAATATAGCCTTGCTCGGCATAGTGAAATAAAGTTTTTTTTTTTTAATAGTATCTTTGAAGCATGTGACATGTTGGGTCACCCATTAAGCTCTTGGTAGATAATTAGGATTAGGGAAAAGTGAGTTTGCAAAGTGAATTGAATCAAAAATAAATAAATACAAATGGAGAATACCCCCCCCAAAAAAAACAAAAAAAAAAAAAAAAAAACATTAAAATTATTTTGTAAAATTTCTAAGAAGACCTAATTAAAAATTTATTAGGAGCTTGGCTGGCTGTTTATGGAACATAACATACAAATAAGCTTCCTAACTCTCCAATATCTCTATGCTCACTGAGAAACTAAAATATATAACGAGGATGTAATCAAGATATACATAGTGTGAAAGTGACAGGCAGAATGTCAAGTAAAAGACTTAATTGCAAATTACGACTAATTAGAACCAATTAAAATGGAATTCATTTTCAAACATAACTCAATCCTAAAACTAAGGAATATTTTAGTATAATTTTCATGTAATTAAACTAAACACTAAACAGCCTTTAGGAGACAATGGTTCATTCATTCAGCTTTAGTGTGTGTGTGTATGTGTATATATATGTGATGTGTGTGTATTTGGGCAGCATTCATTCATTTATGCATGTTGAATTAAACAAGACACCTCTCCGGTTTAACAATTTTATTTGTGATTTTTTTTTTTTCAATTTTTCTGGCCAACTTTGTTAATATTTGGGTGGAATTTGTGGATTTGTCTTGGGACATGAACTTTGGTGGAATAATCCACAAATTCCACCCAAATATTAAAAAAGTTAACTTGAAAAAAATCACAAATAAAATTGTTAAACAGGAAATGTATCTTTTAATTCAACATGCATATATATATATATATATTCTTGGTTACAATTTTTGGCACCAATGAAATTTCAATACATAATGTATCTGGAAAAATAAATCTAGTGAAACATTTTTAGTCAATCGACAATTCATGGTTGATAAAGAGCAAATGATAAAACAAGTTATATATATATATATATATATATATATATATATATATTTAGTAAATGAAGAAAAACTCTAAACTTGCTTCATTACAATAATTTATTTCAACCGTATTAATACGGCATCTTCAGGTAATCACAAGAACATGACTCTTACGGTTGAAATAAATTATTGTAATGAAGCAAGTTTAGAGTTTTTCTTCATTTACTAAATATCTTGCTCTGTCCTTCTACTCACTGGTATTAGGTACATTGAGCTCTCCTTATGGTCTACCTGCATCAGCTTGGTTAAACCACACATGGAAAGACCCTAACTACGAAAAAAACAACTATTATATATATATATATATATATATATATATATATATATATATATATATATATATATATATGGAAAATGAATCCAACAATATGAGGAAAAAATAAGAAAAGAAATGTAGATGGATAAAAATGAATTTTATCGATATCACATTTAATCGATATCACTTACACATGTGTTTCGGTCTGTTTATCAAAAAAAAAAAAAAAATCACTGTTTATCAAAAAAAAATTTAAAAATCACTCTGATGAAGGTCGTAAAAAATCTCTCTGTGTACGGAATATTTTATACATTTTTCCTATTATTATTATTATTATTATTATTATTATTATCATTTCAACTCCATCTGATTATTTTAATAATAATAATAATGTAAATCCGTATACATTTTGATAAACAGACCGAAACACATGTGTAAGTGATATCGATTAAATGTGATATCGATAAAATTCATTTTTATCCATCTACATTTCTTTTCTTTGCTCATTTTTTCCTCATATATATATATATATATATATATATATATATATATATATATATATATATATATATATTTTATCATTTGCTCTTTATTAACCATGAATTGTCAAATTGACTAAAAATGTTTCACTAGATTTATTTATTTATTCATTTATTTTAGAGCCAAATTTCTTTGAAATTTAGGATATCGCCTGGCTTAATCTTTAGGAACCGGTCCTTCAGGTTATTTGTCCTATAGTACTCAATTCTGGCTTGTTGGAAGACATGGCAGTCAATCAGTATATACTGTACTATATATTGCTCTTGACATGGTATACATATTGGGGGTTCTTTTTTTTTAGAGAGGATGTTTATGTATAATTTGTGTATGTTTTTTTTTTTTTATAACCTGGGGGTCATTCACCGATTATTGGCTGGAGATTGTAATGGTGAACATTTCCTATCTGACCTGGACCTCTCCTCAGCAGCTTTGCATAGGCCTGCCTGCAAGATGGCTGAAGTTAGTTTTATTCCCACTTGGGACCTCATAATTGTTGGCCCTGAGCCAGACTGAGGTAACATTAGTATATCTATATATTATTCAATACTTTTCCCTTTTCTTTGTGTACCTCTTTTCTATCTTCATCTACAATAGATGCAGACACACTCCTCCCTATATTATGATATTGATCACGAGATGAATCATCATGAGTCATTCTCTTTCTTCACCATCTTTATCTCCCAAGTATCACTACCCCCCTCTCTCCATTCATCACTTTATTATTATATATATATATATATATATATATATATATATATGTGTGTGTGTATGTATTTATTTTATTTATTTATTTATTTATTTTTAATTTTTTTTATCAAGCAATACTTGAACACGAGTTTGTTGCCATCATATATATATATATATATATATATATATATATATATATATATATATATATATATATATGTTTTCCTGGTAATTAGGATCTTTCCATATGTGATTTAACTGTAGTGATACAAATAAACCGTAGTGAGAACCCACTGTGCCTAGTGCCAGTGAGTGGACAGACAGCAACATATTCAATAAATGAAGGAAAAAAACTATAGATTTGCTTCATTACAATAATTTATTTCAACTGCATTTTTTGTAATTAATTTGTTATATTTCAACTCCCAACCTAATTTTGTCAGTCAACCCAGACAATTAATCACCTAACATATACCCTATCCCTCACCCATTCCCCCTCACTTCATTCAAATTTCTTAGCCTTACCCTCCTAAAATAATACCCCCCCCCCAAAAAAAAAAGAGAGATTTAAACCATTGTTTGTTGGGAATTTTTTCAGTAATATCCATGCTTTTTGGTTACCTAAAGATGCCGCAGTAATGTAGTTGAAATAAATTATTGCAATGAATCAAAATTTAAGGTTTTTCTTTTCTTCATTTATAGAATATATAACTTTAAGAAAACATAATTACAAACTTTGTTTTGTTTAAAAAAAAAAAATGATGTAAATAGGTATTCTATTTCATGTATGTAATACAACATAGCAAATATTTAAAAAAGTATTTTTAAATTCAAAGTGATGTTATCTATTTGAATTAATACTATATATGTGTATATATATATGCAGTATTAAAATGAAAAGGTTGAATAATCTTGTGGTAAAATTAAAAAAAGAAATGTTGATATCTTATTCTCTAAATAATGGGTTACAGCATAGAGATACATACAATTTGAGTGCAGAATCGGGAAGAACATATAATTTTACATAAGAATTCCAAGTTTTATCAAAATAACTCCAAAAATAAAGAAATAGTGAAGAAATTTATTGTTTTGAATTGGTCTGTGATTTGACACATTTTTGGAACAAAATCATGTCCTCTTTTGTACCCCCCCCATTTCGGAGCACAAAATCATATCCTCTTTCGTACCCCCCCCCCCCCAATTTTGGGGCTTTAAATTCTCATAACTTTTGAACCACTGGGGATATTTGCATAATTCAAACAGTTCTGAACTCCATTTACAAAGCTCTATATAACTAATGTGATTAAATAATAATAACCTCAAATAAATTTAAAAAAAAAAATCTGAATGCTTTATATATACTAGCAAATATATGCACCCTCTGGGTGCAAGTATTTAAGTTTTAATGTAATATAATATTGTATTAAATTAGAAAGGCTAATGAAACTAAATAAGAATACAGATAAAAAGATTTGAAACAGAGGGAGTATAATAAAAAATGGAACAACTGAAACTTACTCTTCCATCACTCTCGTCTTTTATTGTTATTTTTTCTAATTTAAGTATTTAGTTATAAGAGGCAGTAAAGAATAAAATGAGTTATTTTATCTTGTTAATGGATTTCATTTAAGATTCATTGAAGAGATTTTTGCTTATATTCATTAAAATAAAACCAAACAGAAATCAATAATACTAAGCACATATTTATTAAATTCGATTTTTTAATATTAATATGTAAATTAGCCTTTCCGTTCACACTGTAAATCGCTATTTTGTTGTATATGTAAATATAATTGCATGTTGTTAGTATGTAGACATAGTTAAGAGTATTAATAATGTAAGACAATTTTATTAATAATTGAGGTTTAGATAAAATAAAATCATGGAGAATGTGATGTCAATAACTAAGAGAATTGTGACTTGAGTAGGAATATAGTTTCGGTTACAGACAGAAAAACACACAATCTCCATTATAATAAGATATATATATATATATATATATATAATTTCTTTCTTTCCCAAAGAAACCTATCCTTTACTAACATTTTATAAACAAACCCTTTATTTAGAATCTTTATATATTTTCAAAGATGGTAGTGTTTGTGGCTTAGCGGTTATGTTAATAGTATATGTTGGGCAACAGCCTCTAGGTGTAACATTGAAAAAAATGTGATACTGATATTAGTATTTATTTTTAGAGATAACTACTACTACTACTTATGAAGTTTTTGGTAATTTACAAAATAAATACTAAGACAAACGTCGCTTAATTCACCAAATGTTTATCCATTTGTAAAGATGTCTCTGCCAGTTTTAACTTGATTTCCATTAAGCTTTCAGAGATTGTTAATTCTGCCTGGAAAGGTTTTAAACCAGTGGTTCCCAACGTGAGGTGTACTACCCACAAGAGGGCAATTTGATTTTTAAGGGGGAGGGGTACAATTTCAAACTAATGAGGTCTGGATCCAAATTTCAATATATTTTGTTTATTTCATTTTTACTTTTAATTCTGCCTGGAAAGGTTTTAAACCAGTAGTTCCCAACGTGGGGTGTACGACCCACAAGATTATGTTCGATTGAAACAGATTAGTGTTATCACTTCTACGCGCCCACCCCCTCTCTCTATCTTTCCTCTAGTATTTCTTTCTTATATTTTTTCTGTGTAGTATGTTCTTTTCCTTCCCTTTCTTTATAATAAAAATGGAATGGGTCATTATTTAGCTTAAGAAATAAGAATTTGGTGGATAAACACCAGATAATCAGGATTTACACTTTTGGACTTCAAATTGGATGATTTGGACAGTCTCATTTTTAACCAGAGGATGTTGCAGGATGGTAATAGATGGAAGATTTTGTGTGTGTGTGTGTATATATATATATATAATGAGGAAAGAATAAGTAAAGAAAAGAAGTGTAGATGGATAAAAATAAATTTAATCGATATCACTTACACATGTGTTTCGGTCCGTTTATCAAAATGTATACGGATTACGCTATTATTATTAAAATAATCAGATGAAGTTAAAATAATGATATAATAATATAGGAAAAATGTAAAAATATTCCGTACACAGAGATTTTTTTTTTTTACGACCTTTAAAAAAAAAAAAAAAAAAAATTCACTCTGATGAAGGTCGTAAAAAATCTGTGTACAGAATATTTTACATTTTTCTTATCATTATTTCAACTTCATCTGATTATTTTAATAATAATAATAGCGTAATCCGTATACATTTTGATAAACGGACCAAAACACATGTGTAAGTGATATCGATTAAATTCATTTTTATCCATCTACACTTCTTTTCTTTACTCATTTTTTCCTCATATTGTCAGATTCAATTCCCTTTCCATTTTACACACACACACACACACACACACACACACACACACATACATATATACATACGCACATTTTGACAAAGACCTTGAAACGGTTATTTACAGTGATATATAGTGACAAATCAAAATTTAACTGCTTTGTTTTTGATGCCCATAGTCAGTTTATAAGGAAAGTAGACCAAGAGTCCCACCTGCACTGCATTAGACTATCACTGTTTAAACATAGAGAAGAGGGAGGAATGGTATGGGGACCATATGTTTGGCATCATATCAAATATGGGGGAATTCACTAAGACTTTATGAATTGATTTTGTTGAAATCTCTGAGAGGAGGAATTAGTACTATTCACCAATGTTCTCTGACTAGTGTCCTCATTTTAGCACTTGTTGCTATAGTTACTGTTTCAGGCAGTGTATTGAATAGTTGAATTGAAGAGACTAGCAAAAAAAAAAAAAAAAAAAAAAAAAAGCCCTGTCGGTGGGGCGTTAGAATGCAACGACTGCACCTCTGCAGAGGGGTAAGACTCCCCCAATGGGGCCACCTGTTGGCCGTGTTTGGCAACCTGTGCTGCTTAAGGATAGAACCCAGGTGGCTGAGTAGTCCATGACTTTCAATATTCCACTTTAGGCTTTTCTTGGGCTAGACGGGCAGTCGGAGAGGCCGCCTCCAATCAATTGGCTGGTCATGTCAAGCCCTAGCACCTATATGATTGTCCCAACCCTATTGCCCTTATGGCAACCCCCAATCCTTCTTATGGGTACTAGAAGGTGGTGGCTGAGGGTCTTCATGTCCTGGGAATGATGTTAAACTCTATCTGATGGTGAGGTTCCATTTTTGGAGGTCTGGGGAATGTGGAGCACCCCCTCATCACCATTGCCCCCTGGTCCACTTTGACCCGGAGTGGTAGTACCTGTTAGGGCCAAAGTGGAGTATTGCATCCATATATGGGAGCCTATCTTGGGCTAGACGGGCGGTCGGAGAGGCCCCCTCCGATCAATCGGCTGGTCATGTCAAGTCCTAGCACCTATATGATTTTCCCAAGCCTATTGCCCCAACCCCTTTTTATCATATGGGTGCTAGAAGGCGGTGGCTGCGGGTCTACATGTCCTGGGAATGACGTTAAACTCTATCTGATGGCACCCCTTCATCACCATTGCTCCCTGTTCCACTCTGACCCGGAGTGGTAGTACCTGTTAGGGTCCAATCTATGGGTTAAATAGAAAAATGTATTTATAAAAAAATGTATTATCCATTAAGAATTGATTTATTTCAAAACTTTATCGGCATTAAATGACCCACTGAGCTTGATATGCCATAAAACAAAACAAACCCATATATGGGTTGAATAGAAAAATCTATTTATAAAAAAAAATGAATATCCATTAAGAATGAATTTATTTCAAAACTTTGTCGGCATTAAATAACCCATTGTGGTTGATATGCAATAAAACAAACAAAAACAAAAATTAACAAATTGTTGGCATTAAAAATAAGTGTCCTTATGGCTTTATCTTTGAATTTCCGTGGAGTATAGGGTAACTTTTCATTGCTATTACTT
>CM042177.1:17517959-17602959 GCA_023376005.1 Doryteuthis pealeii | reverse complement strand
TTAGATAGAAAACAAAATGGGTTTATAAAATGATTTGAATATCCATCAAGAATGAATAAAACTAAATGTCTTCAACATAAAGTGACCTAGAGTGGTAATACCTGTTAGAGTCCCACCTATAGGTTAAACAGAATATTTATTTACAAAAGAAAAAAAATTTGAGTTTAAAAAATTTTCTTCCAAACTATTGCTATGAATCTTTCAAAACTTTGCTGGCATTAAATGACCCACTGTGTTTGATATGCCTTAAAACAAAAAACAAACCAACTTTAGTCCACTCTGTCACCTTTTACTTACTTACTTACATGAGACTTGTTTTCAATACAGAAACTAGTTCTATTGATGTGGTGTTAAAATTATTGCTTTCTACTTAATTAACATTTGAAGCCACTTGCAATAATGAAGCTTAATTGAAGACCCATGTCTAATTTAGTGTTTAAAGAAACTAATCATGAATCTTTGAAGGTATATCAGTTGTTTATGTGGTTCACTCAAAACAGATCATGACCTCTTTAGAGTGAAGATAGATTTTTTTATTGTCTAAATCAGTTCAAAATGTCTGAACATTTACTTGATACCTTTTTAGAAAAACAAAACAAAATAAAATCAAGTACTATAGCAGTAATGCTGATAGTTTAATTTAGTGTGTCCTTGGATGCAAATATTTGCTTTGAATTAGTCCCCAGGAAAATTTATGGGTTCCAACTAAAGCCGTCTAACTCCTACCTAGTAACCTATCTTGTGTAATTCGTTTCTAAGAAAGTATTGAAATATATTTACAGTTAGCTTGAAATGGTGAGAAGGAAAGAAAAAAGAAAACACTGGTACACATGGATGTGATTTTACTGCATCCTTTTAGATTTTTATACACCAGGGAGGCAGTACGTATATCCATCAACATCTCTACTGGTCATAGTATAGATATCACAAACTCTCTTGGGAAAGTAAGTGCTACATTCAATGATCTACTGAGAATGTTCATCCAGGAAAATTTATAGGTCCCTACTAAAGTTTCTTAATAGATTGTAGGGTTTTTATTTATGATCTGGGGAAAAAACTAAAGCCGTCTAACCCCTACATTGTAACCTATCCTGTGTAATTCATTTCTAAGAAACTATTGGAATGTATTTAGTTAGCTTGGAATGGTGAGGGAAGAAAAAAGAAAAACACTGGGATGCATGGATAAGATTTTGTGTCCTTTTAGATTTTTGTGCGTTAGGGATACAGGATGCGTAACTATCAGCATCTACAGTGGTATACCAGTTACCACATCCTGCACAGCCTTGTTTAATAAATTAAGTTTTATTTGTGAAATACGTCTTTTGTATTTAATCTTGTATTCAATTTGAAGCATAAAAAAAAAAAAAATTGTTTGCATGTGTATAGAGATGCTGATAGGTATGCGTCCTGCACCAATGATACATAGTAAAATCATATCCATGCATCCCAGTGTTTTTCTTTTTTCTTCCCTCACCATTTCAAGCTAACTGTAAATACATTTCAATAGTTCCTTAGAAATATACAGGATAGGTTACAAGGTAGGAGTTAGACAGCTTTAGTTGTTTCCCACAGATCAAAAGGAAGGAGAGACAACAGCATCTCCAGCAAGCATCACCTTTTGTTTGCAATCACTGTACTAGAGATTGTCATTCAAAAATTGGTCTGTTCAGCCATTCACGTCACTGTAGCGTATCAGCTGAAATGTTGTGTATATTACAATAAACATGACAACAGTCTGAAAATTCCAAATAAAACAAAATATCAAGTCTCCTCTCAAAAATTATTGTAAATACTTAGGGATCTGTTTAAACAATGTCCCATCTATACATATATAAAGGACAGTTTGTGTGTGTGTGTGTGTGTCTGGAGGAGACTATGAAAATAAAACAATTAATGACAAAGTAAATATATATATATACACATTCAGTATCACCAGATTTTGCTTTTTGAACAAAAATAATGATTTGATTTATATTAGTGAAGATGATTAAAAAATAAAATTTAAATAACAGAATGGAATTTTTTTTTTGCATTTAGTATTTTAAATGGGAGACATTAATCTTTTCAAAATGTCTCGATCAATGCAGGTTTATCTTTTTTTTTTTTTTTTTTTTTTTTTTATATAATAGGAAGTCTAATGGGCATCCTGTGAGAATCCAACTCTTGATTCAACAATAATGGATCTGCGAGACTGTTTTTTTTTTAAACCTCACTCTATCCAGGTGATGCTGGGTAGCTGCTTCTAGTTTGTATTTGAATTGAAAACATAGCGTAGTTAATACTGTTCAAATTCAAGGGTGAAAGTAACCTAGAATAATAATTAACACGGCTTAACATTTGTACCCAGTCATGGTTAGCAGAATGAGAACAGTATAACCCCATGGATTGAATGAAGGGTTGGGTTCAAAGTTACGTGAACGCTCCCAAATTTGAAGAGTGTTCCCAAGTTCAAGAAGACACCCGAATCTGACAAATACCTGAAGAAGGCCGGAGGGCACATCAGCCGAAATGTTGTGTAGATAATATAGATGAGGACAATAGTCTGAATAATCCAAATAATACTAATTATCAAGCCTGATCTCCAAAATTCAGAGAAATTTCAAAAGTTTTGTCTATTTTAAAAATCATAATTCGAATACACAAGGTACAACTTTTCAGCAGGTTTTTCTTTTTAAATCCACTATTTTAAAAAAATCTAAAACATTTCTTATATAATCAGTCCTTAGTTTTTGTTATATATATATATATATATATATATATATATTACTAGGGTATGGAAAAATTTTAAGCATATTTTTATTTTATTTTAAATCTATAAAAAAAAGAAAAAAAAAACAAACATTTCTCACATGATCCATAGAGGTATCGTGAGTTATTCTTAAAATTTTTTTTTTAAATGAATTAAAATAAAAAAAAAATTGTAAGACATTTTTAAATGACTATAGCCGGTTGCCAAATTCGTCCTATAACGTTTGCTGCTTGCGGATCATACTAATTTCTTTGTTTATTCTATATACATTTATTATCTTTTTGATTATGTTTCCCACTTCTGAAACCAGAATGTCCTTGCTAATATAAAAATGACTCTAACTCGTGACCAAGTAAATTTATGGAAGCTCTGGCTAAAAATAAATTTGTTACGATAGGGATTTAGCCATAACATTCGGTACTGCTGACATTGTAGTAACTAGTAGACAGATCAATAAGAGCTCTGAATAGAATTGATTAAACACGATGAGAAAAGTAGTAGGGTGAGGGAATAGTTGTTTGAGCAAAGTGTGTGGGGGTTTCTTTTTTTCTTCCTACTTTGCTATACATAGTGTAAACAAGCGATAATTATTCTTGTCAAAAGTGTTGAAATAAAAAAAAAAAAAAAAAATGTTCTCTTTTGAAAATAGAATTCTTCCCTTTTTTTGAAAATGAAATTCTTTGTTTAAATCTTTTTGAAATAAGATCTAATTAAAAAGTGGGATGGAATTTTATACAAGGTTTCCTTTTATTGGATTACAGTTAGGTCTCATTGAAATCACCTGTTCCTGATAGATCATTGAAGTTAAGCAGTGATGAGCCTGTTCAATACTTAATTAAGTGACCACTTAAGCAATAACAAGTACTGTAAATAAATAAATAAATAAATTCTCTTTTAAAAATAGAATTGTCAAAAGTGTTGAAATAAAAAAAAAAAGATTTAAAAAGAAATTTTCTTTTGAAAATAGAATTCTTCTCTTTTTGGAAAATGAAATTCTTTGTTTAAATCTTTTTGAATTAAGATTTAATTTACTCTTAACATTCTATACCGCCTCATTTGACCCAGAAGTCACATTCATTTTCCTAATCCACCCCCAAATGATAGCCTTTGTTTAAATGTAATATTAAACATATTTAGAAGTCTTTGATTTAAGGAAAATAACAGGTAACTTTAAATGAAATGACCATTTGTAACCAATTATTGATAAATCCTTATAGGAACAGGGCTCTGGGCTTCTCAAAATTGTCAACAGGATGTTAAGAGTTAAACTGTAATGGAATTTTATACAAGGTTTCATTTTATTGGATTAGTCAGGTCATGCTGAAAGTACCAGAGTTAAGCAACAATGAGTCTGTTCAATACTTAATTGGGTGACCACTTAAGCAATAGCAGGTAATGTAAGAAACCTGACTCCTTTGTTTCTCTCTTTTTGAAATAAGATTTAATTAAAGTGAGATGGAATTTTATACAAGGTTTCATTTTATTGGATTAGTCCGGTCATACTGAAAGCATCGAAGTTAAGCAGTGATGAGCCTGTTCAATACTTAATTGGGTGACCAAAATTGAAATAGATCACTAAGTAAGCCTGAGCCTATTCTAGTAGTGACCAGGTTTGAATTCAGTTTTCCTTCTCTTATACTGGTTGCCTAACCCAGGTTAAAGAGCCCAGTCTGCCCTACTATTTACCCATCACTGGAGGGAGAATAGTTGGATTTATACCTTTCCCAAGGATAGCAAGTACTGTAAACAACCTGCATTTTTCTCTTTTGAAAATAGAATTCTTCCGTTTTAAAATCAAATTCTTTGTTTCTCTCTTCTTGAAATAAAATTTAATTGAGGTGGGATGGAATTTGATACAAGGTTTCCGCTCATTGGATTACACTACAGTCAGGTCAAATTTAGATTTAATTTTTGTTTTTTTGTTTATGTAGGTCTGAGCCTATTCTAGTAGTGACCAGGTTTGAATTCAGTTTTCCTTTTCCTAAACTGGTTGCCTAACCAAGGTTAAAGGCCCAGTCTGCCCTACTATTTACCCATAGTTGGAGGCATCCAGGAATTGAACTCAGGTGAAGCCACAGTTCACATAGTTAAATAACTGAAGTTAAGCAGTGATGAGCCTGTTCACTACTTAATTGGGTGACCACTAAAGCAATAGCAAGTACTGTAAGGAACCTAAGTCCTTTGTTTCTCTCTTTTTGAAGTAAGAGTTAAAGTGGGATGGGATTGATACAAGGTTTCCTCTTATTGGATTACAGTCAGGTCATGCTGAAAGCAGAGATGAGCCTGTTCAGTACTTAATTAGGTGACCACTTAAGCAATAGCAGGTACTGTAAGCAGTCTGGGTCCTTTGTTTATCAAAATGACTTGATTCAGCATTAAATAACCCATAAAGGGTTGATATAAAACAACCAAACTTAAAACTGAAGTTAAGCAACAATGAGGCCGTTCAATACTTAATTGGGTAACGGCATCAGAAAGTACTCCTTTGTTTATCAAAATGAGTTAACTCATCAGCATTTTTGCTGACCTGCAAAAATTGCATTCATTAGGTCTGTGTGGACACTGGATACCGAGTAGAGGATCTGCCAAGTGTGATAGCTAATAGGAATCCACACAATCAGTGCAACTTGATGATAGGGCCGGTTTAGCTCAGTCGGTAGAGTGTTCAGCTAGGAATCACAAGGTTCTTGGTTTGATACCAGCCCTCGCCAACTCGGCAAATGAGTAGCACAGGGATCTGTGCGGTAAAGTGAGGACCTGATGGTAGGTGTGGCGCTCCAACTCACACTAAGATAATCTTCTTGGTCTAGCGCTAGTGAAAAGGGGATAGACTCCCTTGCTGTCTGGCCGATACCAACATTAGGCCGCCCCAACGACATTAGGCTGCCCCGACTACTTTTCTTATATATATATATATATATATATATATAATATAAATGGCTTATGGAAGTGCATGATCTAATGACCTGATGTGCTGTAAGACCTTGACATGTCCACCCTGGTGGCCCTATCAAGTTTTCAACCACATAGCTCTGATACTACCATGTTTACCCTGCCCTACTGCAATTAGGAGGGGGTTGGACTTTAGAAATAATGTGCTAGGTGATTGTTGAGCAAAGGGCTTCTTTCCATTCTTTTACAGGTCTTGTTTTTCATCTTGCATGATGTCTAGCCACCCTCTTCTTAACCAGACAAAATCTGTGGGGTTACAATTTTAGTCACTGATCTGACTATGAAACCAGTAGTACTGGGTTACATAGTGCACTGAATGACCAGACACTTAAAAATCCTATTGTATTTTATATTTTTTGTTCACCTGGACCCCACAAAAAATTTATATAGGGGGCGGTGATCATATGGCTCCTGGTTGACAATCAATGATGTATATGATATTTGCTATATTATTCTTCTTGGGTTATCTATCTAAACTTTTGTCACTTTTTTTTTTCTTTTCCAGCCCAAAGTCCACGGAAATCCATCACCCTGATGTTTGAAAAAATGAACACCGAATGCTCCTACGATATCCTGTTTGTTTATGATGGAAACTCTTACAATAGCACGTTACTTGGAAGCTTTAGCGGGGATATTGTACCTGATCCAGTCACTGCTTTTTCTGGTTATGTAAGTAGATCTTCTTCCCTTTTTTTTTTTTTTTTTTTTTGTGGGTCTCGCTAACACCTACATAAACAAATGCATCAGCCACTGGTCACTTACATCTACCTTGAAATAAACCACTCCCAAACATAATACAAAAAAATAAAGCTTATTTGTCAGATGCCTTCACCACAGATACATATGTATGCAAAAAAAAAAAAAAAGAAAAGTGATTGAAGACAATTTAACCAGAATATGGTTTTCACTCAACAAATGGATATGCCATTTCACCTGTACATTTTCTGTCCCTCCTTTTCTGACTTATCAACTACTTTGAAAATTCTTTTTAAAAACTGTCTAAAAACAGAACTTTTTCTCCTGATTCTGACCTAATGGTTAAAACTAGTTGAGAACAATAAAAAAATGAATAACATAAAAGAAATATTCCTATTTGTCTTATCTCTTTTGTTTGTCCTTATATATATATATATATATATATATATCTCAGCCACTTGGTCACCAACATCTAACTTGAAATAAACCACTTCCAAAACCTAATAAAAAAACTCAATAGTCAGTACCTTCACCACAAATACATCTGTATGCATAAAAAAATCCATTAAATATAATTTAAGCAGGTTTTTTATTCAACAAATGGATATGCCACTCCACCAGTACATTTTCTGTCCCTTCATTTGTGGTTTATCATTTTTTGTCATAGCATAAAATAAATACACTAAATATATGATATTATAATAATGGAAGTATTTGTTTTGTTTCATTTAATTTGCACAAGGGTGTGTATATATATATATATATATATATATATATATATATATATATATATATATATATATTCTATTTGGTGACCTACATCTAACTTGAAATGAACCACTCCCTAATCAATAAAAAACCCTCAATAGATAGGACCTTCACCACAAATACATATGTATGCATTAAAAAGCCATTAAATATAATTTAACCAGAAGATGGTTTTTACTCAACAAATGGATATGCCACGTCACCAGTACATTTTCTGACCCTATTTTTTTGTGGCTTATTAACTACTATTAATATGGTGGCTGACAAGTTAGAAACAGAGTAACAAGTAAGACTCTCATCAGCTCATCTCTATTCTGTCTCTCTCTCCCATTATATACCCAAGATATGTTAGTGGGTATATAACATTTACATAACACTTATATGAACAAACACATCAGCCATTACCTATTCATATCTAACTTGAAATGAACCACTCCTAAACCTAATACAAAAAAACCCTCATTAGTGAGGTGCCTTCACCACTGAGACATATGTATAAAAAAGCAATTGAAGAGAATTTGGACCATATGACCTTTTCTGACTCTGGAGGCTTCTTTTCTGACTCTGGAGGCTTCTTTTCTGACTCTGGAGGCTTCTTTTCTGACTCTGGAGGCTTCTTTTCTGACTCTGGAGGCTTCTTTTCGGACTCTGGAGGCTTCTTTTCGGACTCTGGTCGGCATGTAATGATGTGTTTTGTTACCATTTTAATACTATATCGTAAGTGTTTGTTTTTCCAAAAGTGAATGTTTGACAAAACGATCATATGGAAATCCAATCTCACAGACAAGTTAAAGAGACAGTTTTCCAGGCCGTTGTCGTGTCAGTACTGCTGTATAGCTGCACCACCTGGACCTTAACTAAGTGACTAGAGAATAAACTAGACAGGAGCTGCACAAAAATGCTGCGGGTGATCCTGAACAAGACGTGGAAACAACACCCTACGAGAAAACAGCTGTACGGTCACCTGCCAAATATCACCCAAACCATCTGAGTAAGACGGACAAGACACGTGGGACACTGCTGGAAAAGCAAGGATGAACTCATAAGCGATGTCCTCAATATGGAAGCCAGCACATGGACATGCCAGTGTGGGCCGACCATCAAAGACGTACATCGATCAGCTCTGTGCGGATACAGGATGCTGCATAGATGTCATCCCGAGAATGATGAGTGATAGGGACGGATGGAGAGAGATTGTCATGGATATCTGTGCTGACAGCGTGACATGATGATGATATAGCAAAATACTTCTGAGACTTCTGTTAAGGATATAATGCTTTTTTTAATTTTTTTTTTTTTATTGCTTAACTTATTTTTTTGAAGGAACTTGCGTCAACTTTCGTTGGTAGTGGTTTCACTTCTGAAGTTCGAAGAAGAAAAAAACAACCTATACAATATAGTATAAAGAGTCTACTAATTAAGTGTTCAATTTCAAGAATATTGATAAAGATTATCCTCTTTGATTTTGCAATATAAACTAACTAAAATTTAGGTTTGATAAAAAATTCATCTTTTTTGTTTTCGGCTGTTCGAAGCAAAATACCGTTTTAAATTGCTGTAGAAAATAATTCCATGGATAAAAACCTATGGAAATTACATATTTAGAAAGATTATTTTCTTTGCATTCCAACCATATAGATATTTTAACGATTAGATCCGGAATATTTGAAAAATTGCGAATTAAAGCGATTGCGGTCGGAAATTTAATGCGGGGTGGGGGTGGGTTACGTATTAAAAACGGCTAAATTTCAAGTTTGTTTTTTTTCTTCCTAAACTTCAACCTTTGACATGAAAGCCTTATGGGTAACCATCATGTAAATATTACATAGTCTCAAAATTATTTTGATATATAATATCTTCTATTAAGGATATAGTGCTTTTTTTTTTTTTTTTTTTTTTTTTTTTTTTTTTGCTTTTGCTTAGCTTATACTTTTTGAAGGAACTTGCATCAACTTTCGTTGGTAGTGGTTTCACTTCTGAAGTTTGAAAAAATAATTCAATGGATAAAACCCCATGGAAATGACATATTTAGAAAGATTATTTTCTTTTCTTTCCAACCATATAAATATTTTAAAGATTGGATCATAAATACTCGAGAAATTTCAAATTAAACTGATTATGGTCGCAATTTTGTCAATGTCTGCCAATCTCCGCTAACTGCTTGCAATGCTAGTTATATACACAATGTTTCAGCCGATGTGTCCAATTTAACACATGACACAATGGATATAAAGGTTGAGTTAATACACTTCTAAGTTACAATTAGCATTCCCAGTTGATTTTTTTTATTTGAGGTTATTGCTGTTTAATCACATTAGTTGTTATATAGAGCTGTGTAAATGGAGTTCAGAACCGTTTGAATTATGCAAATATCCCCAGTGGTTCAAAAGTTATGAGAATTTAAAGCCCAGAAATTGGGGGTACAAATGTGGACATGATTTTGTTTCAAAAATATGTCAAATCACGGACCATTAAAAAAAAAAGAAAAAAAGAAATTCAGTGATTTCTTCACTGTTTCTTTATTTTTTGGTAGGAATTTACAAGGAAAAAGTTAAGGATTACTGACTTTAAAACATCTGAAACAACTGAAGAAGGCCAGTTGAAAAACGTATATAACAAAAAAGATGAGGAAAATCTATATAATACATGTAGCAGACTCTACTGAGTTATAGGGTACTAGTAGTAATCTCAAACCTGAATTAAATTTATACCTTTTTTTTTTTTTTTTTTCTTTCTTTTTTTTTTCTACTTTTTAAATGCATTTTTGAATTCAGAAATATAGCACATGAAAATATTTTTGTGGCTTCTGCATACCAAGCAAAAAAATATCAGGAATTACCGGATTAGAATAATAGAGAAATATAAGTAATGGGTATAACAATAAAGATGATGATAACAGTTTGAGGAATCTGAATAATAAAGGCAGCAGGCAATACTGGGTTGTATGGTACTAGTATCAATCTCTAACCTGAATTACATTTTTAACTTAAAAAAAAAATACATTTTTGAATTCAGCAATAAAGCACATGAAAATATTTTTGTGGCTTCTTTGTACTAAGCAAGAAAATATCAGGAATTATTGATTTAGAATAAGAGAAATACAAGTAATGACAACAATAAAGATGAGGACAACAGTCTGAAAAATCTATATGATATATGCAGCAGACTATACTGGGTTACATGATACTAGTATCAATTTCTAACCTGAATTAAATCTATAACTTTTTTAAATACATTTTTAAATTCACAAATAAAGTGCACAAAACATTTTTGTGGCTTTGTACCAAGCAGGAAAATTTCAGGAATTACCAATTTAGAATAAAAAAGAATCACAATCAATGTATATAACAATAAAGATGAGAATAACAGTCTGAAAAACCTATATAATACATGTAGCAGACTATACTGGGTTATATGGTACTAGTATCAATCTCTAACCTGAATGAAATCTACACCTTTTTTTTTCTTCTTTTTAAATAGATTTTTGAATTCAGAAATAAAGCACACAAAAACATTTTTGTGGCTTCTTTGTACCAAGCAAGAAAATATCAGGAATTACCGATTTAGAATAAAAGAGAATCACAAGTAATGACTCTCACGAGATGAAGCTAGCAAATATTGCTGGCAGTGCAATATTTGCTATAGTGGAACAACCGATTCTATAAATAAACATAACGATACATTTGGAGCGAATTCAAAATCTATAGCCGATTCGCTTCTGCATCGTATAAATGTGCTCACATTAAGGAATTGAAAATGATGAATGTAACGCATTGATTTCTATGTTTTAATTGATCCAGAAATTTCCAAGACATTGGATAATGTGCAGGGGGGGGGGAAGTGACTATATAACCAAACCAAAGTGTGTCTAGCACATACTTAGTGCAGCCGACCATAAAGGGCACGTCTGGGAATCTAACTAGTATTCAGTACTAGTAATAGTATAAAAGTAAAGTCATTGGGGTGGTCTAAAGTTGGTATCAGCCAATCAGCGAGGGAGTCTATCCCCTTTTCAATAGCGCTAGACCAAGGACATTGTTTTTTAGCATCTGAGGTGGAGCGCCACACCTACCATCAGCTCCTTACTTTACCACACAGATCCCTGTGCTCCTCATACGCTGAGTTGGCGAGGACCGGTATCGAATTAGGAACCTTGTGGTTTCTAGCCGAACGCTCTACCGACTGAGCTAATCCAGCCCTAGTAATAGTATAAAAGTAAAGTCATCGAGGTGGCCTAAACTCGGTATCAGCCAATCAGCGAGGGAGTCTATCCCCTTTTATCTAGTGCCAGACCAAGGAGATTGTTTTTGCATCTGAGGTGGAGCACCACACCTACCATCAGCTCCTTATTATTACATGCACGCAACATTTTATTTGAGAGGGACGGGGCTCAGTTTTCATTTCAAATTGTTTTTTTTTTTTTTTTTTTTTTTTTTTTTTTTTTTTACTCCTTCAATAAATATGAGGATTTTGCTTACTTATAATACAAACCCTCTGACATTGAATTTTTAACTCCCACCCTCTCAGGCAATGTCTTTCAAAAATTAATTTTTACGACGCCTGGAGGGTGTTTTCTGTTGCTAGTTATAGCTAGCTATTAGCATCACTGAAAAATAAGTGGGTAATTTATGAGGAAGTGTGTCCCGGTCTCCTGCCTCAGAAATTGCTACCCGGTGACTATTAAAATAACATCCCCAGCTATGTCGTCTCAGATTTTCTTTTATTCATGTTTGTTTAATGTCTTGTTTTTAGTTTAAATAAACAAGAATTACGACAAAAAAGAAGCGACACCCCACAAATACATTTACTTGTAGAAAATATCTATATCTCCATTTGTTCATGTCTATCAATATTATTTTGTTTATCTATCTCAGTCTATTCCAAACTATATACCCATCTTCATATCTAAACAAGAATTACGATAGGTGAACAAGAATTACGATAGGTGAACAAGAATTACGATAGGTGAACAAGAATTACGATAGGTGAACAAGAATTACGATAGGTGAACAAGAATTACGATAGGTGAACAAGAATTACGATAGGTGAACAAGAATTACGATAAATGAACAAGAATTATGATAAATGAACAAGAATTACGATAAATGAACAATAATTACGACAAAAAGAGAAGCCCCCCCCCCTATAAAATACATTTAATGCCCTAAGTTGGTTGTTTTTTTTTTCAAGTAACACCAACATAGCTGGGGACATTATTTTAATAGTCACCGGGTAGCAATTTCTGAGGCAGGAGACCGGGACGCACTTCCTCATAAATTACCAATAAGTGTAATCTTTGTTGTTTGTATTTCTCTATGATATTTGATTATATTAAAAATTATATTAAAACTTTAATACGTGTGCCCTGAGGATGCATATTTTTGTTAGTGTAGAAAATATTTATATTCAAGTTTTCAAAACTGAAAATCAGAAATATAAACATGATCAGGCTGCATTGCGATGTCAACTCAGTGGCATGACCTACCCTGTCAGTTGGGTCATGCCATGTCAACCCAGTGGCATGACCCACCCTGTCAGCTGGGTCATGCCATGTCAAATCAACGGCATGACCCACCCTGTCAGCTGGGTCTGTAGAATATCATGGTGGCTGAGCAGGTCATGACCTGCAGCCCTTCACTTTTGCTCTTGCTTGGGCTACATGGACAGGCTCCCTCTGATCAATCAGCTGGTCACATCAAGCTATAGTACAGTGGTTCCCAACCTTTGTCTATTCCCGTACCCTTAAAAGAGTTTTGCTCTGACCTCATACCCCTACAATTTCTACGTTTGTTCAAAAATATAGAAGGTGAATCCATACTACAGTTTTATCAAAAGATCATATATATTTCACTTTCTAAATCGAATATAATATGTAAACAAAAATCAGACATTAATATTTGAATTACTTGAATCCTGACTCAAATTTAATATGGAACCCAAATTCCAGACACAATTAATATTTGAATAAACTTTACAAAAATAGTTACTTGCTTAAAATAGGTGTATCTAGCCAAGACTGGCGGCCTCGATCTAGCGCCCCCTGAAATGATGCTTGCATCCCCAGGGAGTGCGAGCACCCCCTGGTCGGGAACCCCTGCTCTAGTACCTATATGAGTGTCCCAACCCTATTGCCCTTATGTCAAACCCCTGACCCTTTTTATAATATGTGCTAGATGGTTACAGCTGAAGGTTTTAGTCACCTGGGTATGACGTTGAACTGCATGTCTTGGGTATGATGTTAAATTCTGGTGCTCTGGAGAGTGTGGAGTACCCCTTCATTGCCATTACTTCCAGGTCCACTCTGACCCTGAGTGGTAGTATATATTCAAGTTTCCTCTTTAGGCTAAATAGAAAATGTTTTAAAAAAGTACTAAGTTTAAAAAATTTTTTTTTAGATGTGACCAGCTGATTGATCAAAGGGTGGCCTCTCTGACCACCCGACTAGTGCACCAGGATTTCGTCCTTAACCACCATAGGTTGCCCCCCACAGGCAATGAGTGGCCCCATTGACAGTGATTTTACCCCTCTGCAGAGATGCAGTTGGTGTATAAGAAAGTTTTAGTTGCTGACTTCTTCAGCTGGTGGTGTTACATAATTATTGGTTCCCTAATATTTATGGCAATAGTGTAGAAACATAATGGCGATTAGTGCAGCTGATGGCCTTGAGAGTGACGGCGCTTGACCTCACTCTCACCCTGCCTTCCAGGGATAAATCGTGAGAACCGGAAGGCATAGAAGACCCTGTCTTCTGGTTTAAGGATACTAAGTAACTCAGGCAGTTAGAAGTTAGAAGCCGAGCTCGTAGGATGTGCGCAGATGTCTGGTTTGGGGATTTACACATAAAGAACATCAAAGTCTTGTGTTTATTACCTAAAAACTAACAATGACACAGGGCTTCTGATAAGGAGAAATCCCCAATAGAAGACCAGACCGGAATCTCCAAGTCAACACCAGACGCTAGACCAAACCAAGTTAAGATGACAGAAGAAGAACCAAAGACGGCCAGAAGAATAGATGTCCAAGATATAGAAGCAAGTAAAGAAGTAATGAAGGGTATACAACATATATGCTGATTTGGTACCGTGAAAACCTCAGTATACAATAGTGGTAGGTAATACTTTGTAACCTGTGGCACTGTTCAAGCAACCTGAAATACAGTAGAATCCAGTCAATTGACGTATTTGTTCATCTTAACCAAGACTGGTCCAATTGGACACATGATGCAATGGATATAGACGTTGAGTTAATACAGTTCTAAGTGACAGTTATCTTTGCATTGCAGGTTCAATCCTAGCCAAAGGCGACAATAACATAGTATAATTAACGTGGTTTAACACTCATACCCAGTCATGGTTAACGGAATAAGTCTATCCCTGCGAATTGAATAAAGGGTTCGCTTTGAAGTTCTGTGAAGGCTCTTGATTACAACAAGAAATACCTGAAGAAAGGTAGAGGGTACATTGGTCGATAAGTTGTGTAGATAACAGTAAAGATGAGGACTATACTCCAAATAATCCAAATAACATTATACAAATTATCAAGCCTCATCTCAAAAATTGAGAGAATAAGATTGGAGGATATTTCATTTTTAAAAGCCACATTGTAATATCATCAGGTCATGCTGACTACATGGATTTTCATGATTCTCACCTCATTGCTCCACCCTGTTGGCTGGGGTGTTAGAATGCACTGACTGCACCTCTGCAGAGGGGTAAGACTCCCCCAATGGAGCCACCTGTTGGCCATAGGTGGCAACCCATGATGCTTAAGGATAGAGCCCAGGTGGATGAGCTGTTCATGACATGTAATACTTCACTTTGGCCCTATCTTGGGCTAGACGGGCGGTCGAAGAGGCCCACTCCGATCAATCGGCTGGTCACGTCAAGCCCTAGCACCTATATGATTTTCCCAACCCTGTTGCCCTTATGGCAAGCCCCAACCCCTTTTTATCATATGGGTGCTAGAAGGTGGTGGCTGCGGGTCTGCATGTCCTGGGAATGACGTTAAACTCTATCTGATGGTGAGGTTCCAGTTTTGGAGGTTTGGGGAATGTGGAGCACCCCTTCATCACCATTGTTCCCTGGTCCACTCTGACCTGGAGTGGTAGTGTCTGTTAGGGTCCCATCTATGGGTTAAATAGAAAAATGTATTTATAAAAAAATTGTATTATCCATTAAGAATTAATTTATTTCAAAGCTTTATTGGCATTAAATGACCCACTGAGGTTGATATGCCGTAAAACAAAACAAAACAAAACAAACCAAACCTCATTGCTCCCATACAGAGCTTATTGATATGTTTTTGCTGGTTGGACTACACTCGTGTGTTGACAGGACAATGTCACTTATTAGTTTGTACTTACTTCTTGAGCTGTGTCCAGCATTGTTTATCTTACTTGTATGGTTTGTGTTTCTTGGACGTTTTGTGACATATATATATATATTTACCAACCCCTCTGCACGAGCAGGATGTGACACAAGGTCAATTTCTTAAGCGGAGTTTAACAGGTTTGAATTCAGAGTTTTCCTTCTCCTAGACCGGTTGCCTAACCAAGGGTAAAGAGCCCAGTCTGCCCTGCTATTTATCCATAGCTGGAGGCAGAGTAAGATTCATACCTTTCCCAAGGGTATTAGCGCTAAGTGAAATGCAATTACCATATCCAGGATTTGAACTCGGGGCGACGAGTCCATTTCCCATGACTTTAACCATTACACCACGCGCTTCATTTTGTGACATATAAGGTGTGCTCTAATTCCTCACCTAGATTTATAGACTAGCTGAGGTCACGTGAGTTATTCTTGCAACCAATCACTAGCAATGCTGCGGGCCGGATAGAATACTTAACCCTTCCCCCCTACTGGTCATAATTACATTTGCACTCTTTGAGGACGGACATAGGATTGCCGGATATTTACCAATACTCAGGAAAGACTTATATGATTACCAGAGTAACAAAAGGATTCATTATCGAAGGATTCTATACCAGTAACTGAGAACACTTTAGTAACCAAATGATTCATTATTTATCAAGGATCCAATTCCACTGGATAAGCGCTTCTTAAAAATGACCCTTAAAAACGTAACAGTGTTATAACCTCCAAATGATTGTCATTTATAATTGTATTAACTCTAACCTGAAGTTCTGTGAAGACTCCTGATTACGAGATGAAGGCTCTCAAATTCGACAAGAAACACCTGAAGAACATTAGAGGACACATTGGCTGAAACATTATGCATATAATAATAAAGTTGAGGTCAACAGTCCAAAAAAATCTTAATAATAGTAAAAAAAAAATGAGGTTCTTTTTTTCTGTTGAACAAGTGGGCAAATATGTGTACTTGATGACAGTTATTCATTTGCATAAATTTATGTTGAAGCCATTTTCCTATTTTCTGAAGTTTTACTATGGTTGACTAATTGATCATAATGGCAATGGGAACAGACATCAATTTGTCAAAGATTATTTATATCTGATATCCAGGGACAGAGCTGAATAACAAGGCAGATTTCTATGACCACTAGCTGACTTGTGACTTTTCTTTTTTTGGTGCTTTCTATTTTTTCCTTTTTTCTTTTTGTGACTTTTTTCTTTTTGTGACTTTTTTCTTTTTGTGACTTTTTTCTTTTTGTGACTTTTTTCTTTTTGTGACTTTTTTCTTTTTGTGACTTTTTGTGACTTTTTTGTACACTCCACTTTTTGTGACTTTTTTCTTTTTGTGACTTTTTTGTGACATTTTTTTGCACACTCCTAAATCTTGATATACTGTCAATTCCTTCAGGCTCATATCACTGATGGACATTTATTAAACATTTCACTCATTGGGGAGGATATTTTGGTACCATTTTAGTATGTGGCCTACAGTGTGGGAGTCTATCCCCTTTTCGCTAGCGTTATACCAGGGATATTTTTTGCTGAGGTGGAGCGCTATATTTACCGACAGCTCCCCACTTTACCGCACAGATCAGATTACCCAATCTGTGCTACTCATATGCTGAGTTGGCGAGGACCGGTATCGAACCAGGAACCTTGTGATTCCAAGGCGTGTGCTTTACTGACTAAACTAAACCAGCCCTTAAAAGTAGAATAGATAAAACAAAAATCTGTCTGCCCTGTCGGCTGGGGCGTTAGAATGCACTGAATGCACCTCTGCAGAGGGGTAAGACTCCCCCAATGGGGCCACCTGTTGGCCGTGGGTGGCGACCCGTGGTGCTTAAGGATAGAACCCAGGTGGATGAGCAGTTCATGACTTGCAATACTCCACTTTGGCCCTTACTTAGGCTAGACGGGCAGTTGGAGAGGCCCCCTCCGATCAATCAGCTGGTCACATCAAGCCCTAGCACCTATATGATTGCTCCAACCCTATTGCCCTTATGGCAAGCCCCAACCCTTTTATCATATGGGTGCTAGAAGGCGGTGGCTGTGGGTCTACATGTCATGATAATGACGTTAAACTCTATCTGATGGTGAGGTTCCAGTTTTTGAGGTTGGGGAATGCGGATCACCCCTTCATCACCATTGCTCCCTGGTCCACTCTGACCCGGAGTGGTATTACCTGTTAGGGTCCCATCTATGGGTTAAATAGAAAACATGAGTTTGCAAACAAAATTGTATTATGCATTAAAAATGAAATTATTTCAAAACTTTGTTAGTATTAAACATTTTTTTTACCAAAAGAAGTATTCGGCATAAAATAACCCAAGGGGTTGACATGCCGTAAAACCCAACCAACCAAACCAAACCATCAAAGACATAATAAATAAATAAATAAAATTACCACTTCTCTTATGAAATAATTTTTTTTGCAAAGATTCATAAACGCGTTTTAATAGAATCAAGGGAATTTAGTACCTTTTTAGTATGTGTCCTACCTTTTGAATGTGGCCTACAGAATCATGCCTCTCTTATAGTATGTGACCTACCATAAAAAGCATATTATATGGTTATAATAACTGCTAACCCCTAACCCTATTTTAGAATATTTTAGAATTAAATAGATCTGATTCATGTAAATTATGGATAAATTCTTAAATTATTCTTAATTGCTATATACAGCTTATGACTGAATTGCATTTCTTGAAATTGAATATATGTGAAAAGTAATTAGTTTCAATAAATTGCCTACTACTTATATCTATAAATATACTCTTACTGAGGTAGGACACATTCAAACAGGGTAGGCTACATACTCTAGTTGCACCAATATTTTCCATACTTGCTTTCTTAATAACTTTCATAACGGCCAATAGAACAGGATTAAATCCAATGATGCTGACTCCATCCAAAACCTCAAACTCTGTTATCCTGATTACTATTGTTTGCTTGTAAAATCTTAGAATAAGAGTTTTTATCTTTCAACAGAATTTTGGCTATTCAAAAATTTGGACCATATGACCTTTAGGCACCCCCTTTTTGATCTCGATTAAGAAAGGACATGTTTTTCTTTTACACCGTCAATATCTGATTGTTTTAACAGACGTTTTTTAGATTTAAAAAAAAATCATAAAACTAACCCCTAACCCTAACAAACAACCAGATATTGACGGTGTAAATGAAAAACATGTCCTTTCTTAATCGAGATCAAAAAGGGGTGCCTAAAGGTTATATGGTCCAAAAATTTTTTAAAATTAAGTTTATTGTACCTTAAACTGTCTTAATTTTGTTGTAGTGATTGTCTTTCCTTGTTGAGATGGGGTTGAAAGTGGAAAAGGTTTATCTTCCCTTTGCCACCAGGGTTTGCCACTGGACCAGTTGTTGTCTCTGTCCATTTGGATTGGGGGCGGGGGACTTGCCCTGTAGTAGGGCCCCCGATTTTCCGTTTCAAATTTTTCTAAATTCCGTTTCCACTTTTAGTCAATTCTGTTTTTTTCCGTTTCCACTGTTGGTAATTTCCATTTTTATTGTATTTTGCGAAAAAATTGAAATAAAATATGCTATAATTATTAAAACTGAAAAGAAAAACATAATTCAAAGTTTTATTACATATAAAGAAATAGCAAATGTCTACAATTCTTTTTGAAATTGTGAAATGAAAGTCCAAAAATAAATTATATGTAAAAATAAATATGTAACATGACTAAACAATGAAATCTTGCAGCGCATAATTATCTTCGAGGTAGAACTTTTAATCAGAGCTTCCTTCTTTAAGAAAGAACACATTCAGTGTTTTTGTGTTTTTATGTAAAGGGATCCAGATTGATTTATAATCATTGATTTGCAATATTAAAATTAACAGAAAAAATCACATTTAAAGAATCAACAGCAAATAACTTGAATCTCAACAATAAATATCTGAGAAAGTCAAACATTTTGACTAAAATTTTACAAAACAAGAATTAAACCATAATAATTGAATCTTTGTAACAAAATATAAAAAAAAACAAATTTGATATATTAATTCAAAATTTGAATAAAACAACTTATCTCAAGTTGAAATATTCCTCAAATTTAAAATTGGATATTTCCCAAATAAAGAAATTAGCAATCTTCAAATCTCTTTTCTAAATCTCCATTGTAATACAACATTCTAAGTTGCTTGGTGTTTTCAGGAGTAAGACTTTCACGTTGTTTATTTAGTAAATGTTTATATTGAGAAAATGAATGTTCAACATCTACACTGGTAACAGGTATCCATATGACCTTATTGGCAATCTGTTCCAGAAGGGGAAATCTACTCTATTTGCATTCCAAAATGCTGGGATGTTAAAAGGATTTGGTAAATCATCTTGGTAATTCACATAAATATGGAATTCTTCAAGAAGATCAGTAGAAAGATTTTGCAAGTCCTTAATGGCTGCAAAACTATCAATGTCATGGCTTATACAAGGTAGCTGTCTAGGATCAAACAGACGAGATGCCTTGTAAAAGTTATATACAGAGTGAGCATCCAGATATTTATTCAGTTTTGAAAAAGATGTGCTGAACAAATCTCCCTCTCTGTATTTTCTAGTTCTGACAGAAGACAGTCAGTTTCTACAACAAATGTTGATTTTGATGTACCAGTATCCAAATACTGTTTTACATCCTCCATCATGTTATAAATAACACATGCAAGTGGAGACTTGGTTTCTTCTAAGCTTGTCAAAACTGTTATTAAACAGATGCAGTTCTCTTTTATAAAATGCAGATTCAGGCGCAAATTATGGTAAGAGGCATGATGTAGTCGACCATTATCTACTAATTCCAGAATCCTATCTACTGCAAGGCCATGGCTCTTTAGAACCCTTCATAAAATTGCACAAAGGATGAGTGATATTTGGCTGCATTAAACCAGGAATTCCATCTGGTTGCTACTGGCACAGGGGGTAATTTCACATGTTCCTTAGGCAAGGAACCTTCAAGCCATTTAAGGTATCGCTTTTTTCGACTTGCCTTTTTAAAAAAGGCTGACTTGATGAATGTAATGAGCTGGGTAACATTATCAAATGCTGACCAGTGTGAAAATACTTCACCAACAAGATTTAAGATACAGGCTAAGCACAACAAATGGTAACTGTTAGAAAAGACATTTGATAACACTTCCCTATGAGCTTTTTTACAATAAGCTGCAGAATCTGTTACAAATGCAACATCCACGAGACTTACAGCTTGGATGCATGCCTGACTTCAGGTTTGATAATTGCATTCTACTAAGGTCACAACATCAATGAGAAATGACTCCCCACAAATGCTTGCAATCACATTCAAAATGCTGTGGTCACAACAGTCAGTGGTTTCATCTGTTATGATGCTAACAGCAAGTTTGGTTTTCAGGGCAGCAAAATGAAGAGCAAACAATTTTGGCAGATGAAGTTGCCTAACCCAATTGACACTTGGAATGGCACCACCTTCCTTACAGTGTTTTAATAGAAATGGCCTCATTTTGTCAATTTTGTGTAGGGGAATGTCAAAGTACAGATTTTTAAAAAATCAAGAACAAAATCGGCCCATACTTTACATTTAAACAAAATTGTAATTGTCTTCTGTTTTAGTTGAGAAGACTTTGTTGCCTAATCATTTTTGGATTTTATATGATCTTTGATTGTGTCAACCCTAAAAATGTCAACACTGTGAAGACAGAATTTGCAAAATAACATATTTTCTTCTGCATAAAAGTCATCAGGAAATTGCTCTACTCTGGCTATAGCACAAATTTTAGATACTGGGGTCTTTTTTTATATTTTATCTTTTTTTAAAAAAATTTTTTTTATTAGTGGAGAAGGTCCAACTTAAAGGTGATTTGTTATATTGATTTGATTCAACCATCTCGTCAATTTGTTGCTTATTCATACAACTGGTTTTGAAAAATAGATAATATATAAAAAAATAATCATTGATAGTTAATGATATTAGGATTTTTTGTTCAATTTAAATTTGTTTTTACAATGGTGAAGTGATGCAAATATGAATCCGGGAGAATCCCTGTGTAACGATAAGCTTTGGAGTAGACAAGCCAGTCTTTCATAAAATGGCGTTTGGGAAAGTTTTTTCTTTATTTCTAAATTGTATGATTACATGATACTAGCATTTACTTTTCTTTCATCATATTCATAAAACAAGGTTACAAGTTGTTTAGAATCTTTTACTTGTAAATTTTGTAAAAAAATCAAACAGAGCATTGAGGAAATGAATTTGTTAAACTTTTTGATCTTTGTATCTCCCCCTTCCACTTTCTACATGCCTACCTTCGCATTTCCACTTTACCAATGGTACGAGGACCGACCGACTTTCCTTTGTTACATTACAGTTTCTTAGAAAAATATAAGACTAGTCAAACATTTTCTCAAAAAATTTATGACTCACTTTTCTTTTTTTAGGTAAAAACTTTTGCTCTTAATTCTTTTTCGGATCGTAAAATCAATTTTTAAGGAAATAACTAGGTTATGTTATGTTCTATTTATTAAAACGTTTAACAAAAAAATCGGAGAGACAGTCAAGTTTTGAAAGAATTAAAACAAAAATTTGAAAACCAAAAAATCTATTTATTATGGAAAATTTCATTAAAAATCCCAAATTCTGTTTAAGATTAACTATTATGTGATCCCGTCCGTGATTCCATGACCTGTATTACACTCCCATGTATGCAGGGTGACTTTCTCCACCTCCTGTACGAAGTGACAACATTTTGATGTAGAACTTTCATCTATTCGTTTAACTCTTGACTCTTCAAGGACTTTTTTTTCCCTTAGGACTCTCATCCTTATTGTTTTGTATTGTATGTTGAATGTTGCTCAGACAAAGTCTGTATATTGTTATGTATCTTTGTTGGAATTTGTTGTATATATTCACCTGCATTCTGATGCTTTTCTGAGGCCTCCTAACATATTATAAGTAGTGGTATTAGCTGGTGTTTGGTTTAGTTTGTTTTACGGCATATCAACCTCAGTGGGTCATTTAATGCCAACTAAGTTTTGGATTCATAGGGATAGTTTGGTAGAAAACAAATGTATATATGTATAGATTTTAACTATTGTTGAATTGTTCACATTTTCGTGCAATCCCATTTCTTTTAGGAAATGTAAAATCCTGGATGGTCGTATTTTTGTGAAGTGATTTTACATTTCCTAAAAGTGGAATATGTAAAATCCAGGATGATCAAACTTTTCATGGAAATAAGACCATTGTCTAAGGATCATTGCTTATGAAGCTTTATATAGTGTTTCTCTTTTGATTTTCTGCCCTGTTGGCTGGGGCGTTAGAATGCACCGACTTCCCCAAATGGGGCTACCTGTTGGCTGTGGGTGGCAACCTGTGATGCTTAAGGATGGAGTCTTGGTGGATAAGCAGTCCATGACCTGCAATACTCACTTAGAACCTTACTTAGGCTAGATGGGTGGTCGGAGAGGCCCCTCCGATCAATCAGCTGGTCACATCAAGCCCTAGCACCTGTATGATTACCCAACCCTATTGCCCTTATTTCAACCCCCAACCCTTTTTATCATATGAGTGCTAGAAAGCAGTGGCTGAGGATCTATATGTCCTGGGAATAACGTTATACTCTATCTGATGGTGAGGTTCCAGTTTTGGAGGTTTGGGGAATGTGGAGCACCCCTTCATCTCCATTGCTCCCTGGTTCACTCTGACCCGGAGTGGTAGTACCTGTTAGGGTCCCATCTATGGATTAAATAGAAAACGTAAGTTTATAAACAAAATTTGATTATCCATTAAGAATGAATTTATTTCAAAACTTTATCGGCATTAAATGACCCACTGAGGTTGATATGCCATAAAACAAACAAAACCAATCTTTTGATTTTCTGCACATTTTCTGGTAATTTTCACCTTTAGTTGTCAAAATTCCTAGTAAATAAGGCAATTAGAGTAACCTCCCTTGATTTTCACTTTGAACTAAGCCGGTAGCCATTTTGAAAGTCTCTGCGAAATAAACAAATCTTAGAAACTTTTTCAAAAACAATACAACTGCAGGCTTTAACACAAAAATATCATAATGTGTTCTTAATAACAATTAAGTTCATTTCAGATAATTTTATGCTAGGAATTTAGCCAACTGACTTTCACTTTGAAACAAAATGGTAGCCATTTTGAATGTGTCTATGCAAAATATATAAATCTAAGAATCGTTTCGAAAACATTACAACAGCAAGCTTTGATACAAAAATATCATAAAATGTGTTCTTAATAACAATTAATTTCATTTCAGATAATGTGTACGCACAATTTTATGCTAGGAATTTTAACAACTAAAGGGGAAAATTACCCATTTTCTCACCTGTCCGATTGTAATCTCATTATTATTTTACCTTTTTCAGATGCTGATACACCTGTATAGTGACAACAACCATGTCCTAGATGGCTTCAATGCTACTTATGTCATAACAGACTGTCCGTACAACTGCAGTAACCGGGGTGTTTGCAAGAATCACACGTGCGAGTGCAACTTTTGGTATACAGGTATTGGCTGCGAGAAACGTCTCTGTAGTACCGATTCCTGTAAAGGCCATGGGAAATGCAAGCAGAAGGAACGGTGTATTTGTAAGGAGGGATACGTGGGAAGCTACTGTGACCTTCGACTGGATGACAGCCGACGTGACCCCGGGGATCCAGGGGAGGGACGCTGGTATACTCTATCCAAATCCAGTGATATTTTTACACCAAGAACAGGCCACACGGGCCTCTTCATCACAGCCTCAAATGCTTTATGGATATTTGGGGGTTTCACTTTAAATAAAATTCTCGATGATCTAGTGTTTTATAGTTTTAATACTAACCAGTGGGAAATTGCCGATCGGAACCTTCCATGGCCATCGGCTCGCTATGGACATGCTGGTGCTGAGTTTGAGGATTCGTTTTACATTTACGGTGGAGTCATACGCAGCAAGGTCTTCTCGAATGAACTATGGATTTACAATACTACCTCTCGTGTGTGGTCTCAAAAGGCGGTTGAGAGTCATGACGTCCCTTACAGTTTGACGAGCCACACATTAACTCGGGTGGATAACTGGCTGTATTTATTCGGAGGCCTTCGGATGAACGGTCTCTTTTCCAACGATATCTTTAAGATCGACACCAATGTTGGCCAGTGGGAGCGGGTGAAAGTCCGTGGCGGGCGTGTCTTTATGCGTCGATTGGCTGGCCACACCACCATCTTCCACCGGGAATCAAATTCCCTTTTGGTTTTTGGGGGTTTCTGGATGGAAAGTGCCTTTGCGAGCCGGCGCACAGACCATCTTCATGCTTTCCACCTCGAGGAGAGGTATTGGTCAGAAATTGCCTACCCTATCACCAACTATGAAAGGAAGAAGTTTTACCCCCATGTGATAGCACATCATTCCGCTGTTCAGATGGGCAACTATATGGTCATTTTTGGAGGTAATTCCCATGTGCATAACGAGTGGAAAATCTGTTATGATTGGCAGCTCTATCTGTACAATATGGGATGCCACATTTGGGTCAATCGGGAAGCTATTGAAAACATTGGTGGTGAGTATAACTTTTTTTTTTTTTTTTTTTTTTGTACCAATTTATTTGTTTACATTAGAGCCACACTACATTTATCAGTTTAATCCTCCTATGTCTCTTAAGTTGTCCAAATTTCTAAGATGAATCAATATTATTAATTTTGAATTCTCTCTTTCATCTATTTTTTTGCTTTAAAGTAGTAGAGAAATAAAATAAAAACTTGTTAAAATTAGTATTATTTGGATTAGTTGGACTATTGTCCTCATCTTTATCTACACATTTCAGCTGATGTGCCCTCCGGCCTTCTTCAGGTATTTCTTGTCGGACTTGGGAACCTTCTTGAATTATTCTATTTTACTGTCACCTTTGACCAGGATTGAACCTGCAGCCCAGAGATAACTGTAACTTAGAACTGTATTCACAACGCATATATCCACTATGCCATGTGTCCAATTGGAATAATTAACATAGCTTAACACTTGTACCTAGTCATGGTTAACGGAATGAGAACAGTCTACCCCATGGATTGAATAAAAGGTTAGGTTCAAAGTTCTGTGGCGGCTCCCGATTACGACATGAAGTTATTTTTGGTTGGACTCGGAAACTATCTTAAGCTTGGGAACCCTCTCCTTGGATTTGGTTTCAGAGTCCGACAAGAAATACCTGAAGAAGGCTGGAGGACACATTGGTCGAAATGTTGTGTAGATAGCAATAAAGATGAGGATAATAAATTATTAAATTTATATGACCAATGCTTTTTTATCTGAATTTTTTAGATGATTCTTGATAATTTGTACTATTTGGATTATTCGGACTATTGTCCTCATTTTTGTCATGTATACAATGTTTCGTCCTTCTTCAGTGTGTCCAGTTGGACATGGTGCAACGGATATAAGGATTAAGTGAATACAGTTCTAAGTGACAATCTGTAGGTTGCAGGTTCAATCTTGACCACAGACGATAACATAGAATCCTTAGCATAGCTTAACACTTGTACCTGGATGTGGTTAGCAAAAAGAACTGTCTACTCAGGTGAATTGAATAAAAGGTTTCTTTCAAAGTTCGATGAAGGCTCCTGCGTTCGATGAGAAACACCTGAAGAAGGCTGGAGGGCACACTGGCTGAAACATTTATATAGCAATAAAGATGAGGACAATAGTCTGAAAAATCCAAATAGTACAAATGCTTTTTTGATCTCGGAAATCCCAGCAACAAAAAAGTACTATACCAATATTAAAGAAATAAGATGAAAAACTAGTCGGATATTAATAATGAAAAACATTCAAGAAATGGTTAAAATTGCAAAATTAAAACTGAAAAATTTGGCTTGGGCATAGATTTTATTGAATTTAATCATTACTAAGGACATGATTTATGTTATTTTCAACTTAAATTTTAACCGTTAGTTGTGTTTAAGGAAAAAAAAATAGATAAAATAAAATAAGATGAATCAGAATTAATAAACATGTACAAACAAAAAACATACTTTCTATTTGAATATTAGAGGCGACACATTCTTTTCTTAAGTATGGATGACAAAAAGTGTAATAATCCATGTTTTTTATGTTAATAAATTCTTGGAAAATATTTATCTCCCTTAAAAATTAGTTATCTTGTGGCCTCTGTAGGAAAATAATGTTCAATGAAAAACGGTTAAAAAGACAACTAACGGTTAAAATTTAAGTTAAAAATAACATAAATCGTGTCCTTAGTAATAATTAAATTCATTAAAATCTATGCTCAAGCTAAATTTTTCCGTTTTAATTTTGATGATGATTTGCAATTTTAACCCAAGAAATACGGACACTTTAAAACGACTACTAGACGTAGAGAAACAACAGAAATAAAAAGTAAGAAAAACCCACAAAAAATTCACAATTATGCTTGACATTAGAAATCTAGACTTATTGCAACTTTTACTTGACTGCTGTTTGTTACCGTAAAAGAAAGTAACCGCTATGTTCATTATTAGTACTAGCAGGACCTGTGAATATATCACAGAATAATAATTTAATTATTACAAAGTTTGATATGTTTATTTAAAACCTATTCGCCAAATAGTTTAATATGAAAAAAAGTATAATAATCTTATTTAACTCTCTCTCTCTCTCTCTCTCTCTCTCTCTCTCTCTCATTCTTTCTTAAAAGTGGGGTTGTAAAATATTTACATTGATTTGCCGATAAAAATCTGGAGGGAGGTGTTTAAAATATCTACATTTATTTGCTGACAAAAAAGTGACAAAAGCGTTTCGGAAAATATTTAAATTGGGCTAGAAATTCACTTGACGCTGGCTTGCGAAAACAAAGTATAAATTAAGGCCAGAGATCATATGAACAAGAATTGGTAAAATTGTTGGATTATGAAATGATATCAATTATGAAACACCCTGAATTATCACATTCAGTTCCATTCATTGTTTATTTCTATCTTGGTAAATATTGAAGTCAGTCAGTCTACTATTGGTTTGAACAACAGCAACTGGCCAAGCACAACTGAACCAGTGTCACGACAACTGGTACTTATGGGAATCCAGAATAGTCCACTCATGCATTTGGGTGATTCCATTCCTTGAGTCCTGATTGGCTGCTTGGTTTCTATGATGTTCTGAGGCTTCATAAATAACCTGCCATTTTGCAGTAGTCTTTGAAGCAAACCAGGTTCATATTAAGTTACAACTGCTTGCTGCCTTGTCTTACCAATTCGACGGTAATTGGAACTAGTATGATTATTCTAGGCATCAAATTTTTTTGAAACACCATGTATGTAATTTTAAAAAAATGAAAAAACACAATTTTCATTCATAAGTTATGTTTAATAAGGAGATGCTGCAGTGTTTCAGTTTGTTCAACAAACCTTCCTCATTTTATATATATATATATATATATATATATATATATATATATATATATAAAAGTTATGAAATTCTTTTGAAGACTTTTGTTTCTTTAATAATTTATTTTTCTTTAAACAAACAAAGACCCTGAGGAAGTTTGTTAAACAAACCGAAACACAGCGGCATCGACTTATTAAAAATCACTTGTGAATGAAGCTTGTGTTTTTTCATTTTTTTTATAATATTACATTTTGTCGGATTTACTTCCAATTTTTCTTCACACAAACACACATATATATCTTTTTTCGAACACATAAAAATTCTCCGTATTTTGACCACTTTAATTTCAAACACCAAACATTTTACTCTGACGAAAGCCGTTATTCTTTGTATGCTTAAAGATTTTGTAGTTTTCTATTATTATTATTATTATTATTATTCTATTTTATATTTAAAATAATAAAAAATAGAATACATGTGTACATGAACAAACTACTAGCCGAAACACGTGTTAGTAAATCTATTTTATCCATTCAGCATTTTCTTTCCTTTGTTTATTTTTCTTTTCAACATAGTCAGATTTGCTTCCATTTTCAACTTACATATATATATATATATATATATATATATATATATATATATATATATATATATATATATATATTGATTGTATCTCTAGAGTACAGACATGTTTGCTTAAAGCTATTTCATACTTCCATTAATAGAACTAGCAAATATATGCACCCTCCGGGTGCAAGTATTTAAGTCTTAATGTAATAAAATATTGTATTAAATTAGAAAGGCTAATGAAACTAAATAAGAATACAGATAAAAAGATTTGAAACAGAGGGAGTATAATAAAAAATGGAACAACTGAAACTTACTCTTCCATCACTCCCGTCTTTCATTGTTATTTTTTCGAATTTAAGTATTTAGTTAAAAGAGGAAGTGAAGAATAAAATGACAGTTATTTTATCTTGTTAATGGATTTCATTTAAGATGCATTGAAGAGATTTTTGCTTATATTCATTAAAATAAAACCAAACAGTTAGAAATCAATAATACTAAGCACATATTTATTAAATTCGATTTTTTAATATTAATATGCAAATTAGCCTTCCCGTTCACATTGTAAACCGCTATTTTGTTGTATATATAAATATAATTGCATGTTGTTAGTATGTAGACATAGTTAACAGTATTAATAATGTAAGATAATTTTATTAATAATTGAGGTTTAGATAAAAATAAAATCATGGAGAATGTGATGTCAATAACTAAGAGAATTGTGACTTGAGTAGGAATATAGTTTCGGTTACAGACGGAAAAGCACACAATCTCCATTATAATAAGAAATGCTAAGTCTGAAGCATTTGGCTCACAGTGTATATCAAAATACCTATTTAACTTATGGTGTATAGTTAAATAGTGCTCAGCCTTAAACGTTGGGCTGATGGGTTCAAGGCAAGACATAATCTCCTCAAAGAAAGAAAAATTGATAGAAAATGATTTTTTTGTTTTGAGATGTATGAAATGTTTGAGACACAGATGAACAGATTTCCTTGATCTGTTTAAATCCCATAGACTTTTGGGTGGCACATCATATATGTCTGTGTGTGTGTATATATATATATATTAGTGTAGACAAGAAAAAATTCAAATGAATCCGATAGTATGTTGAAAAATAAGAAAATTATTGATTTTTGGTAAAATGTTCCGACACTAAGTGTTTCAATTAATGGATCCACAGTATTAAAACGTATTTGAAATAAATATGTATTTAGTATGTATTATTCATTTGAATATATTCAAATGAATAATACATACTAAATACATATTTAAAACCAGCACATGATATTTATTACCCTGAAGAGAAACACAACTCAATAAATATTTATTTCTAATGTTTTAATGCTGTGGATAATAATGTATATTTCTACCCCAGTGCTCTGATAATATATATATATATATATATATATATATATATATATATATTAATGTGAATATTATATACAGTGGTACCTTGACTTACGAGTTTAATTCTGCTTGTAACTCAATTTCCTGGCATATCAAATCACTTTCCCCCATTGAAATAAACTGAAATGCCATTAATCCGATCCAGTAGTTTTGCTACTTATTTTTTTTAAATAAAAAAAAAACAATGGAATGTAATGACTTATGTGGTGTAATATATTTAAATTTTTTTTTTCTTTTTTAAATATTTTTCTTTGGTGCTTAAATGTTTTTAGTGAACTAAATAAGCGTATCTGAAGCTCGCTTGTATCTCAAATTTTAGCTCTCAATGCAAAGCAAAAAGTTGACAGTGACAGTTCATAACTCAGAAAACTTGTCAGTTGAGAAACTTGTAAGTCAAGGTACCACTGTGTGTGTGTGTGTGTGTGTGTGTATATATATATATATATATATATATATATATATAATGAGGAAAAGGGGTTGGAATGAATCCGACAGAATGAGGTAAAATAAGGAATGAAAGAACAAAACTCAGACAAAAGCAGAAGCTGAGTTCAACACTTCACCGAAATATACTACACATTTTTGTCTGAGTTTTGTTCTTTCATTCCTTATTTTATCATATATATATATATATATATATATATATATATATATGTGTGTGTGTTGTGTGTGTTGAAAGGATAAATAAAGGAAAGAAAATATTGAACATGCCAACACGTGTTTTGGACGAGAGTTTGTCCATGTACACATTGTATTCTGTTTATTATTTTAAACTAGCAAATATATGCACCCTCCGGGTGCAAGTATTTAAGTTTAAATGTAATAAAATATTAGATTAAATCAGAAAGGCTAATGAAACTAATTAAGAATTCAAATAAAAAGATTTTAAACGGAGGGGGTATAATCGTAAAATAGAACAACTGAAACTTACTCTTTCATCACTTCCGTTTTTCAATGCTAAATTTTCCTAATTTAACTATTTAGTTAAAGTAGGAAGTAAAGAATAAAATTACAGTTATTTCTTCTTGTTAATGAATTTCTTTTAGGATTTATTGAAGAGATTTTTACTCATATTCACTAAGATACAACCAAACAATTAGAAATCAATAATACCAAGCACATTTTTATTAAAATCAGTTTTTTTAATATCAATATGCAAATTAGCTATACGTTTACACTGAAAATTGGTATTTTGTTGTATATATAAATACAATTGCATGTTATTAGTATTTAGGTAAGGCCAACAGTATTAATAATGTCAAACAGTTTTATTATTAATTGAGGTTTAAATAGAAATAGAATCATGGAGAATGTGCCGTAAATAACTAAGGAAATTGTGACTTGAGTAGTAATATAGTTTCGGTTACAGATAGAAAAACACACAATCTCCATTATAATAAGATATGAAATAAAATAATAGAAAAATATTAAATATTTAAGTATACAAAGGAAAAACGGACTTCTTCAAAATATCAGATATTTTGATATGTTGGCATTTCATTAAACCATTTTTATCCAGTCAACATTTTCTTTCATTTATTTAATTATCCTTTCAAAATATTGTCAATTCATTTCCATTTTTCAACTTATGCACACACACACACACACACACATATATAATGTAAGTTGAAAATGGAAGCGAATCCGATGATATGTTGAAATGAAAAATAAAGAAAAGAAAATGTTGAATGGATAAAATAGGATTTATTTTATTTTATTTTACTGACATGTGTTTCGGACAGGAGTTTATCCATGTATTCTATCTATTATTATTATTTTAAATACAAAATAAAATGAAATAACAATAATAGAAAAACTACAGAATTATTTTTAGTATACAAAGTAAATCAAATAGGTTGATTCTTTTTTTTCGAACATCTCAGAAATTCTCCGTATTTCAACTGATTTGATTTAAAACACCAAGGACTTACTTACTCTGACAAAGGCCGTTATTTCTTTGTATACTAAAATAAAAAAATAAAAATTTCTGTAGTTTTTTCTATCAGTTATTTTATTTTGTATTTAAAATAGTAATAGATAGAATACATGTATGCATGGATAAACTCCTGGCTGAAACAAGTGTCAGTAAAATAAAATAAATCCTATTTTATCCATTCAACATTTTCTTTCCTTTATTTTTCATTTCAACATATTTTTCATACAGGCAAATTTATATATATTATCATAGTGATTACCACTTCAATGGATGGAATGAAAGGAATTAAAATGTTTATTAGTAAAACAAGGGTCCTTTCGGTGCTTGTCAAGTTATACTATCGGAATCGATTAAAACTAAAGTTGTAAACAAATTTTTTGACACAAATGGATATGGTAGGATTAAGGAAACGGTTTGACAGGCAAAACAAAACTTTTTTAAATTTTTTATTCCTTTCATTCCATCCATTGAAGTGGTGATCACTATGATAACCCTCAATATATTATATATACTACCAAATATATGCACCCTCCGGGTGCCAGTATTTAAGTTTTTAATATAATAAAATGTTAAATTAGAAAGGCTAATGAAACTGAATAAGAATGCAGATAAAAAGATTTGGAACAGAGGGGGTATGATTGAAAAATAGAACAACTTTGAAACTAACTCTTCCATCAATTTCCATTACTCCCGTCTTTCATTGGTAAATTTTCCTAATTTAACTATTTAGTTAAAATAGGAAGTAAAGAATAAATTACAGTTATTTCTTCTTGTTAATGGATTTCTTTTAAGATTTATATCTGAGATTTTTGCTCATATTCAATAAGATAAAACCAAACAATTAGAAATCAATAATACTAAGCACATATTTATTAAAATCAAATTTTTAATATCAATATGCAAATTAGCCTTCCCATTCACACTGTAAACCGCTATTTTGTTGTATATATAAATACAATTGCATGTTTTTAATATGTAGAAATGGTAAACAGTATTAATAATGTAAAACAATTTTATTTATAATTGAGGTTTATGTAAAACACACAATCTCCATTATAATAAGATATATATATACATACACACACACTCATTATTTCTTTAAATCTGAATAATACTGATAATGTTCAAATTACTAGATTTAAGTTAATGTTCAGTTATTTTCAGTGAATTTTTTGTTTACAGTATATTTAAAAAAAAAAAAAATAGCTAACCTATCTAATATTTAAATCCACCAACCTTTTTATCTGCTTATATATGTGTATATCTGTGTGTATGGTCTTGAATCTTCAGGTTCAAGAAGGGGGTCCAGAAAGATACCAAAGAAGGACTATAACTTAAACACGAGAAAGGATGCGTTTTTCTTTCATGGTGATTATTTTTTTATTTTATTTTTTTTTTTCTCACCTCTTTGAAGTCTTCTTGCATGAAGAAATTGAAATGTTCTTGGAATTGGTAAACTTAAAAATTGGTAACTTAAAACATGTTCAGCTAAATCAGTCAGCCTTTTATTCTTAAATATAAGGGAATTATTTCATACTAGCGGGACCTGTGGAATTTACACAAAGCTAAACAAAAATCAAAATGAGCTATTTTAAACCAGAAACGATGTTGGTATCAGCCAGACAGCGCTAGAGATTGTTTGGAATCTGAGATGGAGTGGCACACCTACAATCAGCTCCTCACTTCACCACACAGATCTCTATGCTACTTGTACGCTGAGTTGGCTAGGGCTGGTATCGAAGCTGGAACCTTATGGTTCCTAATTGGACGCTCTACCAACTGAGCTAAACAGGCCCTATAAGTTCATAAACATGCATGGGTTCATTGTGTTCACTGAGATGTCATGTCTTACTAGGGCGAGTCAAAAGTTTTGCAATATTTGTTAAAGTTTTCAATTCTTCATTCCAAGAACATGTATGGTTGAACGATTTGTTTTTCCTTTTTTAATTTTGGAATAAAAAAAAAATTTTTTTTTTTTTTTTTATACTCTTTCTAATTTAACATCTAATATAAGGGATGCTCTGAAAGTAACGCCTCCTATTTATTTACAAAGAAGCTAAAAGGAAGACTCAGCACAATAACATTGTTGAATAGAGCAGATTTTCAGCTTTTAAAAAAAAACATTTTTTCCACAGTCATGACCATTGACTTTCACTAGTGATGACCTCTGCAATGGGCCAACTGTTGGCCGTGGGTGACAACCCGTGATGCTTAAGGACGGAATCCTTGTGGATGAGCTGTCAATGACATGCAACACTCCACTTAGACCCTTACTTAAGCTAGACAGGTGGTCGAAGAGGCCCCCTCCAATCAATCAGCTGATAAGACTTCCCCAAATGGGTTTACTTTTGTCTGTGGGTGGCGACCTGTGATGCTTAAGGATGGAGTCTTGATGGATAAGCAGTCCATGATCTGCAACACTCCACTAAGACCCTTACTTAAACTAGACAGAGGCCCCCTCTGATCAATCAGCTGGTCATGTCAAGCCCTAGCACCTATATAATTCCCCCACCCTATTGCCCTTGTGGTAACCCCCAACCCTTTTTATCATATGGGTGCTAGAAAGCATGTCTAGAAGGCAATGTCTTGGGTATGACATTAAACTCTCTAATGGTGAGGTTTCAGTTCTAGAAGTTTGGGTAATGTGGAGGACCCCTTCATCACCATTGCTCTCTGGTCACTCTGACTCATAGCAGTAGTACTTGTTAGGGTCCAATCTATGGGTTGAATAGAAAATTTGTTTACAAAAAAAAAAAAGGATTCAGTTAAAAAAATTCTTCTAAACTATCGTTACAAATCCTTCAAAACTTTGCTGGCATTAAATAACCCACCGTGGTTGATATGCCATAAAACAAAACCAACATACTAACTGAAAAGTACCTTAATAAGCTTATCTATGCAACTTGAGCAAAAAAAAAAAAAGATTTGAGGACAACATTTTTTAGCTGCTGTGAAAAACTATGTTACCAGATGGTGTAGATTTTGACGAACATGGCATGCAATCTCTTGTTTCTTGTTTGTGAAAATGCATTACCAATGGGAGTGACTAGTCCTTAGTAGCTGAAAACTTGCTCTATCCAACTATGTAATTGTTTTACCTGTAGGTATTTACCTAAGCCATGGGTAGGATGTGACACAAGGTCACAATTATGGGACATTTATTGAGGACCACACTTGCTATTTAGTAGTAATGGATCTGTGAGACTAGCTTGCTAACCATTATACTAAGATGGGTTGTTCTAACTGTGTTACCTGTATGTTTTAGTTTCTATGGAAATAATTAGGAGGCATTACTTTTGGAGCACCCCTCATACCTTTTCTTTAATCTTTTACTTTTTAGTTCTATGCTTATGATAATTAATTTACTTTTAAGTTCTTTCGTGCAGAAATTGTCTTTGCAATTTTGAAAGCCTTAACCCTTTGAACACTGTCCGTTGGCATCCTTCCATCTACTAAAGACAATGGCGTAATGTCAATTTTTTTCTTATTTTTTTTTTAACAGACCAATTTTTGAATGGCAATCTCTGGTGTAGTGACTGCAAAAAAACAGTCATGCTTGTTGGAGTTGCTGTTGTCTCTACTTCCTTTTGGCTCTCTTTTCTGTGGTGGTTTCTTTCCTCTCTTTTTTACTGCTTTTCGTACCTTGTTTGACATGGAGGCGCCAGGTCACACAATCTTCTGCACAAGCCTCCCATGTGTTGGTGTGACATGTCTTCATGTCCCTCTTGCAAACATTTTTAAAGCACAGGCTGGGTCTCCCTACTGGTCAGGTGCCTTCCACTAATTCACCATACAGAAGGTCTTTGGGGATGCAGCTTTTGTCCATCCTTCTAAAGTGACCAAGCCAATGCAGGCGTCTACATGGTACCCTTTTTATCATATGGGTTCTAGAAGGTGGTTGCTGAGGGTCTTCATGTCTTGGGAATGGCGTTAACCTCTAATCGATGGTGAGGTTCCAGTTCTGGAGGTCTGGGGAATGTGGAGCACTCATTTATCACCATTACTCATAGGTACTCTAAACCGGAGAGGTAGTACCTGTTGGGGTGCTATCTATGGGTTGCATAGAAAAATGGGTTTATAAAAAAAAAAAAAAAAAAAAAAAAAATTGAGTATCCATTAAGAATGAATTTATTTCAAGACTTTGTTGGCATTAAATGTGCCACTGAGGTTGATATGCCGTAAAACAAAACAGACTAAACCTACCTGTTGTACCAATGAGGCAGTTGGTGTAGTCTGAAACCTATAGTAATGAATCTGCAAGTTTCTATGGATATAATTAGGATGCATTACTTTTGGAACACCCTTTACACTTTTCTGGTCATGGTGACAATGCACTTTTTGTCCTTGCTCATATTAAACTAACCATATGCAGTGATGCTGATAAATTTTTAATTTATTGCATCCTGGGATGCACATATTTGCTTTGAATGAGTCCCCAGGAATATTTATGGGTCCCAACTAAAGTTTTTTAATGAATTGTAGGGTTTTTATTCATGATCTGTGGAAATGAATAAAGTCATCTAACCACTACGTTCTACCCCATCCCATTTAATTCATTTCCAAGAAAATATTGAAATGTATTTACAGTAAGCTGGAAGAAAAAAAAACAAAAACAAAAAACACTGGAACACATAGATACAATTTTACTGAGTCCTTTTAGATTTTTATGCGGGAGGATGCCAACAAAAAAAGTAGTTCCAACTAGATCACTGAAGTTAACTAGCGACGAGCCTGTTCAATACTTAATTGGATGACCTCTTAAGCAACAGCAGGTACTGTAAGCAACCTGCGTCACTTTGTTTATCAAAGTGACTTGATCAGCATTAAATGATCCGATGTGAACAAAGTTAGGTGGTAGATAATGTGAGTGATTAACCATGTCCAACACAGCTGTCAACCCATAAACTGAAAAGGAGTAGTCTGTGGTGTAATGGTTATCATTGAAAGAATGGACAGTCTGGTTGCATTTCACATAGCACTAATACCCCTGGGAATGGTATGCACCCAACTATTATCCCTCCATTTATGGGTAAATAGCAGAGCAGACCAGGCTCTTTAATCTTGGTATAGCAACCAATCTAGGAGAAAGAAAATTAATTCAAACCTGGTAAACTCTGCTTAAAAGGCATGAGTATTAATTATTATATTAGGGTCCCATCTATGGGTTAAATAGATCAAAATTTTTTAATAATTGAGTTTGAAAAAAAAATATTGAATATCTATCAAAAAAAAAAATGGCATGAAATAACCCAACGGCTGACATGTGGTAAAATCCAATTGGGTGATCTTTTAAGCAACAGAAGGTACTGTAAGCAGACTGAATCTTTTGTTTATCAAATTGATTTGATTCAGCATTGAATGACCCGAAATATGGTTCATATGCCGTAAAACTACCAACCAACCAACCAAAATATTGGGTTTATGGTTTATTGGGTTTATACAGTAATTCTAACTCGATCACTGAAGTTAAGCAGCGATGAGCCTGTTCAATACTTAATTGGAAGACCTTTTAAGCAACAGTAGGTACTGTAAGGAATCTTAATCCTTTGTTTATCGAAGTGACTTGATTGGCATTAAATGACCCGGAAAGGATTGATATGTCATAAAACAACCAAACAACCATCCTATTAAGTTGTTAGAGGTGAGGATTCCCTGTAGCATAGTGGATGACCTCTTAAGCAACAGCAGGTACTGTAAGCAATCTGAATCCTTTGTTTATGAAAGTGACTTGATCGACATTAAATGATCCAAAATAGGGTTGATATGCTGTGAAACCACCAACCAACCAGATTATTGGGTTTATGGTGTATTGTAAAGTAGTTTCCACTAGATCACTGAAGTTAAGTAGCGATGAGCCTATTCAATACTTAATTGGGTGATCTCTTAAGCAACAGCAGGTACTGTAAGCAATCGGAGTCCTTTGTTTATCAAAATAATTTGATTCAGCATTAAATGACCTGAAAAGGGTTGATATGCCGTAAAACTACCAACCAACCTAAATACTGGGTTTATACATTAGCAATCTGAGTCCTTTGTTTATCAAAATGACTTGATCGGTATTAAATGACCTGAAAGATTGTTGATATGCTGTAAAACCAGCAACCAACCAAAATATTAGGTTTATCGTTAAGTAGTGATGAGCCTATTCAATATTTAATTGGGTGATCTCTAAAGCAACAGCAGGTTCTGTAAGTAATCTGAATCTTTTGTTTATCAAAATAATTTGATACAGCATTAAATGACCTGAAAAGGGTTGATATGCTGTAAACCAACCAGCGAAAAATTTAACTGAATGTTATTTGAACCTCTCATGCCAAACGGTTAAATTTTCCTCCGTCTATTTCAACAATCTATGTGCTCTGATAAAGACCGGTTTTATAAAGTGTCTATTACAATTGTCTTCATCTTAATTTTACTTTATAAACCCCACCGGTTGAAACAGATATCTGTCAGCATAATATTTAATATTTGTTTTTCTATTTCTTTTCATCATACTGTCGGAGTTATTCCATTTTATATATATATATATATATATATATATATATATATATATATGGAGACGCAATATCCACAACATACATACATATATATATATATATATATATATATATATATATATACGTGTGTGTTGGCCTCCTTCTGTCTACTAAAGACGATGGCATAGTGTTCACTTTTTTTTTCTTTTTTTAATCTGTTACAGTGTGAGTGGCTGAACAGACCAATTTTTGAATGGCAATCTCTGGTGCAGTGATTGCAAACAAACGGTGATGCTTGCTGGAGATGCTGTTGTCTCTCCTTCCTTATGGTTCTCTTTTCTGCGGCGGCTTCTTTCCTCACTTTTTCTTTGTTTGACGAGAGGCGCCAGGTTGTACGGTCTTCTGCATAAGCCTCCCCTTTGGTAAATTAGTAGAGGGCACCCGACCAGTAAGGAGACCATGCCTGCGCTTTAAAGATGTCTGCAAGAGGGACATGAAAACAAGCCACATACACACACACACACACACACACACACACACACACACACAACACACACACACACACATATATATATATATATATATATATATATATATATATATATATATACACACACACACTCACATACCAACCACTCCACATGGATAGGATATGACATAAGGTCAATTTCTGAACTGGTGTTTATATAATGTTATCACACACACTTATCTCGTTTAGAAACCGTTTTCAAGATTCATTACTATCTATTAAAGTTGTAAAAATAGTTTCTGTGCGCATTTTAAAAATACTTATATTGCATTCTTTTACTTTCTGTTCTCTTTACTTACTTGTATTTATACTTTTCTAATTTTATTATTTTCTCTCACTGTTGCATGTGAATTACTTACCCTACATTTATTGTAATTAATTTTATTACTTTCAATTTTTTTTTCTTATATATTCTTTATAAAAAAAATCTTTTCTAAGCTTTTTATTCTTTTTTTAAAAAACTTTCTTTGGTTAAGTTACAAGTGTAATATCTATGTAATTTTTACCCGTTAAAGAATAAAAAGAACATTTTAATGTATGTTGGTACTTATTCTAGTTGAGCTTATGACTAAAATTAAAAGTGGATATTTTAACCAGGGGGTTGACTAGGGCTGGTATTGAACCCAGAACCTTGTGGTTCCTAGGCAGATGCTCTACCGACTGAGCTAAACCTGACCTATAATTCTTCTTATACTGGATGAAAATTATAGTTTTTTTTTTTTTGTAATAGAAGCAGATTTCTTTTTTTTTTTTTTTTTTTTTTTTTTCAATTTTATCAAAATTTACGTTTTATCAGGAGTACCTTGTATTAGTCACTTTTTTTAATTTAAAAAAATAATTAAAAAAAATTTTTTTTTTCAAATAATTCCTAATTTTTTAAAACTAAAAATGCCTCATTTTGTCTTGATTTTTGTTTTTTGTAATTTTGTTTTCCGGTTTTTTATTTGTTTTTTTTAAAATTTTTTTATTATTAATTTTAATTTTTTTTTTAAGGCAGAATATTTTAAGGTTTGTATATTTTTGTGATGGTGGAAGCAGATACGATTTTTTATATTACATTTTAATAGGAATAAAAAACAAAAAAAAACAGTCATCGGTGTGGCATAAAGCCAGTATCAACCTGACAGTGAGGGAGTGTATCCTCTTTTCACTAGCACTAGACAAGGAGATTGCTTTTGCATCTGAGGTGGAGCACCACACCTACCATCAGCTCCTTTACCGTATGCTACTCCTACCTTGATTGGTAGGGGTGGTGAGATTCATGGGATCAGGTGCTGTCAGCACGATTTTAAATCCTTTATTATGTCTAATGGGCCTGTTTAGCTCAGTGGGTAGAGCGTTCGACTAGGAACCTCAAGGTTCTGGGTTTGATACCGACACTCACCAACTCAGTATATGGGTATTTGCCTCGTACCCCACTTGTATGGGCTGGGCACAAGGCCTCGTTTCAATGTGGGCCCACCCACAAACCGAAGCTTGTGGGTGGGAAAGAACAAAAATTGTCGATCCTTCAGCATTCCCCCTCAAGGGGGCGCCTCAGGCGCTGGGCAATAAACCCAGTCCTGCCCCTTTAAGTCAAGGGGGGGGCAGGTGATGCCTGGGGAGATAGCCCCCTGGGACCGACGCTATTAATTTAACATGACCGGTCCAGTGGCCGAAGCGCACTGAACCCCTGTCCCGAAGGACAGGTTGAAATCAGTATATGAGTAGCACAGGGATCTGTGTCGAAAAGTAAGGAGCTGATGGTAGGTGTGGTGCTTCACTTCAGATGACATGTACAATCTCCTTGGTCTAGCGCTAGTGAAAAGGGAAAAACTCTTGCTGTCTGGCTGATACCGACTTTAGGCTACACTGATGGCTGTTTTTTTTATATATAGGAAAAACCATAGTATATATAGGGTTTTGTTCTATCCAGTTTAGGGATCTACTAGGGGTCTTGGAGTATATCTCATGTAGAGGAGTAGGAGTTACTGTATTTATATTTACACAGGTAATCGCAAAGGTAAGGTTTCCAAAATATTTAGAAATCACAGAAACGTTTGTTTATTGTCAATGATATTTATATCATTTCAAGTTTCAACATGTATTTATCTTTCTACATAATTGCCATTTTGGTCAATGCATTTTTGTAGGTGTCAAGCCCTAGCACCTATATGATTGTCCCAACCCTGTTGCCCTTATAGCAATCCACCCAACTCTTTATCATACATGTCCTAGAAGGTGGTGGCTGAGTCTTAGTGTCCTGGGTATGACATTAAACTATATATAGTGGTGAGGTTCCAATTTTTGACCTCTGAAGGATATGGAGTACCCCTTCATTCGCAGGTCCACTCTAACCCGGAGTGGTAGTACCTATTAGGGTCCCATCTATGGGTTAAATAGATCAAAAGTTTAAAAAAAATGTATTTTAAAAAATAATTAAGTTTGAAAAAAAAAAATTTGAATATCTATCAAGAATGAATAAAACAAAATGGCATGAAATAACCCAATGGCTGACATGTGGTAAAATCCAATCTACCCCACCCCCCCAAAAAAAAATCCCATAAATCACAAACCTTATTAACCCTTTGAACCCTTGACCCTAGGATACCCTGTATCTGATTTCACAACCTTCACCCTCCAAAAAGAATCTTCCATCATTTTATTACAGGTGGGTGTGGAAAGGCTGTGAATATTATTAGCATTCCCAGTTGATTTTTTTTTCATTTTAGGTTATTGGTATTTAATCACATTAGTTATATAGAGCTGTGTAAATGGAGTTCATAACCGTTTGAATTATGGAAATATTCCCAGTGGTTCAAAAGTTATGAGAATTTAAAGCCCCAAAATTGAGGGTATAAAAGCGGACATGATTTTGCTCACAGACCAAAACAAAACAAGAAATTTTGTAATTTTTTTTTCACTATTTCTTTATTTTTAGAGAAATATATAATAGATAGATAAAACTTGGCATTCTTGTGTAAAATTGTATGTTCTTTTTTATTCTATCCATTATTTAGCAAATTAGCGTTTTTTATTTTTTTTAAATCTAAAAAAATTTTTTTAAATTTTTATTTTTTAGTTTACCACAAGATTCAACTTTGTCATTTTAATACTGCATGTATACACATATAGTATTAATTTAAATAAATGATATCACTTTGAACTTAAAAATACCTGCCTGTACTATCCAGCTTTGTTTACATTTTAATCTTAATTACATTTTTAGATTATTTTAAGTTTGTAAGTTCGTTTTAAAAAAAAAAAAAAAAAAAAAAAAAAAATTTTTTTTCGCATTTTCATGTTTGAAGCAAAATACTGTTTTAACTCACTGTAAAAAAAATAATTCAATGGATAAAAACACATACAAATTATATATTTAGAAAGATTATTTTCTTTTCTTTCGAATTATATAAATATTTTAAAAATTGGACAAAAAATTGCAAGTTGAACCGATTAGGACTTGAATTTGTCAATGTCCACCAAAAACAAATAAAATGCTGGGAATGCTAATATTATGCACTTTATTAGTAGCTTCTGTTGCGACTTACCTGAGCCTGAAATATTGAGTTTATGGTGTAAATAGTAATATAGCACTCAGCCTAAAATATTGGGCATTTGGGTTCAAAGGGATAACCCCCCCTCCTTTTAAAACAAAGTAATTTTTTTTTTCCACAAAAGATGTATCAAATATTAAATTTTTTCATGTTTTTATTTTGAAAAAATTTTTTTTTTCAAATTCTGAAATATTAACCCCCCCTCCTCAATGTACATATTTTGTGCAATTTGAATAGATAATGTATCATAAACATGTAATAAGTTTATGGTGTAATAGTTAAATAGTGCTCAGCCTAAAATATTGGGCTTTTTGGTTCAAAGGGATAAATACCCCCCCCCCCAAAAAAAAAAAAAAAAAAAAATTTCCCCCCTCAAAAAAAAAAATTTACCAAATATTAAATTTTTTCATGATCTTTAATTCTGAAAAGATTTTTTTCAAATTCTGAAAGATTTACTTAGTTTTTTTTCCTCTTTTTTTTTTTCGAATTTACATATTTTGTGCAATATTCAATACATGCGTCATAAACATGTAAGTAATATGTTTATCTATATCAATAATTGGAAAGAGTTTGTTTGTCTGTCTGTTCTTTATAGGTCGTCGTCGTCAAACAGCTTGCTGTCTGACTAATGATTCAAGTAAGAAAGAACTAATTTGATAATTTAGAATAATTGGACCATCTTAACTTTAGGCACCCCTTTTTGATCTCAATTAAGAAAGGACATGTTTTTCATTTACACCGTCAATATCCGGTTGTTTGTGAGGGGTCAGGGGTTACTTTTATAATTTAAAAAATAATCTAAAAATCATCTGTTAAAACAACCGGATATTGACGGTGTAAACGAAAAACATGTTCTTTCTTAATCGAGATCAAAAAGGGGTGCCTAAAGGTCATATGGTCCGAATAATTAAACAGATTTAATCAAACATTTTTCTGAACAACGTTTATCTAACAAACTTTTATTATTAATTAAATATTTACACCAAATGGTTACAAACAATATTATAAAATATAAATCTATATCTATCTATACATATGTAAAGGGCAGAGTAATGTATATATGTATGTCCCACTAAAACTATGAAAATAAAACAATAAATGACAAAGTAAATTTATATACACATTTACTATCACCAGAGCTTGCTATTTGAGCAAAAATAATGATTTGATTTATATTCGTGAAGATAATAAAAAAAAAAAAAAAATTTAAATGAAATCTTTTTGCATTTAATATAGTAATAGTAGACATTAATCTTTCTTTTTAGACTGGCTTGATCAATGCAAGGTCTTTTTTACATGGGCATTTTAATGGAGCTTCCTGCGGGGATCCAACTCGCGGTTCAGTAATAATGGACCTGTGAGACTAACTTAAAAAAAAATCCTACTTCTACCAAAGCGACACTGGGTAGCTGCTTCTAGTACATATATAAAGGACAGTTGGTGTATGTATGTCCAGAGGAAACTACGAAAATAAAACAATAAATGACAAAGTAAATTTATATACACATTCACTATCTCCAGAACTTGCTTTTTGTGCAAAAATAATAAAGATTCTATTTATATCTGGAAGTTAAGGATATAAGTTAAGATTTGAATAGTAAGAGAAGGGAAAGTCATTGGTTACGTTTGTGATTAAAACATAAACAAATCAATTATGTAAGACCAAAACAATCAATAGATCTGTGAGACTAAGTTTTTATTATTTCCCCCCCCCTCTACCCAAACAATGCTGGGTAGCCACTTCTAGTAAGAAAGATTTCCTAATTATTTTAAGAAATATTTTGGCTGAACTTGCACAAAGGTGTCAAAATTAGGGTGACCCAGAAAAAACAGGACCCAAATTATTTATTTATTTTCTCATTAAACTAACCTTAAACCCTAACCCTAGACCCCCATAGTTAATTAAAATTAAGTTTTATTACAAAATTTGTGGGTTCTGTTTTTCTGGGTCACCGGTATACAGGGGGACCCAGAAAAAACAGAACCCGAATTATTTATTCATTTTCCCATTAAACTAACCCCAACCCCTAACCCTAGACCCCCATAGTTAAAATTAAGTTTTATTACAAAATTTGTGGGTTCTGTTTTTTCTGGGTCACCTTAGTTTTGACACCTTTGTGCAAGTTCAGCCAATATTTCTTATAAAGTTAATATTGTGGGTCTATGGTGTAATGGTGACTGTATTTGTTGTAACTCAAGTGTCAGTTAACAGAGAAATAATAGGAAGGAACATGATGAGTATTAAGGATAGGGGAGAAAAAGGTTTACTCAGCAAAGAACAGTAATAAGCAATTGCTAGGTTAAATTTCTTATAAAGTTGATATTGTAGGCTTGTGGTATAATTGTGACTGTTGGCATTTGTCGTAACTCAAGTATCAGTTAACAGAATTAATAGGAAGAAACACTATGAGTAAGGATAGAGGGGGGAAGAGGACAATTCCATTTTCATTATTTAGGTACTATACAACAGCATTTCACATAGTGCTAATATATTTTAGAGTAGAAGGAAAACTATGAATTTAAATCTGTTAAACCCCGCTTAAGAAATTGACCTTGTGTCACATCCTACTCATATGGTGGAGGGGTTGGTAAGATATATATATATACACACTTGACAAAATGTGACACTTGGGTCACCCATTCAGGTCTGGGTAGATAATTGAGTTAAAAGAAAAGGGAAATAGCGAATAGAATTAAAAAAAAAAAAAAAAAAAAAAAGCAAATACAGCCGGACGAAACCTTAAAATCATTTTGTAGGCTTTCTATAGGAATATTTGACCTCATTGAAGCTACGGGTTGCTGGTTGTGAAATTTAATATAGAAATACATTTCAAATTCTCTCAGCTCTCTCTCTCCCAGCTCTCTCTCTCTCCAGCTCTCTCTCTCTCTCCCAGCTCTCTCTCTCTCTCCCTCTCTCTCTCTCTCTCTCCCAGCTCTCTCTCCCAGCTCTCTCCCAGCTCTCTCTCCAGCTCTCTCTATCTCTCTCTCCCAGCTCTCTCTATCTCTCTCTCCCAGCTCTCTCTATCTCTCTCCAGAAAAACTTACATTATATAATGAGGAGGTAGTCAAGAGATACATAGAGGGGAAGAAAGCGATAGACACAGTAAAGTATGAGATTGGTCAGTTTTTTTTTTTTTTTTACTTAATTGCAAATTACGACTAATTAGAAATAATTAAATCAATTTTTTTCAAACATAATTCAATCTTAAAAGTAAGGAATAATTTAGTATAATTTTCATGTCATCAAACTAAACATTAAAAAAGCCTTTTGGAATCAAAAGTTGATTAACTCAGCTTTAGTATAATAATTGATTATTCTTTAAAGAATTTCTGAATTTTGTAGAGAAATATTTTTTTAATTCAAGTGAGTAACCATTAAGAGATTTATTAATTTAAACATTTTTGTCTTTTATTTAAATTGTTGGTCCTAACTAAGAAATATAATTATTTTACATATACAGCTGGAAGAACTAACTATAACAATAATAATAAAAATAGTTTTATAATAATAACAATTAACAGTAACAGTACATCTCATTGGACTCGGGGATCTTCTCTTTGAACCTAGGAGCCTTCATGAGACTTAGAGCTCAACCCTTTATTCAATCCACAGGGGTATACTGTTCTCATTCCACTCACCATGACTGGGTACAATTGTTAAGCTGTGTTAATTATCATTCTATGTTACTGTCACCCATGACCAGTATTGAACCTGCAGCCTAGAGATAACTGTCACTTAGAACTGTATTAACCAACACCCGTGTCCACTACGCTATATGTCCAATTGGAAGGTTACCGAGTTCGAAAAGATTTCCAATTTCGAAGAGAATGTTTCAGAGTCCGACAAGAAATACCTGAAGAAGGCTGGAGGGTACATCGGTTGAAACATTGTACAAATAACAATAAAGATGGGGACAATAGTCAAAATAATACAAATTATCAAGCCTCATCTAAGAAATAGTAACAAATTATATAATAATTAATAACATTTTGTTATATTTGACTAATTCTTTTACTAAGACAATTCATTTTAAATTTTATTTTGAGATTTTAAAATTTAAATTGTGTATGATCAGTAACATTTTCCAGCAACATGGGTCCCTCTTGATAATTGTTTATTATCAAAGACACTCTCTTGATAATTATTCATATATTGTGGAAAGTATATGTTTTGTCATTTTACTATGGTATGTCGGAGACGGTAAGCATCTTGTTTTGGTTGAAAAGGAAACAAGAACACATGGAATGAATATATTTTCAGGTTTTGATGATAGGGTGCAGTTTTGAATTCCTGGAAAAGTTTTTGTAATGATAAAATGAGTTAATTTCTTTTTTTTTTTTTTTTTTTTTTTATTTAAAAAAAAAAAATTGCTTAAAAATGCCTGTGAAGATTTATGATGGACTCAAAATGAACGCTTTTATAACAAGTTTAAAAAAAAAATTAAAGTTTCTTCTTAGAAAGCAATAACAAAAACATTAAATACACTATGTACAGAAAAATTACAATTTTTTTTATATTAATTTAAATGAAAACATCTTTTTTTTATTTGTTCAAAACACGCAGAAATTTAAAAAAAAAAAATGTTATAAAAACATTCATTTTGAGTACACCATAAATCTTCACTAAGCCATTTTTTTAGCAAAATTTTTTTTTTATTAAAAAAAAAAGTTTCTTAGAAATCAATAACAAAAAACATTAAATACACTATGTACAGAAAAATTACAATTTTTTTAATATTAATTTAAATGAAAGCATCTTTATTTGTTCTAAACACACAGAAAAGTAGAGTTCAAAACCTTTGGTTTTGTTGAGACTTCTAATGTGAAAAAGACTTTTTAATCCGGCCTGGTATGAGGTTGGTAAAAGTAAAATTATATATGGATCGAACAATTTGTGAACTATGTGTAATAGATTTGATGTAATCAACCATTTGGTGGTAGTTGTTTGAAGAGCTACATAATCTTTTGAATTTTTAAATTAAAAAATTTTTTTTTTTTTATAAAGTTTTCTTCGCTTCAGATTTCACTTCCTCATCACTGGAATAATGTTTGCCTCTCAAACCGTCTTTCATGGGGCTGAGGAACTGAAATCTGTAGTGAAGAAGTGGCTCAAAGAACAGTCAACAGAATTTTACAGGGCAGGGATACACACTCTTATTTGAAGGTGGAACATTGCTATTGAGAGAAACAGTGACTATGAGGACAAGTAGGGATATGATCCACAGAGGACCAGCTTCATTTTGATGTGTGATACATGTTCCTGCGTTGGTAATTATACCTGTCTTAAACAAAATGGCATTACCTTTTGACTCACTTATGTAGAGATGTAATCCACAGAAGACCATCTTCATTTTGATGTATGATAGATGTTCCTGTGTTGGTAATTATACCTGTCCTAAACAAAATGACATTACTTTTTGACACATCTTCCTCGGCCTTTTGGCAAAGATCAAAGTGTAGTATCTGTTCTTATCAGCTTAATATAGACATTGCATTTTATATACATCATTTTTGTCTTTTGACTCACTCGTACTTTTTCAGGCACAAGTCAGGCGGATTTTAAAACTTCATATCTCTGCCAGATTGACCACTTTCTTTGTTATCATTGTTAAATGTTATATCATTTTTGTCTTGATTTTCTATTTTATGATTTTTATTCAATTTCTTCATTTGTCTAACATCTTGACATTTCCTTTTTTCTTTTTAGGAGAATCTCGAGGGTCCAATATGCCGAAAGGTGGGCGATTTGGTCACTCAGCAGCTGTTGCACATGGAAACATCTTGCTTATCGCAGGAGGATATGCGGGTCATGTCCTTGGAGATCTTATAGCTTATAAAGTCCCCAAAATGATAGCCACAGCTGTGGTAAGAACAAGACTGACCTTTTTATTTATTCATTCATCTATTTATTTTCAGGATGAAATATTTGGAAGAATTTCTACCATTTTAACTTGTGTATTCATTTTTCATACACTACCAACCAAAGTTTAGGGCTACATTGATTTTTGTCCATGTACATAAAATATACATATTTTATATATATATATATATATATATATATATATATATATATATATATATATATATATATTAGTTAAACCTAATTAGGTATTGACCACTTTTTACATTTTAGCTTTAGATAATCCTAGCGGTTTATTTATTGATTATATATATATATATATATATATATATATATACTTTGTTGGGGTACCAAGTTTCTTGGTACAAGGTGATTCTAGGCTGGTCCTATTCTCTAACAGTAGTTTGTTGTAGAGTTCAGGTTCTGTGAGAGCTCAATGTTTAATTCTTATAAAAAGGCCTTGAATAATCACAATACCCATGGTATTAAGTCTTTTTATTCACACACACACACACACACATATATATATATATATATAATTTTTTTTTTTTCTTTTCTTTTGGCCAAGTGTTATAATATTAATTGATTATTTTTGGTTGGTACGACCTCTTGGTCTTTTCTTTTTTTAAATTTTTTTTTCTTTTTATTTATTTATTTTTTTTCCCAGGTGAAGTTTGGTAGTATATTTTTATTATCAAACTATTTGCTGGGTTTTTTTCTTAGCACAAGGGTTTACCAAGAAGTTTTATATATATATATATATTCAAAATTTATCGGCATTAAATTACCCACCGAGGTTGATATTCCGTAAACCAAACCAATCAAAAGTTTGGGACAATATTGATTTTTTTTTTCCTCTCTAAACTTTAAAAAGGTGTTGCCTGGGATCAATGTTGTTAATTTAATCAACGGTCCAGGACCGAAGCCACAGGACTCCGCACGGGGGTAGTGATTCTCAAGCAGTGTGTAAATGTGTAAACAACTCTTGCTTATTCTTCGGTAGTTTATTTTGAACTTTATGATCAATTTTGTAACGGATTAATTATCTTGTTTATTTAAGGGTTGGCATTTATGTAATCATCATCATGTCATGCAAGTAGCACAGATACCCATGACAATCTCTCGCCAACCTTCCCTATCATTCATTGCCTCTGGGAGGACCTGTCAGCTGGGGCATTAGAATGCACCGACTGCACCTCTGCAGAGGGGTAAGACTCCCCCAATGGGGCCATCTGTTTGCCATGGGTGCTGACCCGTGATACTTAAGGATAGAACCCAGGTGACTGAGCAGTTCATGACTTGCAATACTCCACATTGGCCCTATCTTGGGCTAGACAATCGGCTGGCCACGTCAAGCCCTAGCATCTACATGATTTCCCCAACCCTATTGCCCTTATGGCAACCCCCAATCCTTATTGCTAGAAGGCGGTGGCTGCGGGTCTACATGTCCTGGGAATGACGTTAAACTCTATCTGATGGTGAGGTTCCAGTTCTAGAGGTTTGGTGAATGTGAAGCACCCCTTCATTACCATTGCTCCCTGGTGCACTCTGTTAGGGTCCCATCTATGGGTTAAATAGAAAAACATAAGTTTATAAACAAAATTGTATTATGCATTAAGAATGAATTTATTTCATAACTTTGTTAGCATTAAATGACCCACCGAGGTTGATATGTCGTAAAACAAACCAAACCAAACCTGGGAGGTCTTCTGTGCAGCAACCAGCGTCCTTGCATAGTTGGTCAATGTGGGTCCTTGGTGGGCGTCCCACATTAGCATGTCCATGTGTTGGCTTCCACAGGAGAACATCGCTTATGAGCTCATCCTTGCTTCTCCAACATTGTCCTGCATGTCTAGTCTGTCTCACTCGGATGGTCTGTGAGAGGAGGGCAGATGGCCATACAGCTGCTTCCTTGTGGGGTGCTGTTTCCACGACTTGTTCAAGACTGCACACAGCATTCTTGTGCAGCTCCCATCTAGCTTATTGTCCAGGCACTTCATTATGGTCCAAGTGGTGCAGCCATACAGCAGTACTGATATAACCACAGCCTGAAAGAATTGTCGCTTTAACTTATCAGTGAGATCGGATTTCCATATGACTGATTTGTTTGTGGCCGACCATGCCTTTCCTATTCGTAGATTAATTTATTTATCCAAATATGCAAAATAAATGTTTATTATGAACTTAGAGAAACAAATTTTTGGTCGGTTGTGTATATTCATTTTAAAAAAAAAAATTTTGCATGATTGATTTTGATTTTGATTTTCTCCAAATATTCATCCTATAAGAGTTAAAAGTGGTTTAAACTTCAAGAGCTAAATAATAATAAAATGATAATATAATTTAAACTTTAATTTGATATATTATAATTGATTTAAACTTTAATTTAATATAATAATTTAACATAATTTAATTTAAACTTTAAATTTAATATTTGATTAATATATACTACTATATTTATCTACAAATAGCCATAAATAGGAAAACTTCAAATAAATCAAACCAAAATATCCAGAAAAGAAGTAATATTATCCAGACTAAAATAGGACACTCATACATTACCCATTCACACCTCCTCAAAAAAAGCAGCCCCATATTGCATACCATGCCAAAAACCCTACACAATCAAACACATGCTAACAGAATGTAGCAACTTAAAACAAATACAAAAAAAATACTACCAAACAACAAATCTAAAACAGATATTCTACCAAATAAACCCAGAAAAACTACTCGGATACATAAGAGGCACACTTCTACAACAAAATCTAAAAATCTTCCAAAAAAAATGAAAACACAAAAATATATGTTAAAAAGAATCATTTAAAAGTTCCATTCACAAAAAATATGTAAAAAAAAAATCTTTAGAAAATTAAACATTATCACCAATTCATTTCAAAAACGTAGTCGGCATTAAATGACCCATTGAGGTTGATATGCTGTAAAACAGAACAAAAAAAATATATTTATCTAGCATTTTTTTCTCTAAATTTTCACCCTAACAGAATTAAAGGTGGTTCAAGAGCTAAATAGTAATAAAATAATGATATAATTTAAACTTTAATTTAAAATAATATAATTGATTTAAATTTAATTAATAATTTAATAATAATTTAATTTAAACTTTAAACTTAATTAATATTTACTACTTGAATGAAAACCTTTACTAACCTTTTAATGGCTATATATATATATATATATATATATATATAAACACACTTGTCCCAATAATAAATTCCGGAAAATACTTAACGATAACACTACCATTATAGAAACACAATCATGTAAACAATGACTAAAAATTCTTAGAAGCTCTGCATATTAGATACAAAAATCCAAAACTAAACAGAACAAACTTTGATAATAGCACCAACGTTCTAAAATGCCTATAATTACTATAAAATTATTATAAAAGTAATAATAATGACAATAATAGTAATAATAACACTAATAATAATAAACACAACCTATAGAAAATGGAAAAGCCCATTGTTGTACGGTTTCAAAATACCCTGAAGATGGCCCATGATAGGGTGGAAAGTACTTGGTTTATGACATATGGCAAATACATCAGCCAATTTTCGCCAGATATTACTAAAATAATCCGGCAATACGAAAAAACAAAGGACAAAACTTGCAGACAAAAAATGGCTGCATTATTTAACTAATATATATATATATATAATAAAATTAAATCTTTTTATTTATTTAATATAATAAACTCGGTCGGTAGAGCATCTGCCTCGGAACCACAAGGTTCCTGGTTCGATACCAGTGTATGAGTAGCTCAGGGATCTGTGTGGTAAAGTAAGGAGCTGATGGTAGATTTGGCGCTCAACCCCAGAGGCAAAAAAGGCACCTTGGTCTAGCACTAGTGAAAATGGGATAGTCTCCCTCGTTGTCTGGCTGATACCGACTTTAGGCCACCCTGACGACTTTACTTTACTTTTTAATTTAATTTAACTTAAACTTAGAATTTAATTAATATATACTACTTAAATGAAAACCTTTACTAACTCTTAATTGCTATTATATATATATATATATATATATATATATATATATATATATAATATTTTTACTTGTTTATTTAAAGAAAGTATTGGTATATCAAGTTCCAAAGTGGGTGTGTACAATTTAAGTTCTTCTTTTAACAAGGCTATAGAAGTTTGCACTTGATGGCCTACAAGTCTCCCTCTCCTGAAATAGAGGAATACATAAACCATCTTAATTTTCAAGCTAGGAATTAAGAAAACTGGTTAGATTTCAAGGGGTGAAATTATTTAATTAAAATTCAACTTACAAGAAATAATTTAAAACCCATTTAGAAACACATCCTTAATAAATGTATTCAAATTGAAAATGTTTTTTTTTGTTTTTTGTAATTAAATTTGATAGTTTTGCATTTAAATATATTTCTCAAAACACTGTCAGCTGGGGCTGTGGAATATGCCGACTGCACTTCTGATCAATCAGCTGGTTGCGTCAAGCCCTAGCACCTATATGGTTGTCCCTACTCCATTGTCCTTATGGCAAACCCCAACCCTTTTATCATATATGCTAGAAGGCGGTGGCTGAGGATCTTCATGTCCTGGGTATGACGTTAAACTATCTGATGGTGAGGTTCCAGTTCTGGAGGTGTGGGGAATGTGTAGCACCCCATCATCACCATTGTTCCCAGGTTCACTCTGACCCAGAGTGTTAGGGTCCTATCTATGGGTTAAATAGAAAAATGTATTTATAAAAAAAAAAAAAAAATTGAGTATCCATTAAAAATGAGTTTATTTCAAAACTTTATCGGCATTAAATTGACCCACTGTGGTTGATATGCCGTAAAACAAATCAAATCTACATGATTCCTCTCTTAACTGTCGGCTGGGACGTTAGAATGCACTGAGTACACCTCTGCAGAGGAGTAAGACTCACCTAATGGGGCCACCTGTTGGCCATGGGTGGCAACCTGTGATTCTTAAGGATAGAGCCCAGGTGGATGAGCAGTTCATCACTTGCAATACTCCACTTTGGCCCTATCTTGGGCTAGATGGGCAGTTGGAGAGGCCCCCTCCGATCAATCGGCTGGTCACGTCAAGCCCTAGCACCTATATGATTGCCCACAACCCTATTGCCCTTATGGCAAGCCTCAACCTCTTTTATCATATGGGTGCTAGAAGGTGGTGACTGAGGGTCTACATGTCCTGGGAATGACGTTAAACTCTATCTGATGGTGAGGTTCCAGTTTTGGAGGTTTGGGGAATGTGGAGCACCCCTTCATCACCATTGCTCCCTGGTCCACTCTGACCCGGAGTGGTAGTACCTGTTAGGATCCTATCTATGGATTAAATAGAAAAACATGAGTCGATAAACAAAATTATTATGCATTAAGAATGAATTTATTTCACAACTTTGTCGGCATTAAATGACCCACCGAGGTTGATATGCCGTAAAACGAAACAAACCAAACCAAAACTGTGATCCCCAAGTCTGTTTAACTCTTAACATCCTGTTGAGAATTTTGAGAAGTCCAGAGTCCCAGTCTTATAAGGATTTATCAATAAATGGCTAAAAATGGCCTTTTCATTTAAAGTTACGTGTTATTTCCCTTAAATCAAAGACTTCTAAATATATTTAATATTACATTTAAACAAAGGCTCTCATTTGGGGTAGATTAGAAAAATGAATGTGACTTCCGGCCGGGTAGAATGAGGTGGCATAGGATGTTAAGAGTTAAGTGGCCAGCCCATCTCAATTTGCATTGGACAATTATTGCCTCCCTGGCAATACTCCAGTTCTCTTCAGATGGTCCTGGTTGAAACATGTTGCCACCACTTGACTGTTTAGACAATACATTATTCATCCTGATGTCCTGATGAAGGTTTTATAAAAAAACCAAAACTTTTTAATGTCGGCTTCACCATCTAAAATAAATTTATGTTTGGAATTTTTTAAATTTCTTTTTCTTATTTCTACATACTGTTGGATTTATTTCCATATTTTCCAATCCACTCTATATTTTGTATACTTGTATATTCACTGTTCTTGTCTAAAAGAAATTGCTCTCTTCTCTTTTTCAGCCGGAACCAGAGGCAGATCGCTGTGATGATGTTAGTCATGAAGAGTGTGATGTTAATCCAGAATGTGTTATGTGTATTCGCAACGATATGAAGCGGAAAGGTTGTGTACACTATAATAAACGAAAGGTGAGAGAAACTTAAAAAAAAAAAATTGTATGACCCAAAGATTGTTGATATACTTAAGATAACAACCAAACTTTAAAAAAACAACAAAAAAACAACAAAATTGTGTCCAATTGGACACATGGCCTAGTGGATAAGGTAGTTAGGTTAAGACAGTTCTAAGTGACAGTTATCTCTGTTCAATCCGAGTTCAATCCTGAGTGGAGGCAGTTAGAAAAATAATTAACACAACTCCTACCCCAGCCATGGTTAGCGGAATGAGAACAGGATACCCCCGTGGAATAAATAAAGGGTTAGGTTCAAAGTTCCGTGATGGCTCCCAAGTTCGAAAAGAAGGTTCCCGAGTCCGACAAGAAATACCTGAAGAAGGCCGGAGGGCATATCGGCCAAAACGTTGTACAAATAACAATGGGGACACTAGTCCGAATAACGCAGATAATACTAAAACAACAAAAGTTGCTAAAAGTTATTGGTTTAAGAGAACAGGATGCTTAAAAACTACTCACATTGGAAAATGACCGTGTTGCATGGTGACTGAGCAGTCCATGATCTGCAACACTCCACTTTGGTCCTTACTTAGGTTAGATGGGCAGTCGGAAAGGCCCCTCCGATGCTTAAGGATAGAACCAGGTGGTTTAGCAGTCCATGACATGCAATGTTTCACTTTGGTCCTTACTTAGGTTAGATGGGCAGTCGGAAAGGCCCCTCCGATGCTTAAGGATAGAATCCAGGTGGTTTAGCAGTTCATGACATGCAATGTTCCACTTTGGCCTTACTTAGGTTAGATGGGCAGTCAGAAAGGCCCCTCCGATGCTTAAGGATAGAATCCAGGTGGTTTAGCAGTTCATGACATGCAATGTTCCACTTTGGCCTTACTTAGGTTAGATGGGCAGTCGGAAAGGCCCTCCGATGCTTAAGGATAGAATCCAGGTGGTTTAGCAGTTCATGACATGCAATGTTCCACTTTGGCCTTCCGACTGCCATCTAACCTAAGTAAGGGCCAAAGTGGAACATTGCATGTCATGAACTGCTAAACACCTGGATTCTATCCTTAAGCATCGGAGGGGGCCTTTCTGACTGCCCATCTAACCTAAGTAAGGGCCAAAGTGGAACATTGCATGTCATGAACTGCTAAACCACCTGGATTCTATCCTTAAGCATCGGAGGGGGCCTTTCCGACTGCCATCTAACTAAGTAAGGACCAAAGTGAAACATTGCATGTCATGGACTGCTAAACCACTGGGTTCTATCCTTAAGCATCGGAGGGGCCTTTCCGACTGCCATCTAACTAAGTAAGGACAAAGTGGAGTGTTGCAGATCATGGACTGCTCAGTCACCATGCAACACGGTCATTTTCCAATGTGAGTAGTTTTTAAGCATCCTGTTCTCTTAAACCAATAACTTTTAGCAACTTTTGTTGTTTTAGTATTATCTGCGTTATTCGGACTAGTGTCCCATTGTTATTTGTACAACGTTTTGGCCGATATGCCTCCGGCTTCTTCAGGTATTTCTTGTCGGACTCGGGAACCTTCTTTTCGAACTTGGGAGCCATCACGGAACTTTGAACCTAACCTTTATTTATTCCACGGGGGTATCCTGTTCTCATTCCGCTAACCATGGCTGGGGTAGGAGTTGTGTTAATTATTTTTCTAACTGCCTCCACTCAGGATTGAACTCGGATTGAACAGAGATAACTGTCACTTAGAACTGTCTTAACCTAACTACCTTATCCACTAGGCCATGTGTCCAATTGGACACAATTTTGTTGTTTTTTTTGTTGTTTTTTTTTAAAGTTTGGTTGGTTATCTTAAGGTATATCAACAATCTTTGGGGTCATACAATTTTTTTTTTTTTTAAGTTTCTCTCACCTTTCGTTTATTATAGTGTACACAACCTTTCCGCTTCATATCGTTGCGAATACACATAACACATTCTGGATTAACATCACACTCTTCATGACTAACATCATCACAGCGATCTGCTCTGGTTCCGGCTGAAAAAGAGAAGAGAGCAATTTCTTTTAGACAAGAACAGTGAATATACAAGTATAATATAGAGTGGATTGGAAAATATGGAAATAAATCCAACAGTATGTAGAAATAAGAAAAAGAAATTTAAAAAATTCCAAACATAAATTTATTTTAGATGGTGAAGCCGACATTAAAAAGTTTTGGTTTTTTTATAAAACCTTCATCAGGACATCAGGATGAATAATGTATTGTCTAAACAGTCAAGTGGTGGCAACATGTTTCAACCAGGACCATCTGAAGAGAACTGGAGTATTGCCAGGGAGGCAATAATTGTCCAATGCAAATTGAGATGGGCTGGCACTTAACNAGGCGAAAACTTACGATAACACTACCATTATAGAAACACAAATCCATGTAAACAACGACTAAAAAATCTTAGAAGCTCTGCATATTAGGACCCAAAATCCAAACTAAACAGAACAAACTTTGATAATAGCCCAACGTTCTAAAAATGCCTATAATTACTATAAAATTATTATAAAAAGTAATAATTGCAATAATAGTAATATAACACTAATAATAATAAACACACCTATAGAAAATGGAAAAGCCCATTGTTGACGGTTTCCGAACAAATACCCTGAAGATGCGCCATGATAGGGTGGAAGACTGCTTGTAATGACATTGGCAAATACATCAGCCATTTTCGCCAGATCATTAACAAAATAATCCGGCAATAACGAAAAACAAAGGACACAAACTGCAGACAAAAAATGGCTGCATTCATTTAACTAATATATATATATAAATAAATTAAGATGCTTTTTATTTATTTATATAAATAAACTCGGTCGGTAGAGGGCATCTGCTCGGAACCACAAGGTTCCTGAGTTCATACCAGTGTATGCAGTAGCTCAGGGATTCTGTGTGGTCAAAGTAAGGAGTGATGTAGATGTGGCGCTCAACCCAGAGCGCAAAAAACAGTCACCTTGGTCTAGCACTAGTGAAAAATGGGATTAGCTCCCCCCGTTGTCTGGCTGATACCGACTTTTAGGCCACCCTGACGACTTTACTTTAATTTAATTTAAACTATAAACTTAGAATTTAATAATATATACTACTTAAATGAAAACTTTACATAAACCTCTTAATGCTTATAATATATATATATACATATATATATATATATATTTATATATATATTATAACGTTAAAAATTCTTTTTTACTTGTTATTAAGAAAGTATTGCGTATATCAAGTCCAAAGTGGGTGTGTACAATTTAAGTTTCTTCTTTTACCAAGGCTATAGAAGTTTGCACTTGATGGCCTACACAGTATCCTTTCCTGAAATAGCAGGCAATACATAACCATCTTAATTTCAAGCTAGGAATTAAGACAACTGGTTAGATTTCAGAGGGTAAATTATGTTAATTAAAAGCTCAACTTACAAGAAATAATTTAAAACCTTAGAAAAATCCTTAATAATGTATTCAAATTGAAATGTAGTTTTTTTGTCTTTTTGTAATTAAATTGTAGTAAGTTATTGCATTTAATTATATTTCTCAAACACGTCAGCTGGGGCTGTGACGGCGCTGGAATATGACCGACTGCACTTTCTGACTCACATCAGCTGTTGCCATGTCAGCCACCTAGCACCCTATATGGTTGTCCCTACTCCATTGTCCTTATGGCAAACCCAACCCTTTTATCATATATGCTAGAAGGCGGTGGCTGAGATCTTCATGTCCTGGGTATGACGTTAAACTATCTGATGGTGAGGTTCCAGTTCTGGAGTGTGGGGGAATGTGTAGCACCCCATCATCACCATTGTTCCCAGGTTCACTCTGACCCGGAGTGTTAGGTCCTATCTATGGGTTAAATAGAAAAAATGTATTTATAAAAAAAAAAAAAAAATGAGTATCCATTAAAAATGAGTTTATTTCAAAACTTTATCGGCATTAAATTGACCCACTGTGGTTGATATGCCGTAAAACAAATCAAATCTACATGATTCCTCTCTTAACTGTCGGCTGGGACGTTAGAATGCACTGACTACACCTCTGCAGAGGAGTAAGACTCACCTAATGGGGCCACCTGTTGCCATGGTGGCAACCTGTGATTCTTAAGGATAGAGCCCAGGTGGATGAGCAGTTCATCACTTGCAATACTCCACTTTGGCCCTATCTTGGGCTAGATGGGCAGTTGGAGAGGCCCCCTCCGATCAATCGGCTGGTCACGTCAAGCCCTAGCACCATATGATTGCCCACAACCCTATTGCCCTTATGGCAAGCCTCAACCTCTTTTATCATATGGGTGCTAGAAGGTGGTGACTGAGGTCTACATGTCCTGGGAATGACGTTAAACTCTATCTGATGGTGAGGTTCCAGTTCTGGAGGTTTGGGTATGTGGAGCACCCCTTCATCACCATTGCTCCCTGGTCCACTCTTGACCCGGAGTGGTAGTACTGTTAGGATCCTATCTATGGATTAAATAGAAACATGAGTCGATAAACAAAATTATTATGCATTAAGAATGAATTTATTTCACAACTTTGTCGGCATTAAATGACCCACCGAGGTTGATATGCCGTAAAACAAACCAAACCAAAACTGTGATCCCCAAGTCTGTTTAACTCTTAACATCCTGTTGAGAATTTTGAGAAGTCCAGAGTCCCAGTCTTATAAGGATTTATCAATAAATGGCTAAAAATGTCCTTTTCATTTAAAGTTACGTGTTATTTCCCTTAAATCAAAGACTTCTAAATATATTTAATATTACATTTAAACAAAGGCTCTCATTTGGGGTAGATTAGAAAAATGAATGTGACTTCCGGCCGGGTAGAATGAGGTGGCATAGGATGTTAAGAGTTAAGTGGCCAGCCCATCTCAATTTGCATTGGACAAGTATTGCCTCCCTGGCAATACTCCAGTTCTCTTCAGATGGTCCTGGTTGAAACATGTTGCCACCACTTGACTGTTTAGACAATACATTATTCATCCTGATGTCCTGATGAAGGTTTTATAAAAAACCAAAAACTTTTTAATGTCGCTTCACCATCTAAAATAAATTTGTTTGGAATTTTTTAAATTTCTTTTTCTTATTTCTACATTACTGTTGGATTTATTTCCATATTTTCCAATCCACTCTATATTTGTATACTTGTATATTCACTGTTCTTGTCTAAAAGAAATTGCTCTCTTCTCTTTTTCAGCCGGAACCAGAGGCAGATCGCTGTGATGATGTTAGTCATGAAGAGTGTGATGTTAATCCAGAATGTGTTATGTGTATTCGCAACGATATGAAGCGGAAAGGTTGTGTACACTATAATAAACGAAAGGTGAGAGAAACTTTTAAAAAAAAATTGTATGACCCCCAAAGATTGTTGATATACCTTAAGATAACCAACCAACCAGACAGTTCTAAGTGACAGTTATCTCTGGATACCGAGTTCAATCCTGAGTGGAGGCAGTTAAAAAAATAATTAACACAACTCCTACCCCAGCCATGGTTAGCGGAATGAGAACAGGATACCCCCGTGGGATAAATAAAGGGTTAGGTTCAAATTTCCGTGATGGCTCCCAAGTTTGAAAAGAAGGTCCCCGAGTCTGAGAAGGTTCCTGAGTCCGACAAGAAATACCTGAAGAAGGCCGGAGGGCATATCGGCCAAAACGTTGTACAAATAACAATGAAGGGGACACTAGTCCAAATAACGCAGATAATACAAAAAAAAACAAAAGCTGCTAAAAGTTATTGGTTTAAGAGAACAGGATGCTTAAAAACTGACCATGTTGTATGGTGACTGAGCAGGCCATGACATGCAACACTCCACTTTGGTCCTTACTTAGGTTAGATGGGCAGTTGGAAAGGCCCCCTCCGATGCTTAAGGATAGAACCCAGGTGGTTTAGCAGTCCATGACATGCAATGTTCCACTTTAGTCCTTAATGGGCAGTTGGAGAGGCCCCCTCTGATCAATTGGCTGGTCATGTCAAGTCCTAGCACCTATATGATTGTCCCAACCCTATTGCCCTTTCTATCATATGCGTGCTAGAAGGCGGTGGCTGAAGGTCTTCATGTCTTGGGAATGATGTTAAACTCTCTCTAAGTGAGAGAAACTTTTTAAAAATTTTATTTATTTATTTTTTTTAAACAAAACGTCTTTGGTATAAAATAACCCAAGATTTGACATGCCATAAATTCCAACCAACCAACCAACCAAAGTTCTCAACTTCCCAGCTTGTATTCTCTACTGGGACAGCGTCGTCTCCGATGGCTGGGCCATGTCCGCCAGATGGGTGATGGACGAATCCAGAAGGACATCTTCTATGCAGTACTTTTGTCTGGTAAGAGACAGATTGGTCGCCCCCAGCTGTGTTTCAAGGATGTCTGCAAGAATGATCTCTGGTGCTTTGGCATTGCCCCTTTCAACTGGGAAATTTGGCTCAGGACCACCCTCAGTGGCAGACTGTTCATGTCTGAAGCCATCTTGGCACAACACCATGAAGCCAGGAGGTCCAGGTGAAAGCAGCAGTAACAAAGCACCGGCACATCATCTTCAGGGACAGCCTTCACATGTGACATCTGTGGTTGAGAATGTTTTTCAAACATTGGACTTCACAGTCACAGAAGGCGCTGTAACTTCAGGGGCACAAAAACTATATTATAGTCTTCCGAGACTGAAATGCCAGTAAATGGTAAATAATTATTTGTTAAACCCAGTTTTGTTAAAATCATTATGAAAATTATTCCCACCATATACTATGTAAATTTTAATTTCTTAGAGATATATATATACATATTTTGGATTTTGAATGCATTAATAATAATTAAGATTAAATAATAATTAAGATTGAATAATGACTATTTCATTGAGAATATAACTTAAATAACTAAGGAAATTGTGATGTCAGTTTGTATGTAGTTTCTGTCACGCAATCTCCATTATACTAAGATATATTTTAGTTATAAAAGAGCACATATTTCATTTCTATTAGGGGATATCCTGCTATCTACTACCGCCCTGTCGGCTGGAGCATTAGAATGCACCTCTGCAGAGGGGTTAAGAACTCCCCCAAATGGGGCCTCCTGTTGGTCATGGGTGGCGACCTGTGATGCTTTAAGATAGAGCCCAGGTAGATGAGCGTTCATGACTTGCAATATTCCACTTTGGCCCTATCTTGGGCTAGACAGGCGGTCGGAAAGGCCCCCTCTGATCAATCGGCTGGTCACGTCAAGCCCTAGCACCTATATGATTTTCCCAACCCTATTGCCCTTATGGCAAGCCCCAACCCTTTTTATCATATGGGTGCTAGAAGGCGGTGGCTGCAGGCCTACATGTCCTGGGAATTACGTTAAACTCTATCTGATGGTGAGGTTCCAGTTCTGGATGTTTGGGGAATTTGGAGCACCCCTTCATCACCATTGCTCCCTGGTCCACTCCGACCCAGAGTGGTAGTATCTGTTAGGATCCCATCTATGGGTTGAATAGAAAAACATGAGTTGATAAACAAAATTGTATGATCATTAAGAATAAATTTATTTCAAAACTTTATCGGCATTAAATGACCCACTGAGGTTGATATGCCGTAAAACAAACCAAACCAGACAGGCAGTCATATAATCTCTATTATAATAATATATATTTCACTTATAAAAGAGCACATAATATATCATTTCTTTTTGGGTATATCCTGCTATCTGGTTCGACCTTTTTAACTTGGTCTGTATAGACAGTTAAGCACATTAAGATTGTTCTTTTAATTCCTTATTTTAAATGCATTAATAATATGGGCAGTTTTGCGGCAAATCTAACTCGGACTTTAATAGACATTGTTAATAAATAAGATACTAATTAAGATTAAAAAATAACTATTTTGTTGAGAATATAAATTAAATAACTAAGGAAATTGTGACATCAGTTCAGATGTATTTTCTGTTACAGACAGTCACATAATCTCCATTATAATAAGAGACTAGCAGCAGCTACCTGGCATCACCTGGGTAGAGGGGGATTTTTTTAAAGTTAGTCCCACAGATCCATTATTATTGAATCATGAGTTGAATCCTTGTGGATGCCCCATTTAAATCCCTATGTAAAAAAAAAAAAAAAAAAAAAAAAAAAGAGCTACTCTGAAAAGAAATGTTAATGTCTACTATCTAAAATATATAAAATGAAAAAAAAAATCCATGCTGTTATCATTTAAATTTTATTTTTTAATTATCTTCATGAATAAAAATCAAATCTCTTATTTTTGCTCAAAAACCAAGCCCTGGTTATATTTAATGTGTGTATATATATATATATTTGTTAATAGTTTTATTTTTGAAGTTTCCTCCGGACATACATATACACACAACTGCCATTTATTTATTTATTATATATATTTATATATATATATATATATATATATATATATATATATATATATATATATGAAAATTTAACATTTTGAAAAAACATATGATGTTTGTTATGTGATTGCTGACAGATCTGTTTCGACCAAATCGATAAGTTGGTCTTCATCAAAGAGCGACATAGACGAGAAGAAAGATATCCGTTTTTTTCATATATATAATATATATATATATATATATATATATATAAAAACTTATAAAAGAGCACATATTTCATTTCTATTCGGAATAACTGCCTCAACCTTTTTAACTTGATCTGTATAGACACTTAAGCACATTAAGATCATCTTTTAATTTCTTATTTTTCAGCAACTGTGCACAGAGAGTAAACCTACCCACCAATGTCGGAGTGTGTGTGAACTGCTACGGTCCTGTGGGGAGTGCCTAATACAGGGACAAGGACCCATCCTAACAAATTCATCACACTTAAATGTGGTTCACAATGAAGAGTGTTTGTGGTGTGTAAAAGAGGACCAATGTCAAACCAGAAGTGGTAAGTAAATTTGTGGGTGCCTACAAATTATGACTGTAGTGTAGTAAAATTTAAATGACTATTGTAAATGGAAAGTTACCATTATAGAAATTATTGATAACACTTAACCTTTCAATTGATTGCTGTGCCTGCTTCAGAGTACTTCGGCCTCTGGAGCGGCTGATCCCAGGGGGCTATCCCCCAGGCAATACCTGCTTCCTTGATTTAAAGGGGCAGGGCTGGGTTTATTGCTCAGTGCTTGAGGCGACTCCCTGAGGCCACCTGTTGGCCGTGGGTGGCGACCCGTGATGCTTAAGGATAGAACCCCGGTGGTTTAGCTGTCCATGACATGCAATATTCCACTTTGGTCCTTACTTGGGCTAGACGGGCGGTTGGAGAGGCCCCCTCTGATCAATTGGCTGGTCACGTCAAGTCCTAGCACCTATATGATTGCCCACAAACCTGTTGCCCTTATGGCAAGCCCCAACCCTTTTTATCATATGGGTGCTAGAAGGCGGTGGCTGAGGGTCTACATGTCCTGGGAATGATGTTAAACTCTATCTGATGGTGATGTTCCAGTTTTGGAGGTTTGGGGAATGTTGAGCACCCCTTCATCACCATTGCTCCCTGGTCCACCCAGAGTGGTAGTACCTGTTAGGGTCCCATCTATGGGTTAAATAGAAAAATGTATTTATAAAAGAATTGAGTATCCATTTGTTACGTTGTAATATTCATGGCACTAAAACGATATATGTACCGTAGTCCTTTTTTCTTTCTTGGTACTAAAACTCCAAAAGTCACCGTGCTGAAATGGTGCCGATAAAAATCATAACACGAGAAACATGTCGTCACAACTGCCAGCCTTTATTAGCGTGCTCGTATAGTGGGCTCCTACCAGAGAGGAGGAAAGGCAGAGAGAGAGAGAACACTACTAGATTACTGGGCTCTCATGAGGGACCCAAGGTCAGGTCCGTACCCTACGACCGCCGCCCATAAAAAGAGGACAAACCCTTTCTTTTTTTCCCCACGTCACCCCGTGACTTCCGGTCAACACCGACTTCCGCTTGCGGTCAACACCCAACTTCCGCTTGCCACTCAATTCTTCGTTTGGGGTCACGCTACGGTCAAACCATCGTCTATCCTGTTTTAAACCATCATTTCTTCCTCCTCCTTCCATTAGTAGTCCTAGCTCACAAAAGTCAGGAATATACCCATCTTGCAACACATTAAGAATGACTTTATTTCAAAACTTTATCAGTATTAAATTACCCACTGAGGTTGATAATGCTGTAAAAACAACCAAACCAAACCAAACATAAGCGTATCTGAAGCTTGCTTGTACCTCAAATTTTAACTCTCAACACAAATCAAAAAATCAACTGTTACTCAGTTGATTTTTTGATTTGTGTTGAGAGTTAAAATTTGAGGTACAAGCAAGCTTCAGATACGCTTATGTTATAACTCAGAAAAGGAGGGGCATAGCATAATGGTTAGAGTTGTAGGAAATGGACTTGGCAACAAGAGTTCAAATCCTGGACAAGGCTGTTTGAATTTCACATAGCGCTAATACCCTTGGAATGGTATGAATCCAGCTATACTCCCTCCAATTATGGGTAAATAGTAGGGTAGACTGGGCTCTTCAACCTTGGTTAGGTAACCTGTCTAAGAGAAGGAAAACTCTGAATTCAAACCTGTTAAACTTCGCTTAAGAAATTGACCTTGTGTCGCATCTTGCTTGTGCGGAGGGGTTGGTATATATATGAAAACTCATAAGTTGAGGCACTTGTAAGTCAAGGTACTACTGTGTTATTTTAGAAATGTTTATCTGTTTCAAGAAAGGTAAATGTAATAAAAAAAGCCAAAAAAAACCCCACAATTTGAATACTTTGTATTGTAGGAGAAGGCTATATGAATGGTCAAATTTTATGCTGCTTCAACATTTAATAGTTTATTACCTAAAAATAACTAAAGTGAAGGAGTAGTGGTAAAGTTGGTGGGCAGTAATAAAAGCTGATTTTTATATATTTGCAGAACCTCAAAATACCTGCCTAATGGCTAATGGAACAAAATCTGGGCTGGTTGGTTGGTGGGCGGGCCTGAGTGCCTCCCTCACAAATGTCAGTCAGTGTCGTGAAGAAGACAGACCAGCTGGGTTACACTGGCTTAAATACCAAAACCCCATGAACATTACATATCCAGATCAGGTATGAACCTTTTTATTTATTTGTCCTTTTTCTTTATTGCATTCTTTGATATTTTCCTTCTTGCCATTTTTTGTTTGTTTGTTTGTTCTCTCTTTTCTTTGTACTTTGAGAAATAATTTTATATCAGGGACTTCTAGATTGGACCCTTTTTCTTTCCTGTTAAACTAGTTTGTATCTTTATACCCACATTTCACTTACTACTTTTCTTTCTTTTGCTGGCTCCTTTCCTTTCTTTTTGGTTGCTTCTTTTTCTTTCGCTTGCTCAAATATAAAGGAACATATATATATATATATATAAAGAAATAACAAAAGACTTAGAGATCCTGCATTATAGACTATTTCAGGGAGCTTAGACAAAAGTGTCTAATTCTCCCGACTCATCAGATGCGAATCTGATGAGTCGGGAGAATTAGACATTTTTGTCTAAGCTCCCTGAAATAGTCTATAATGCAGGATCTCTAAGTCTTTTGTTATTTCTTTAATTATAAATTTGCTCTGTGACTCTAAAAATAAGAGCGCACATTGAGCTCTTAAACTGCGACAAGTTGTTTTTTAAAAAAAAAAAAACCTATGTCGTAAGGAAGATTTCTTCTCTGGACTTTTGGATACATTTGGTTTATGTATATATATATATATATATATATATATATATAATCCTAATGAGTTGGATATACCTATTGATAGTTTCGCTCATCATGAGCCCTGATTAGCTACTAAGTGAAACTATTAATTATTCTGATTAACTTTGCTATCGAGCACTTTTTACACTTTAGACAATTCTAGCGGTTCATATATATATATATATATATATATATATATATTCTTCTTTCTTTTGGCCAAGTGTTATAGGGTTAATCGATTATTTTCGGTTGATGCAACCCTCTTGGTCTTTTTTTTATCCTTTTTTTTTTTTTTCCTAGGTGAAGTTTGGTAGTATATTTTACTAACAAATCATTTGCCTTTTTTTTTCTTACTGCAAGGGTTTACTAATAGGATTAGTGTGTGTGTGTGTATATGTATATATATATATATACCAAACTTCACTTGGGGGGAGGGGGAAGGAAAGACCAAGAGTTGCATCAACAGGAAAGAAAATAATTGGTTAATACTATAACACTTAGGCAAAAGAAAATTATATATATATACCGCTAGGATTATCTAAAACTAAAAAGGTTCTTGCCCTGATGAGCTATTAAGTGAAACTGTTAGTAGGTATATCTTACTCATTAGGTTTAGCTTAATTATAATAATTTCTATGAGATGTTATTTTTTTATGAAAATAAACTAAATAACATATTTACATATATTCACTTTAGGAATTCTTTAATTTTATAATGTGTTCCCTTAAAAATGGACTTTACCATTACTTTATTGTGAGACTAGGTTATGTTGCTGATAAGTGTGTGTATAGAGTTCAATCCTCATTGGATGCACCATATTTGTGATCTTGTGTTCCTTCTATTCTGCCTTCTCTTGTCTGCGAAGGTGAGACAGATAGCTTAATCAAGCAGTCTGTGAGGACATCAAACGATCAAATGAAAACAAAAAAAAGGGAAAACTAAAGACAATAGATTTAACAGGAATGATATATATTGAACATAAAATACAAACAATTTAACAAGATGATAAAAGGGATCAAAAGTTCTCAACAGATCACATGGTTTCTTTATAAAATGAAATGTTTGAACATTGACACAACTAATAAATTTCCATCCATTGTAACATCTCATGTTTATTCTACATTCTCCCTACATACTGTCGGATTAATTTTTATATATACTAGCGGATATATGCACCCTCCGGGTGCAAGTATTTAAGTTTAATGTAATAAAATATTATATTAAATTAGAAAGGCTAATGAAACTAAATAAGAATACTGATAAAAAGATTTGAAACAGAGGGAGTATAATAAAAAATGGAACAACTGAAACTTACTCTTCCATCACTCTCATCTTTCATTGTTATTTTTTTCTAATTTAAGTATTTAGTTAAAAGAGGAAGTAAATAATAAAATGACAGTTATTTTTTCTAGTTAATGGATTTCATTTAAGATTCATTGAAGAGATTTTTCATTATATTCATTAGAATAAAACCAAGCAGTTAGAAATCAATAATACTAAGCACATATTTAATAAAATCACATTTTTAATATCAATATGCAAATTAGCCTTCCCGTTCACACTGTAAACCGCTATTTTGTTGTATATATAAATATAATTGCATGTTGTCAGTATGTAGACATGGTTAACAGTATTAATAATGTAAATCAATTTTATTAATAATTGAGGTTTAAATAAAAATACAATCATGGAAAGTGTGATGTCAATAACTAAGGGAATAGTGATATGAGTAGTAATATAGTTTCGGTTACAGACAGAAAAACACACAATCTCCATTATAATAAGATATATATATATATATAGATTCGCTGTATTTATACATAATGGATCATCAATATTAGTACAGTGGATCTTAGAAATCACATATAGAATCATCCCTTACTACCAAGTTTTGGATAAATCTCTTATATATATATATATATATATATATATATATATATATATATATATATATATATATATATGAGATGTTCTTTTTTTATAAAAATAAACTAAATAACATATTTACATGTATTCACTTTAGGAAATCTTTAATTTTATAATGACTTGTGTTCCCTTAAAAATGGACTTAACCTAGTCTCACAATAAAGTAATGGTAATGTAGCAGATATGCGTGTATAGAGAGTTCAATCCTCATTGGATGCACCATACTTGTGATCTTGGGTCAAATCCTTCCCTTAGGGTAAAAGATTTCTTTTCTTATGTGACATTAAGATGTGTTTTTTTTTTTTTTTTTTTTTTTTTTTTTTTTTTTTTATAGATTTTTCATACCTATTTTTATGTGTAATTATTTTTTTTTAAATTAAAATTTTTTTTTTTTTTTTTTTCTACTTCCAGGCTGAAATAATTCGTCAAACTGTAAGTCGCTTACAGTTTGAATCAACTCTGGCCAAGGAGGTGGACCAACAGGGCTTTTATACTGCCCACTATACGGGTTTTATCTACCCCCTCCAGTTTCCTCCACCGCACGGAAATAAATCATTAGTATTAACAGTCGGTACAGCAACTGCAGAAATCACTTTATATCTAAGTAAAGATGAAAAGAAAGAGAACAAAGTAAGTACTTGTATCTTTTATTATAATTATTACATATACTAGCAAATATATGCACCGTCCAGGTGTAATTATTAAAGTTTTGATGTAATAAAATATATTAGAAACACTAATGAAACTAAATAAGAATGCAGATAAAATGATTTGAAACTGAGGGGGTATAATCGAAAAATAGAACAACTTTGAAACTAACTCTACCATCATTTTCCATCATCCTGTCTTTCATTGCTAATTTTTCTTAATTTAACTATTTAGTTAAAATAGGAAGTAATTAATTATTTCTTGTTGTTAATGGATTTCTTCTCAGATTTATCCCTGAGATTTTTGCCCATATTCATTAAGATAAAACCAATCAATTATTAGAAATCAATGATAGTAAGCACATATTTATTGAAATCAAATGTTTAATATCAATATGCAAATTAGTCTTCCCATTCACACTGTAAACTGTTATTTTGTTGTATATTTAAATACAGTTAAATTTCAATATTACAAATAAAACAAACATGTAACTTTTAAAATAAATTTTTTTTTTTTTAATTCATTTTAATTTTACGTTGGGTATTTAAGCGACACGAGACTATTTGGAATGTTCCATTTTATTTCACCCAATTTTTAAAAATGAGACAAATAAGAAATCTGCAATTAAGTGGCACTAGATAATCTGTATTCACATTTTTACATTGCATCTTGGATGTTTTGGAGGATACTGCAGAATCATAATGGATGGAAGATTTAGGAACAAGCGTATTAATATATAGATATCCGTTTGAATTCCTGATTTAGGAAATTATCTATATTATACACTGATCTATTCAGACTAGTATCTTCATCTTGATTGTTAGCATCAATAATTTCAGCCATTTTTATGAAAAGGCTGAAACAATCTTTTATCTGAAACTAAACACATTTGAAGGCTCTCGATTATAACATGAAGGTAGCGGAGTGACAAACACCTGAAGAAGCCAGAGCAACATTTAATATTAACAATAAAGACGAGGATAAGAATCTGAAAAATCTTATTATAATGGAGATAAGTATTTAATTTATATTCAACATCTAATACATAAAATAAATCTTATTTATTAATGATGTCTCTATGAAAATCTGAGTTATATTTGCCTCAAAACAGTCCATGTTATTATATTTTTATTTTTATTTTATTTTAATTTTAATTTTTTTAATTTTTTTTTAATTTTAATTTTTTTTTAATTTTAAATTTTAAATTTTAAAATTTTAAATCTTTTAAAATTTAAAAAAGAAAAAAAAGAGAGAAATAAGAAATTACAGTTATTCGCCCATTTCATTCATAAAGGAGGAGAAGAAGAAAGAGAGGAAAAAAAGGAGAGGAAAAGGAAATAAGAGAAATTATAACCACACAAATAAAAAAACATAAGCACGTCATTTCTGAAAATAAACTCTGATGATGAAGCTCTAGCTTCGAAATCAATAAGACATATAAAACATCTTTTTGTCTTTATTTTTTATACGCATTGTATTGCCTTCGAATTTTAATATTTTAAATTTTTTCTTTTTTCAGGAAAGAGTCACAGGCAGCGGCCATAAATATGAAAAATCCATGGCCTATGAAGCCAGACGATATGGTGATTCAATGCTGTTCAGGAACACAAGTCGGGGAGCCAAGTACTATGTAGATCTCGAGGCTCACCTGAATATCACAACATCCCAGAACAGTGTTACCGAGCTTAAATCAAGTGTAGACATCACGTGGAACAACGTCCGCCAGAAGAAGAACACCCTCAAAAATGAAATGAATGAACTGGCTCTAACTTATGAATTCCTTGAGCCATATCATGAACGAAAGTGTAAACAACATTATAATTGTCTTGGTTGCCTCTCGGACAATTCTTGTGGCTGGTGCGTTGAGACAAGGACCTGTATTCTCAGGGATAGAAATACCAGTGAAGAGGAGGGTGATTTGATTGAAGGAAGCTCACAAAAAGTTATTACACCCACAGTAGATAAATGCAGTGGGGATATGAAATCACATTTATTGATAACAAATATGGCGGAATGTCCTGTGTGTACTGATTATGTCAGCTGTGAGGATTGTGCTAATGTAAGTATATTACTCTTTTATTACACCATATATTCTTTTATTACTCTTTTGATATACCATATATTCTTTTATTACTCTTTTGATATACCATATATTCTTTTATTAGGTTGTTACAAAAATAATGCCGCCCTGTCGGCTGGGGCGTTAGAATGCACCGACTGCACCTCTGCAGAGGGGTAAGACTCCCCTAATGGGGCCACCTGTTGGCCGTGGGTGGCGACCCGTGATGCTTAAGGATAGAGCCCAGGTGGATGAGCAGTTCATGACATGCAATATTCCACTTTGGCCCTATCTTGGGCTAGACAGGCGGTCGGAGAGGCCCCCTCCGATCAATCGGCTGGTCCGTCAAGCCCTAGCACCTATAAGATTTTCCCAAGCCTATTGCCCTTATGGCAAGCTCCAACCCCTTTTTATCATATGGGTGCTAGAAGGCGGTGACTGTGGGTCTACATGTCCTGGGAATGACGTTAAACTCTATCTGATGGTGAGGTTCCAGTTTTGGAGGTTTGGGGAATGTGGAGCACCCCTTCATCACCATTGCTCCCTGGTCCACTCTGACCTGGAGTGGTAGTACCTGTTAGGGTCCCATCTATGGGTTGAATAGAAAAATGTATTTATAAAAAAATTGTATTATCCATTAAGAATTGATTTATTTCAAAACTTTATCGGCATTAAATGACCCACTGAGGTTGATATGGCGTAAAACAAAACGAACCAAACCATTTTAACATAGAATTTGTTGTTTATTTCAGGTGAATTTTTGCATATATAATAATTAATGTGTGCTCAAAAATAGAATTTAATTTATTTTCAGATAGAAAGTATTTTTGAAAAATAGTAGCCTACAAAGATGAACATGCTTAAACATGACCATCACCTTATGTTGCATCAGTTCAAGCTTGGGCACATGTTGCAAGATTGACTGTACAGAAACTCACAGATTTAGGATACGAGACCTTACCACATCCTCCATATTCTCCCCATCTTTCACCTACTGATTATCATTTTTTAGGCACTTAAGCACATTTTTAAATGGTAAAACTTTTCAATCTAAAAAAAGAGGTAGAATCATCATTTAAAGATTTTGTTGCATCACAGCCAATAACTTTTTACCAACGCGGAATAAATGACCTCGTAGATCGATAGTAGAATGCATAGCTACCCAAGGCTTGTATTTTGACTAATTTTAACATTTCTACTGTTAATGCTTCAACAATAAATGTATGTATTTGAAATTGGCCATTATTTTTGTAACAACCTAATATTACTCTTCTATATATATATATAATATACTTAGAATATATAAGTATATACTTTCCTGACACAGTCGGGGGTCCTGTGTGCTTCGGCCATTGGGCTGGTAAAATAAATTAATAGTGTCAATCCCAGGGGGCTATCCTCCCAGGCAACACCTGCCCCCTTGATCTAAAGGGGCAGGGCTGGGTTTATTGCCCAGCGCCTGAGGCGCTTCCCTTGAGGAGGAATGCTGATGGGATCTACGCAATTTTTATGCGCCCACATAAAAACGAGACCTTGTGTCCAGCGCTCATAAGTGGGATGAGAGGCAAATACCCTCTTCTATATATATAAAAGGAAGTTTGGTATGTATGTGTCGACTTATAACTCTTAAATGAGAGGTCATTCATATTTGAAATCTTGCATACCACTTAATATGCTTATAACTAAGAAACACAAAATTTGTTTTTCTTTATTTTTAATAATTAATCTATATAATTCAATAATTAAGAAAAAATTTAAAAAATATTGTATACAGACACTCCACTCCACCACCCTCGACACGAGTCATGTTTTTAACTTTCAAGACAGAAAAATCAAAAACTACCATTAACATAATCTTTAATTTTGTCACTTGAACGCAATAAGCAATGAATTTGAGTTTTTGTCATATGTACAAAACAATTTTTAGAAAAATAGATTTGAATTCCAAAAAATGCAAAAGTTAATGATTACATTTTAAAAATATTTTAAATGTAAAAAAAAAAAAAAAAATTCCAAAAATAAATATTGTAATCTACAAATTCTCGGTAATGTTTTTAATTCTATAAATTATTTTCTTCTTATTCTCTTTGGTGTCCTTAACATTTTTTTTAAATCCGGTCATGGACCGGGTACTTTTTGCTAGTTTAATATATCATATATTCTTTTATTACTCTCCTTTTTGATATATCATATATTCTTTTATTACTCTCCTTTTTGATATATCATATATTTTTATTACTCTCCTTTTGATATATCATATATTCTTTATTACTCTCCTTTTGATATATCATATATATATATTCTTTTATTACTCTCCTTTTGATATATCATATATATTCTTTATTACTCTCCTTTTGATATATCATATATATTCTTTTATTACTCTCCTTTTGATATATCATATATATTCTTTTATTACTCTCCTTTTGATATATCATATATATTCTTTTATTACTCCTTTTGATATATCATATATATTCTTTTATTACTCTCCTTTTGATATCATATATATTCTTTTATACTCTCCTTTTGATATATCATATATATTCTTTTATTACTCTCCTTTTGATATATCATATATATTCTTATTGATATATCATATATATTCTTTTATTACTCTCCTTTTGATATATCATATATATTCTTTATTACTCTCCTTTTGATATATCATATATATTCTTTTATTATTATTACTTGTTCCTGTTGAATCTATTGTCTTCAGTTTCACCCTTTTTTTTGTTGTTGTTTTCATTAATTGTTTATTGTCCTCATATTCCGTTTGGTTAACCTATCTGTCAGACCTTCGCAGCCAAGAGAAGGCAGAATAGAAGATATTTAAAATTCATGTTTCTTTTTATTTTAGGATAATCTCTGTGAATGGGTTACAGATGATGCGCATTGTATTCGACGTGGCCGTGTGGAAGAAGCTGTAAAAAACCCTCAAAAATGTAATGTGCCATGTCATAAGTGAGTAGAATCATTTTTTAAAAACTTAATATTTTCCTTGCCCTTGTATCATAAACATATGCATCAATTTATCTTAATCTTGTGTATGCATCAGCCACACTAGATTAACCCACTCCTTCATTCTAAAAGAACCTCCGGTCTCCTGCCTCAGAAATTGCTACCCGGTGACTATTAAAATAATGTCCCCAGCTATGTTGTCTCGGTGGTGTTACTTGAAAGAAAACAACCAACTTAGGGCGTTAAATGTATTTTTTGTTGTAATTCTTATTTATTTATTGTAATTTGTTTAGAAAATGTCGTAATTCTTGTTTATTTATAGAAATTTGTCGTAATTCTTGTTTAGATATGAAGATGGATATCTATCTATCTATCTACCTCAATTTGTTCATTTTTTACTTTGTTTATATATATCCTTCCACCCATCTCCATTTGTTCATAAAGAGAAGCCCACCCCCTCTAAAATTCATTTAACACCCTAAGTTGGTTGTTTTCTTTCAAGTAACACCACCGAGACGACATAGCTGGGGACGTTATTTTAATAGTCACCGGGTAGCAATTTCTGAGGCAGGAGACTGGGACGCACTTCCTCATAAATTACTGAACCTCCACCTAAATGTTCATGTGGAAACCGGTATAAAATAAAACATATTCTAATTGAATGCACACACCTTTCCCACACTTGAAGAAAGTTCTACAATGTTAACAGCATGGACAAACTATTTGGAAAAATAGATCCCAAGAGCATATTAAACTTTTTGAAAAGAACCAGCCTCCTATGAAGGATGTAAGTTCATAGACCTACAAAAATCACCCATGCACTCTTGATGTTCAAATCCTTAACAGAAAACTTGATTTAAAAAAAATAACTAAACTCCTATCACTGTACCTAAATAGTTTCTGGGTGGTCGAATCAATGGGGGTATGTAGGGGTGGAATTTGCATATATCCAGCCCCTTATGCAGTTTCAGACGGGGTTATAGTGTCGTCTCAGTAGCAGTAGATAGAAAATAGGCAGGGACTCACATCAGTGAAGCCATCAATCGACTTAGAGGTAAGACAACTTTCTTGCCAGCTGACAACATAGACTTAAGTGTCCTCTGCATCACCACAATCTGCACAAAGTGTCACAACTTCCTCTTCCATTAGCATCCCATTATCAAACTTTGTGTTGTTTTTCATCCTTGTGAACCTGTTTCTAACTTGTACCCTTTAAATTGGTTAGCACAGAACATTACAACGTGGGGTCATCGATCTTGTGCAACGAAGGTGCCCAAGTGCAGATCAAGGTATTATCATAGCTATAATATCTTTCTTAAAGGCAATGGGTCTATATGGAAAAATTTGAAGATCTTACAAATAAAAAGGACAAAGACACCATTAAGCACCCCATTTGCAAGCTAAATTCAAAAGGACATGTTTTGCTTTTTACCATCAAAATCCGGTTGTTTATTAACAGATGATTTTTAGACCCACTTTGTTTTTTAATTATAAAACTATAAACGAAAGACACGTTTTTATATTAAAGACTTAATTGACTTGATTTTTATAAAGAGAGGTGCCTTCTATGGAAGAAATGTGTCTTAATTGTGGTTTTTGGGGGGTTATGATCCGGCAGACAAAAAAGGATTTCTGGTCACAGTACCAAACAAGAAGCTATCCTACCCTTGATAAAAAAAAAAACATTTTTCCTGGGACCACAATAATTTCGGACTACTATACAAGGGGTCGGGTTAGCTCAGTCGGTAGAGCATTCGGCTAGAAACCACAAGGTTCCTAGTTCGATACCGGTCCCTGGCAACTCAGCGTAGGAGTAGCACCGGGATCCGTGCGGTAAAGTAAAGAGCTGATGGTAGGTGTGGCGCTCCACCTCAGATGCTAAAAAACAATCTCCTTGGTCTAGCGCTATTGAAAAGGGGATAGACTCCTTCGCTGACTGGCTGATACTGACTTTAGGCCGCCCCGTTGACTTTACTTTTTACTTATACGTAAACTTAGACAAAGAAGGTTGCAAACATTTAACTGTGAATCACAGTTTTGTGGATGCAATAACAACTTTTTGACTTATAGTAGCAGTGAAATTCTTCCAATTCGCCCTCCATTCAAGTTTCCATTTCATAGAAGAAAAAAAACTGGAACAAAAAAACAAACAAAAGTAAATGTTAAATTTTTTTTTTTTTTTTTTTTTTTTTTTTTTTTTTTTTTTGCTAGTCCTTGTGATGAATTTTAAACCATCTCCCCCTTTTTTTTTTTTTTTTTTTTTTAATTTAAAAAAATTTATTTTTTTTTTCTTTGTTTCAGTCGAACAACATGTTCCGAATGTACTTCCAAGCGAGATGAGTGTGCTTGGTGTGAGAATACACGCCAATGCCTAAACTTTGCCCAGTACGTCCCACTGCATCTCTATGGTCAGTGCCAACATTGGGTCTATAGTAAACTTCAAAACATCCAGTGTCATAATTGCTCTATACATTTCAACTACTCAACCTGCTTGGATAATTTTGGCTGTGGCTGGTGTTACAATGAACATAACCCGAGTATCGGGGTTTGTCTTGATGGTGATTTTGTTGGTAAGTATTTCTTCTGTTTTTTTATCTTTGGTTTCATCAACAATTCTCAGAAAATAACGTGGATTTGGTGGTAATCTGTATATTAGCATCTTTTAACACGAAAATATCATAAAATGTGTTCTTAATAACAATTAAGTTTATCTATCTATACATATATAAAGGGCAGTTGTGTATATGTGTATGTCCACAGGAAACTTTGAAAATAAAATAATTAACGACATATATATATATATATATATATATATATACACACACACACACACACACACACACATTCACTATCACCAGGGCTGGGTTATTTTCGACCTTGACACCAATAAGCACCCCCAGCTGAGACCTAGATTCAAAGGACATGTTTTCCTTTTCACCGATAAAATCCGGTTGTTTAAGACGATTTATAGATGCACTTTATTAAAAAAAAATTATAGAAGTATAAACGAAAGACACATTTTTATATTAAAACCCTTTTTTTTTTGTTCACTTATTTCATGTTGTTGTTAATTCAATAGCAATTCTTTTTTAATTATAAAACTTTTAACGTTAAATACATTTAACACGGGAATAGTTAAAGCTATAAAAAGTATATTATAAGGTTATTATAATAACAGCTAACCCTAACCCTAGCAAAATCTTTTTTAAAATAAATACTTTTTAATATTATCCATAGAGGCACATGGAAAATAAATAAACATGTCTTTTGTTTTAAGTTTTATTTAAAAAATAAATAACAATGTTAGTTTATCTTTAGTGCAAAATTAATTCTTTCACATTTGCTAACAACATGAAATAATTAATTAAAAAAAATTAAAATCAAAAACTATTTTAGTATAAAAATATTACTGGTTTTTATCAGCCAGTTGTTTTGTTTAACAACCGGTGAAAAGCAAAATTCAGTTCTTTTTAAAATGGATTTTGGCTGGGGTGCCTATTGGTGTCAAGGTCCAGTATTTCTTCTGTTTTTTGGCTTTAGCTTCATGAAAAGTTATCAGAAAATAACATGGATTTGGTGGTAATCTGTACATTAGCTATATAAATGAGAGTAACCTTCTCTGGTTTCTTTCACTTTGAGGAAGACTTATGTTTTGGTCGGCCATTTTCATTTCACCGTAAATCTACACTGAAAATACAAATTTATTTGAATCAATACAACTGCATGTTTTAACATGAAAATATTATAATATGTGGGTAATTTTCACCTTTAGTTATTAAAATTCCTAGCAAATAAGGCAATTAGAGTAACCTCCCTTGACTTTCACTTTGAACTAAGCCGGTAGCTATTTTGAAAGTCTCCATGTGAAATAAACAAATCTTAAAAACGTTTTCGAAAACAATACAACTGCATGCTTTAACACAAAAATATCATAAAATGTGTTCTTAATAACAATTAAGTTCATTTCATATAATTTTATGCTAGGAATTTAGCCAACTGACTTTCACTTTGAAACAAGCTGGTAGCCATTTTGAAAGTCTCCATGCGAAATACACAAAGCTTAGAAACTTTTCGAAAACAATACAAACTGCATGCTTTAACACAAAAATATCATAAAATGTATTTGGTAAAAATGTCTCTGATGATAAAGTTACTTTGAAATCGATAAGACTAAACATCTTTTTATTTTTATTTTATACACATTGTAATTGCTTTCCTATCATTAATAAATAATATCATAAAATGTGTTTTTAATAACAATTAAGTTCATTTAAGATAATGCGCATGCACAATTTTATGCTAGGAATTTAGCCAACTAAAGGTGAAAATTACCAAAAGTGTTCTTAATAACAATTAAGTTCATTTCAGATAATGCGCATGCACAATTTTATGCTAGGAATTTAGCCAACTAAAGTGAAAATTACCAAAATGTGTTCTTAATAACAATTAAGTTCATTTCAAATAATGCGCAAGTACTAACAAAAGTTAAATTAATTTTCTAGGTGCAGCATATCAGATGAGCTGTGCAGCAGTGGTAAGAGAACATCACAATATTTCTATTGAGGAACCTGCTCATTGGGCATATGGAGTTGCCCCAGATGTTGACGAGTGTGCCCTGAACCTTCATAAATGTCACCAAAACGCTACTTGCTTCAATACTTTTAACTCATACATATGCGTATGTAATCGAGGATTTGTTGAAATTAATGGGACAAACCTGTGTGCAAAAACGTAAGTAAATTTCTTATACATAGTACTTCTCATAAATATTTGAACAGATACAGATAATTTGCTTATATATCTTATTATAATGGAGATTGTGTGTTTTTCTGTCTGTAACCGAAACTATATTCCTACTCAAGTCACAATTCTCTTAGTTATTGACATCACATTCTCCATGATTTTATTTTTATCTAAACCTTAGATTATTAATAAAATTGTCTTACATTATTAATACTGTTAACTATGTCTACATACTGACAACATGCAATTATATTTATATATACAACAAAATAGCAGTTTACAGTGTGAACGGGAAGGCTAATTTGCATATTATATTAAAAAATCGAATTTAATAAATATGTGCTTAGTATTATTGATTTCTAACAGTTTGGTTTTATTTTAATGAATATAAGCAAAAATCTCTTCAATAAATCTTAAATGAAATCCATTAACAAGATAAAATAACTGTCATTTTATTCTTTACTTCCTCTTATAACTAAATACTTAAATTCGAAAAAATAACAATGAAAGACGAGTGATGGAAGAGTAAGTTTCAGTTGTTCCATTTTTTTATTATACTCCCTCTGTTTCAAATCTTTTTATCTGTATTCTTATTTAGTTTCATTAGCCTTTCTAATTTAATACAATATTTTATTACATTAAAACTTAAATACTTGCACCCGGAGGGTGCATATATTTGCTATATATATATATATATATTTCTCTCTTTTCCAGGTGTTATTATGACTGTGTGCACGGTGTATGTTCAGGTTCCCCAGACTACGAATGTCGGTGTGATATAGGTTGGACAGGAGCTGAGTGTAATACAAGTTGTGGATGTAATGGTCACAGTGCTTGCCCTAAAGGAATTGGAGTGTGTGAAGAATGTCAACATAATACCATGGGCCAATTTTGTGAGATGTGCCGGCCTGGCAGCTATGGAGATCCAACCACTGGGGAAGGTAACAAGAAAATATCTTACTTATTACTGTGTGTATTTTCACAGATTTGACTAATTGCACACTCACAGCTATCAGTTAGGGATTTAAGTGAAGAAGGTACCACTGAAGAAGGAATACTTATGGAGAACCGAAAAAGATTTAAAAAAAAAAAAAACTTTCTTTTTTTAATTTTAAAATCTTCACTATTTATTTTTTGTGAACAGTAAATCCTCGAGTATAATCCGCATTTTTCCCCCCAAATTTAAACGTCAAAATCCCTAGTGTGTACTATATACAAGGTTAAAAATTGAAAAATATTTTCTAAGCAATGACCGAGTCTCTATTTGCTGACAATGTTTATTCAGACACATTTTTCAGCCCTGTGTTTATACTCAAGGGTGTTGCTATACTCAAGGATTTACTGTGTGTGTATGTATGTATGTATATATATATATATATATATATATATATATATATAAAAATCCTGGCTCTATAGTTTGTAATTACACAATACAAACTTTTTCTTGGAGAAATAATACACAATAAAAAAACCCCAAAAAAAAAACCCAATCATATGTTTAAAATTTGAAGAGAACGCTGGAAAGGTTGACGGTTTGAAATATGACATCAAATATTTCTAATTTTGAACAGATTGATAAACAAAGACTATCATAGTCTTCCTCATTATTCTGTGATAAAAAACTTTTTTACTCTTCCTTATATCAACAAAAGCCCTGAAGAAGATCTACGTTTATTAGATCTAAGTTTATTAACTGATGCTGCAGTGTTCGGATCTGTTAAAGATCTGCAGCATCAGCTAAACTTACCACTCATTTTATTTAAACCTGTGTTATTTCAAATTTCTCACTACTATATATATATATATATATATATATATATATATATATATATATATATAAAGAATATTTCAGGAAAAATAATTTGAGTTAAAGTTTATTCATTTTACATATCTATATTTCAACCCATTGGCATTTGATGATTTTTCACATCTTATTTAACAGTTCTCTTATTTTCGTCCATGTTTAATCTTTTCCAAAAATTTTTAATCATTTTTTTTATTTATTTTTTGTGTATATAGTTTTTACTGCTTTAAAATGTAGTCTTTGGCCAATTTCTTATATCTTTAATGCATTAAAAAAAAAATCATCAATTTTTATATTTCAATATTTTTTAATTATTATTCATTTTTTGTCTATATAGTTTTTACTTATGTAAACTTTGGGCAATTTCTGAAATCTTATCTAATACATTTAAAAAAAAAAATTTTTTTAAAAATCTTTTTTTTTTTTTTTTTTTTAGTATATAGTTTTTACTTATGTAGACTTTGGCCAATTTCTTAAATCTTTAACATATTTTAAAAAAAATAATTTCTTAAAATTTTTAGATATCAAAATTTTAAATTATTTGTTTATTGTGAATGTAGTTTTTACTGGTTAAAATGTGTGTGAATATATATGTATATGTAGATATTTGTATATGATTGTGTGTGTGTTTATATATATGTATATATAAAGAATATTTCAGGAAAAATAATTTGAGTGAAAGTTTGTTTCTTTTACATCTGTATTTCTAACCATAGGTATTTGACAGTTTTTTTCACACCAGAACAATTCTCTTATTTTTGTCCATGTTTTGTCCACCTTTTACGAAATTTATTAATTTTAATTTGTTTATATTCTGTGTATATAACTTTTACTGGTTAAAAATGTCTGACCAATTTCTTAAATCTACACTAATAGATTAAATTCTTGTTTTTTTTGTTTTTTTTTTCTCCAAAATTTTTTCCATAAACATATACACAAAACAAAAATGGCAAAATTATTGGAATAACTTCCAAAACAACAAACTACATGAAATAATGCCACAAATAGGAAAACTTCAAATAAATCAAACCAAAATATCCAGAAAAGAAGTAATATTATCCAGACTAAGAATAGGACACTCATACATTACCCATTCATACCTCCTCAAAAAAGAAGCAGCCCCATATTGCATACCATGCCAAAAACCCTACACAATCAAACACATATTAACAGAATGTAGCAACCTAAAACAAATACGAAAAAAATACTACCAAACAACAAATCTAAAAACAGATATCCTACCAAATAAACCCAGAAAAACTACTTGGATACATAAAAGAAGCATACATCTACAACAAAATCTAAAAATTTTCCAAAAAAATGAAAACACAAAAATATGTTAAAAAAAATCATCTAAAAGTTTCATCCACAAAAAATGTCAAAAAAAAAACCTTTAGAAAATTAAACATTATCACCAATACATTTCATTGAGGTTGATATGCCGTAAAACAGGAACAAAAAAACCCCAAAATTTTTAGTCATTTTTTATTTATTTTTTGTGTATATAGTTTTTACTGCTTAAAAATTTAGTCTCTTTAATCTTATCCTATTTTCTTTTTCTTTCTTTCTATTCCAGTCTGCAAGTTATGTAAATGCAATGGGCATGGAGATATTTCTTTAGATAAATGTCATAATCAAACTGGGAAGTGTTTCTGTAAGGATGATACAAAAGGCTTCCACTGTCAACACTGTTTAGAGGATTACTATGGGAATCCCAAGTAAGTCTAAATCCTCTTTCTCCTCCTACCCCTAGGATACCCCCCCCCCTGTTTGTTTGTTTTTCTTATTTTAGATCTCTATTTCAAACATAGGACTCTGGGTTTGAGGTGTAACACAGATTCTCAAAGATATGTGGTTCAAAGTTATCTGACCTGAAAAAATGTAAAAGTTTTTAAATAAAATAACTGGTGCATTATATCTTTTATTCATTAATATATCAACAATGAAAATTTCATTAAATTCGGTTAATTTCCTGATTTTTGGTATTTTTTTTTTTTGTTGGTGACAATGATGGTGGAATTTAGGTCCATTATGTTCGATTTAACCGGACACTGATTGTTTACATAATTTTCTATTCCTAAATAGTCACCCATTCAAGTTCTGAAAAAGCTCTAGGGCTTTAAAATACACCGACTGCACCTCTGCAGAGGGGTAGGATCCCTCCCCCCAATGGGCCACTTGTTGAATTAAAAAAATTTCTTCCAAACTATCACCACTATTTTTTTTTTTTCAAAATTTTGCCGGCATTGAATGACCCACCGAGGTTGATATGCCGTAAAACAAAGACGAAGCTCTTTGCTGGTAGGAAATTTAAGTATACACACACATACTTATTGTTTGTAGAGATTGTATGTGTAAATTTAAAATATTCCCATATGTGATAATTTTATTATTTTTCTGCATTTTTTTAATGAATAATTTTCCTAGTGTAAGGGAGGAAATTCCTTTTTAGCATTTTTCATTGACATAATTATCTCCCTTGAATAAATAATTCTTTTTGAAGAATAAAAAAGCTCAAAGCCATTGGATTTGACACGATACATTAGTAATTACAGTCTGGTGAAATTGTTTGTGTGAAGTGACGACTGAATATACTTGTATATTCCCCTTTCTTGTATAAAAGAAATTGCTATTTCCATCATAGTTTAGACAATACATTATTCACCCTAATGTCTTGAAGGTTTTATAGAAAAAGAACAAACCTTTTAATGTTGAAATTGTTTGAAGTGACAACCGAAAGCACCCACTAATCAATTTCCCCTGACACAGTCTTTTGCCTGCAACACTATCAACGTAGTCCTTGCTCAATTCATCAAAAGTTCTCTTTTCCTTGCTACATGTCATGTTACACTCATGCCCGCCACCCCACATCGTTACAATATGTGGTTCCTTAGTATTATCTGTGTTATTCGGAGTATTGTCCCCATCTTCATTGTTATTTGTACAACATTTCGCCCGATATGCCCTCCGGCCTTCTTCAGGTATTTTTTGTCGGACTCGGGAACCTTCTTTTCAAATTCAGGAACTTTCTTGTCGTAATCGGGAGCTACACGGAACTTCGAACCTAACCCTTTATTCAGTCCTCGGGGGTATCCTGTTTTCATTCCGCTAACCAGGATACCCCCGAGGACTGAATAAAGGGTTAGGTTTGAAGTTCCATGATGGCTCCAGATTACGAAAAGAAAGTTCCCAAGTTTGAAAAGAAGGTTCCTGAGTCCGAAAAGAAATACCTGAAGAAGGCTGGAGGGCATATCGGCCGAAACGTTGTACAAATAACAATGAAGATGGGGACAATAGTCCGTATAACGCAGATAATACTAATCAAGCCTCATCTCAAACATTCAGAGAAATGTGGTTCCTTGTTTAACTTTTTGATTATAAAACATTTTGTATTATTTTACATTCTTCATCTTTTCTTATCAGTGGAGCACCCCTTCATCACCATTGCTCCCTGATCCACTCTGACCCGGAGTGGTAGTACCTGTTCAGGCCCCATCTATGGGTTAAATAGAAAAATGTAAGAGTAAAGTCGTCGGGGCGGCCTAAAGTCTGTATCAGCCAGTCAGCGAGGGAGTCTATCCCCTTTTCAATAGCGCTAGACCAAGGAGATTGTTTTTGGCATCTGAGGTGGAGTGCCACACCTATCATCAGCTCCTTACTTTACCGCACAGATCCCTGTGCTACTCATACACTGAGTTGGCAAGGACCGGTATCGAACTAGGAACGTTGTGGTTTCTAGCAGAACGCTCTACTGACTGAAAAATGTATTTATAAAAAACATTTAGTATCCATTAAGAATGAATTTATTTCAAAACTTTATGGGCATTAAATGACCCACTGAGGTTGATATGCCATAAACCAAACCAAACTCTCACCACGTCTCATCGTTCGTCCAATCAAAGAATGTCATGTGACTTTGCTGATTCATCCTTAAACTTTTCCATTCTCTTCTAACACATATTTTTGCTAAAAACTTTTCCATGTTACATATCAGGTTACACTGATGACTCCATCTCACCCCCCATTATGTTACAATATATGGTTCCTTGTTTAATTTTTTGGTTATAAAATATTTTGAATTATTTTGAATTATTTTACATTCTTCATCTTTTTTTCTCTTGTTCTGTAGGAATGGTGGCAGGTGTTATCGTCGTTGTGGTGCTGCGACTGTCCTCACCAATGTGACTTCAGGAGCGCTGGGTTCTTTTGAAACAACTCCTGAGCTGAACCACTCTCGCCAGATCTACTGTTTGTGGATCATCACACCATTTCAAGATGTCCAGAAGCCATATGAATTGGCCAGGGAAAAGAAGACTTTGCCAAGTATCTCGTTCACTTTTGAACCTGATATTTCTGTAAACTGTTCAACGGTAAGAACATCACTTCATCTCTCTCTCTCTAAATACAGTAATATCTTTGATGTTTTGATCTGCACTGTTCTAGTTCTTATTATAATGGACTTTAATGTAAAAAAAAAAAAAAAAAAAAGGAGGAGAGATAGTAAAAATACTTGTTAGTATTGGAGAAATGATAATAAAGTGCTCAATTACTTCTGTAAGAGCTGTATTTATTTAATTATAGTTTACAATACATATAAAAGTCCGTTTTATCAATGGTTTTGGAACATCACATTTTAGGTGATTGGTCGTCAACAGAAAAATAAAAAAAATGAAAAAAAATAAAAATGGAAAAATTTAAAATCATTATAAGTACACAAACATGAAACACAAGACTCAAGGATGACAAATGGGGATGCCGGTGAATGATGAAAGGA
>CM042177.1:17497959-17512959 GCA_023376005.1 Doryteuthis pealeii | reverse complement strand
ATTAATTTTTTGTATATAATTATATATTGTTTTGTTTCTTCTTCTTCTCTAGATACCACCATGCTGCTGTTTGTGTGCATCTCTTAAAGACTATATTTGTTTATGGTGGAATTGTTCAAGTAGGTAGGAATCCTGACAAATACCAAGCTACTAATGAATTTTGGAAATTTGCAATTGAATCGAGAAAATGGACTAAAGAAAAGGTAAAGAAATAATTATGTATACTAGCAAATATATGCACCCTCCGGGTGCAAGTATTTAAGTTTTAATGTAAAATAGAATCATCCCCTGCCTTCTAGTCATTTGGAATATCTTACACACACACACACACACACACACACACACACATATATATATTAAAAAAGTCGCGGGCGGCCTAAAGTCGGTATCAGCCAATCAGTGAGGGAGTCTATCCCCTTTTTAATAGTGCTAGACCAAGGAGATTGTTTTGGTGTCTGAGGTGGAGCGCCACACCTACCATCAGCTCCTTACTTTACTGCAGAGATCCTTGTGCTACTCATATGCTGAGTTGGCGAGGACCGGTATCGAACTAGGAACCATGTGGTTTCTAGCCAAACGCTCTACTGACTGAACTAACCCGGCTCCTATATATATATTATATATATATAAATATATATATATATATATAATATATATAATATATTATATAGTATATATATATATATATATATAAATATAAATATATATATATATATATATATATATATATATATATATATATGTGTGTGTTGAAGACCATGGAATATTTCTCTATCATTTTCTGGTGTAGATGTTTGTTTTTTAAATTTTTATTTTTATTTTCCATAAATCGGGACCTAGATGGTAGAGAAAATTTTACCCAAGCACTTTCAACCATTTTACTTACTCTGTTGGCAGGGGTGTTAGAATGTACCTCTGCAAATGGCTAAAACTTCCCCAATGGGGCTACCTAGGTGGCGACCCGTGATGCTTACCGATAGAAACCAGGTGGTTGAGCAGACCATGGCATGCAATACTCCGCTTTGGCCCTTCTTTGGGCTAGACAGTCGGTCAGAGAGGGCCCTCTTTGATCAATTGGCTAGTCACATCAAGCCCTAGCCCTATTGCCCTTATGGCAAGCCCCAACCCTTTTTATCATATGGGTGCTAGAAGGCGGTGGCTGAGGGTCTACATGTCCTGGGAATGACGTTAAGCTCTATCTGATGGTGGGGTTCCAGTTTTGGTGCTTTGGGGAATGTGGAGCACCCGTTCATCACCATTGCTCCCTGGTCCACTCTGACCCAAGGTAGTAGTAGTAGTCCCATTTATGGGTTAAATAGAAAAATGTGTTTATAAAAAACATTGAGTATCCATTAAGAATGAATTTTATTTCAAAACTTTATCAGCATTAAATGACCCACTGCGGTTGATATGCAGTAAAACAAACCAAACTAGATGGTAGTGAAAATTTTACCCAAGCACTTTCAACCATTTTACTGGTGTCCTTGGGGGAGGAGATTGTTGGTTGTAGTGATAACAATGAAAATAGCATTTAACATCCGCAACAATATATTAAGCATTTTTAATAACTAACGCATTAATCATAACGACCCACCTACAATATATTTTACTAATTATTATATTATCATATTATTATTATACTTCAATAATTATATTAAAAAAACTTTTTAACACATGGATATGTTACATATGAACCAACAATTTCTTTAGATTATTTTAACTCGAGTAATTAGAGAAAATTAAGGGTGATAATTGGGTACTAAGAAATAAGAATTACCTCCCTTGATAATTTTAGGGTCAATCTTAAAAAGTGAAAGGGAAAAGTATTATTTATTTATTCATTTTTTTCCCGGGCTGCTGTCCTATCTTTATTGTGATATGTAAAAACACAATCTTTATTGTGATATGTAAAAACACAAGGTTTCAGCCTTCTTCAGGTGTTCCCTGTCTATCTGAGCATAGCAATGACCCAACCTGTGAAATGTATGTTTCACTTAGAGGAAAGCGTTTTTTTTGGTCGGACATTTTCATTTCATCGTAAATCTACACTGAAAATACAAATTTGTTCGAATCAATACAACTGCATGTTTTAACATGAAAATATCATAAAATGTGTTCTTAATTGTGCTTGTGCATTATATGAAATGAACTGAATTATTATTAAAAACACATTTTATGATATTTTTGTGTTAAAACATGCAGTTGTATTGATTCAAATAAATTTGTATTTTCAGTGTAGATTTATGGTGAAATGAAAATGACTGACCAAAACAAACGGATTCCTCAAAGTGAAACAAACAAGGGGAGGTTACTCTCATTTATGTAACTAATGTTCAGATTACCCCAATTTTTGTATAACTTGACATTCTTAAATTTTCTTTTTTTCTTCTTTTGTAGAGTGATTGGTGGCTGCCAGCAGTTGCTGGCCACACCCTTACCTATGTACAGGACACCAAGCTGGTTGTTATTGGGGGATTTTCCACAGAAAAATATTTCTTGGATAAAGTTTTAATTTATGACTCTGCTGAAACATCCTGGCAATTTTTTCCTCGGAAAAACTTGACAGGAGTTATTCCACTTGGTGAGTGTTCCGTTACTTTTGGTTACTGTTTAACTCATTGCCTACCAAATTTCCCTCACGACTGTATAAAAAAAAAAAAAAAAGGAAGTGCTACAATGTATTGTTGTCTCCCCTGCCTCCCAAGCTGTGTTATTTTCCTTTGTGGTTCATCTCTGTTCTTTTTGGTGTCATGAATCACGGACCTTACGACCTTAAGGCACCCCTTTTGCAATTTCAATTCGTGCGGACATTTTTTCCATTTACACCGTCAAAATCCAGTTAATTGTTTACAGACGACTTTTAGCTTTTTTTTTAGATTATAAAACTAACCCTAACCCCTAACAAATGGATTTTTACGGTGTAAATGAGAAAAGTTTCCCTACAAGTCAAGATCGCAGAAGGGGTGCCTTAAGGTCGTATGGTTCAAAAGAAGTGCTACATAGTATTCAGGCCTCTTCTATAGATCAGGCATTGTCTCCCCTGCCTCCCACGCTGTGTTTTTTCAGAAAAATTTATGTGTTCTAACTAAAGTTTCTTAATAGATTGTAAGCATTTTATTTATGATATGGGGAAAGAACTAAAGCTGTTTAACTCCTACCTTGTAACCTGTCCCGTGTAATTCATTTCTAAGAAGCTATTGAAATGTATTTACACTTAGCTTGAAATGGTGATGGAAGAAAAAAGGAAGATACTAGGACACGTGGATATGATTTTACTGTGTCCTTTTAGATTTTTGTGTATAAGGGATGTAGGACAATTACCTTATCAGCATTTGTGTGTATATATATATAATATATATATATATATATATATATATATATATATATCATCATCATAGGTCATGGCAATTCAGTCTCGAAAGACTATGATAAAAGTTTTTGTGTGCCCCTGAAGTTGCAGCGCCTCCTGTGACTATGAAGTCCTATGTTTGAGAAACATTCTCGACCACAGATTTTGCATTTGTAGGTTGTCCCTGTAGATGATGATTAGTTCCGATGCTTTGTTGCCGTTGCTTTCTTATGGACCTCTTAGCTTCATGATGTTGTATCAGGGTGACTTCTGACATGTACAGTCCTCTATGGAGATTCTGCCGCCACCGAGGGTGGTCTTGAGCCAAATTTTCCCAGCTGGAAGGGACAATGCCAAAGCACCTGAGATCATTTTTGCAGACATCGTTGAATCGCAGTAGGGGGTGACCAATCTGTCTTTTACCAGATGTTAGCTCTCCATAGAGGATGTCTTTCGGGATTCGTCCATCATCCATCCGACGTACATGACCCAACCATCGGAGACAACGTTGTCTCAGTAGAGAGTACAGGATGGGGAGTTGAGCTCTCTCTAGGACTGCTGTTGTAGTGATCCTGTCCCTCCAGGTGATGCCCAGTACACATCTAAGGCAGCGAAGGTAGAAGGTATTTAGCCACCGCTCTTGGTGGGAGTATAAGGTCCATGTTTCATTTCCATACATGAGGGTGCTGATAACATATGCCCTATACACTTGTACCTTTGTACAGATAGTGAGCTTGCTGTTGTCCCACACTCTTGTTGTGAGCTTCCCAAAAGTTGAGGCAGCTTTTCTGATCCGGCAACTGAGTTCAGCATCAAGTGACAGTTATATATATATATAATATAATATATATATATATATATATATATATATATATATAACCCCTCCTCTCTGTTATGTTGTTATCACTTGTGATCATGATTGAACCTGTAATCTGCAGGTGATTGTCACTTAGAACTGTATTGACTCAACCTTTATATTGATTGCACCAATCTAAATAATGCTAATATTTTTTTGTTTTGTTTTCCGCTGCAGGTATTTATGGTCACAGTGCTGTCTACCATCGAGCTGTAGCAACTATTTATATATTTGGAGGCATGTTATTTACTAAGTACTACAAGTTTGCACCTTCCAAAGAACTCTACACGTTTGATCCTGACAAGTTACAATGGAACATTCTTCAGGCATCCGATGATAATATGGTTTGTACTTCTCCATTTTATTTCCTCAAACTTTATGAAATACTAGAAGCGGCTATCCAGCGTCACCTGGGTAGAGAGTTTTTTTTTTTTTTTTTTTTTTTTTTTAAATGTTAGTCTCGCAGGTCCATTGGACTTCTTTCAGGATCCAACTCATGATTCAGTAATAATTTATTACTGAATTGTAAGTTGGACCCTCACAGAATGCCCCATTAAAATCCCCACATAAAAAATTAAAAAAAAAAAAAAAAATATTGCATTGATCAAGCTACTCTAAAAGAAAAATGAATGTCTACTATTTACAATATTAAATGCAAAAAAAATACTATGCTGTTATTTAAATCTTATTTTTTAATTAGCTTCACAAATATAAATCAAATCTTCATTATTTTTGCTCATAAACCAGGTCCTGGTGATATTTAATGTGTATATATATTTACTTTGTTGTTAATTGTTTTATTTTCAAAGTTTACTCTGGACATATACACACACACACACACACAACTGCCCTTTATATATGTATAGAAGATAGATATATAGATAGGTGTGAGATATCATGGTAGGATTTATAAAGGCAGCAGAACTTTGGTTCATTCTAATAATTGTATACAATATGACACAACAAATATTGAAAGTATTGATAAAAAGCTATTGAAATTGATTTTACTATAGAAATGCCTAAATTAATCTAAAAGGATTGATAAAAATGATATTACTATAGAAATGCATTACAAATTCTTCTAAAAGCATGAATAGAAATGTATGAAAATGATTTACTATAGAAATGAAAGGATGATAAAAATGATATTACTATAGAAATGAAATTCTTCTAAAAGCATGAATAGAAATGTATGAAAATGATTACTATAGAAATGCCTAAATTATCTAAAAAGATGGATAAAAATGATATTACTATAGAAATGCATTACATATTATTGTAAAAGTATGGATGAAAATGATATAGAAATCAGTGATACTGATAGCTTTTTGATTTAGTGCATCCTGGGATGCACATATTTGCTTTGAATGAGTTCCTGGGAAAATTTATGGGTCCCAATTGACGCTAACTCTTACCTTGTAACCTATCATGTGTAATTCATTTCTAAGAAACTATTGAAATGTATTTACAGTTAGCTTGAAATGGTGAGAAAAGAAAAACACTGCATATGATTTTACTGCGTCCTTTTAGATTTTTGTGCATCAGGAATGCAGGACACATACCTATCAGCATCTCCGAGAAATGCATAAATTAATATAAAAGGATGCATAAAAATGTATTGAAAATGATTTCACTTTAAATTTTTAACTTTTAAAATACTCAAGTCAATTAGTTGTAATAGACAATTAAATATTAAGAAATGTATTTAATGTATGTGAAAAAAATGATTCCCGCCCTGTCGGTGGGGCATTAGAATGCACCGACTGCACCTCTACAGAGGGGTAAGACTCCCCCAATGGGGCCACCTGTTGGCCGTGGGTGGCGACCCGTGATGCTTCAGGATAGAACTCGGGTGGATGAGCAGTTCATGACTTGCAATACTCCACTTTGGCCCTATCTTGGGCTAGACGGGCGGTCTTCCCAACCCTATTGCCCTTATGGCAAGCCCCAACCTCTTTTTATCATATGGGTGCCAGAAGGCGGTGACTGAGTGTCTACATGTCATGGGAATGACGTTAAACTCTATCTGATGGTGAGGTTCCAATTTTGGAAGTTTGGGGAATGTGGAGCACCCCTTCATCACCATTGCTTCCTGGTCCACTCTGACCCGGAGTGGTAGTACCTGTTAGGGTCCCATCTATGGGTTAAATAGAAAAATGTATTTATAAAAAAATTGTATTATCCATTAAGAATTGATTTATTTCAAAACTTTATTGGCATTAAATGACCTGCTGAGGTTGATATGCCGTAAAACCAAACCAAAAAATGATTCCCTTTGTTTTTCTTTTTCCAGCTCGAGCCTCGAATGTTCCATGTTGCTGTTAACACAGTTGACTACATGCTTTTGATTGGGGGGTGGACAGTTGACAGGAGAGCTACAAATCACGTTTTACTATATCGATTCAAATGTAATACCTGGCAAAACATCACTTTTAAAGGTAGGTAATAACTTTTGTATTATAAGATTCTAATATACACCTGTATTTCTCTTAAGGGGCCATAAGATTGGTAGAGGGGTTTCACAAGAGCCCACTGAATATGTACACGGGTATTTTGTTATTAATAATTATTTAAAATAAAATATTAAACTTGTTAATGTATTAAATAGATATAAGCCATTTTAACATAGATATTTATTTATTGTATTTAAAAATCTGTATTACAATTTTTGAGGCCATTTTTATGCTTCAAGTGAGAGCACTTTACAAAAGAGATCCCTTGTGTTCATTAGTGAGGAATCCTTGATTGTTAGATAGAATCCTGTGTGTGGATTCATTATTTATTGTATTTATCTGGTTCACATGGACCTGCATAATAATATTGTTGGGATTACATTCCTTACTCGCCATTATTCTCTTATTTAACATGAAAGGTAATTACCCACTATATATGCCAATAGGTGCTAGTTCAACTAGCAATTGATTTAAGGATAGTCACTAATGATCTTAAATGCTTTCTGTCCTCATTTCTCATTGGCCAATTTTTACCTGCTGCTACTATTGGAAAAGCTCATAAATAGAAGTGACGATTTTGTGTATATCTTATATCTAGATAATCTACCATGGCCTACTAATATATACGGCCTCACATGTCACATAAGCAGGCAGAATTCTAACAGGCCGAATCGTTTTATAGTCAATTTAAGTCTCTTTCAAAAAATCTTAAGTACAAATATTTGGCTAGATGGAACCTTAAATTTTCTTAGAAATACTTTTTCTCTGTAGTATCATTACTATCATTACCTACTATGACAAGGGAATACATTTCACATTGAAAAGGTTTAATTTTTTTCTGATATAACCTGAAATCATAATAAATTGTTGGGTGTTTGTTTTATATAACTCCATAATTTTTTTAACTATTTTTTTTTTTTTTGTTAGTTTCTTTATCATTACAAAAAATTAGAAAAAAAGTTTGTATATTTTAACATTTTTTTTTTTGAAACCGACAAATTGATTACAAAATGAATTGGCCTGTTAGAATTCTGCCTGCTTATGTGACATATTGGACCATATATATTAGTGGGCCATGATTCTACCAAAGTAGTCTAAAAATTCCGTATGAGGAAACTATATAATATCATTATTTCTATGAATGTTGTGAATTCTGAATCCGTTTTATATTTGAATACTTTCAGATAACCAGATCAACTTGTATTTAAGATCGTATTTTGGTGCAGCTGCTGCTACTGTGAAGAAATACTTTTACATCATGGGCGGATTTAGTGGTGTAGAAAGTGACAAGTTATTAATGATTGGTATACCAGAAGACCCATGTAAACTTATTGATGATTATGAGATGTGCAAACGCACTGTGGAGTGTTCGGCATGCAAAGTAAAGATCAGTGATGTAGCTCTTACTTTTTGTATTTTGCCCAATAATATGTTTCCAGAAATGTAAGTATTATCGTTTTAATTTTTACTATTAATATCTATTGTAACAAAGATTATATATTAGAATAATTTCAGAGAAGTCATGTATGTATGTATGTATGTATGTATATAGGAAGGTAGTTTGTGTCAGGTGGCATATGGTGCTACTGGTACTATGTAACCCAGTACTACCTGTCTCATAGTCGGGTTATCGGCGACTAAACCAGTTACCCCACCAAGCCTATCTGGTGAGGAGGATGGCTAGACATCCAGCAGGATGAAAAACAAAACCTGTCAAAGGGCGGATGAAGGCTTTCGCTCAACGGCCATCTAGCAAATAATATACGCGGGGATGTAGAAATACTTGGATTGGTATCCAGGCATGTAGCAAAACCACCGGGAGAGATGCATTCCTCAACCTTGTCAAGGCAAGTGTCTAGGAGAAGGAAAACTCCAAAATTTAACCTGCGGCGGCTGCTGCAGCCAATGATGTTGACTTGTTCTTCTTTTTGGCTCAAATGTGGCAGTCACTTAGAGAGTGGGATTGGTTCTGTGCAAAGACTTTCCTCACTTAAAAAAGCTTCAGGCACAGGCATTGCTTGATATGCAATACATGTCTTGTCCTTTATATGTTTTTGAAGCTCACCATTATATTGTTTGAACTATTGAGCTTTTTTTTTTTTTTTTTTATTTTTTTTTTATTGTAGTTACTATATCAAGCAATGGCAATACTTGAATGCGAGTTTGCTGCCATCATCAGGAAGGTAGTAATCCTGACCTAATTGTGGTTCAGTTACTATTAGAAAAGTATTTTCAGTGAAAGGGTTGCCTGAGAAAGCAGAACAATATCAGCAAAGTTATGCTATCTGGCATAACCCAGATTTTTACTTCCACTCTGACCCGGAGTGGTAGTACCTGTTAGGGTCCCATCTATAGGTTCAATAGAAAAATATGTTCATAAAAAAATTGAGCATCCATCAAGAATGAATTTATTTCAAAACTTTGTTGGCATCAAATTGATCCACTGAGGTTGATATGCCGTAACCCCACCCCCCAAAAAAAACCCAAAACTAAAACAAAACAAACCAAACTATTATATCTATTCTGTCTTCTCATTTTTGCAAAAATCCGACAGTAGTTTCAACCAGACAGAATAGCGAAATTACATAAAACAATAAAATAAACCAAAACAAAAGCAAAAACTGAAGTCAGAATAACAAAGATTATGAATTGCATTAAATTCATACATAAACATAACATAAACAAGAAATAAGAAGACAATAAAGAGTCCAGTGTTTTTGCGGTTAACCTCTGATAATAGTAGAATGTCTTGTACTAACCTTAGGTAAAAAAAAAAAGAGATAGAATGAACGGGTGAATTCCAAAACAAGTTGAAAATGTGTCGTGTGATCAGCCTAGTGTTGGAACATATCATGTGTCAAAGTAGTCATCAGAGGTTTATCTTCAGTTCGGGCACAGGTGGTGGGAAGGAAGGAATGGTTTTCGGAGAAGTCATATATTGATGTATGTAAAAGAAATAGAATACTCATCAAGAATGAATAAAACGAAAGGTCTTCAGCATAAAATAACGCAACATGGGTTGACATGCTATAAAATCCAACTAACCAATGATTATTAAATTAGATTTTTATCTCTAATGAATTACCCTATTTTGTATATGGTGATGTTTTGGTTACAATGGGTTAATCTGTTTTTCTGTTTTTTCTTATTTCTTTCCAGTTGTGTAAGCGGCAATATCAGCAAAGGCAGGGTGTGTGACAAAAAATGGTTTGCGGAAAGAGATTGTAACCAATATCGAACATGTGACCAATGTTTAGCCGTTTATCCTGAATTTAAGAACATACAAATGGTAATGTTGCAAAAACTTTTTTTATGAATTATGTTCCGTATTGGTGTTAAGTTTTTATGGGACATCATTTGGGCCTTCTTTGGTAATCCTTTGGTAAAGATTCCTGAGTATTGATAATCATCTGGTAATCACTTGGTATAGAATCCTGTTGGCCTTAAGCCAGAGCGCTTGTTCAGTGGAATTGGATCCTTGGTAATGAGTCCTGAGTATTGGTAATCCTGTGTCCCTCCTCAATGAATGCAGTTAGAATTATGGCTGATGTGGGGGGTTTAAGTAGTGTATCAACCACGCAGTATGGTTGATGATTAGCAGGAGTAATAAACCACATGACTTAGACTAGTCTATAAATCCAGGTGGGGAACTGGAGCACACGTTATAGACACAAAATATTCTAACAATTGGGTCTCCTTATATCAGCCACCCTCATTTTTTACTATATAGTATTTTTTTTTTTACTATGGTAAAACTCATTTCCAATGCATTTTTATGGTAATACTCATTACCAATGCATTTTTATGGTAAAACTCATTACCAATGCATTTTTATGGTAAAACTCATTACCAATGCATTTTTAAAAACTCATTTCCAATGCATTTTTATGTAAAATCATTTCCAATGCATTTTTATGGTAAAACTCATTTCCAATGCATTTTAATGTAAAACTCATTTCAATGCATTTTTATGGTAAAAATCATTTCCAATGCATTTTTTTTATAATAGTAAAAAATCATTTCCAATGTGTCTGTTCTTTGTTTTGGGTTGTATTAGGGTTTCTTCTTCTTTTGGGATGGCTATCTGCTTTCTCTCTCTGTGTGGAGTTGTCTCTCGGTTCCATTTTGCTCTGTTATTTTTAGGAACAACATGGAGACATTTTCTGTGTGTACACACAACTTTATTCCCTGACTCCCTTGAATACTCTTTTAACCCATATGCGCATGTTGTAGCTGAAAGCTCTTTTCATTTGGTGGGGGTGTCTCTCTAGGTTTCATTTTGTTCTGTTATTTTCAAGAACAACACTGAGACATATTTTATGTGTATGCACAACATTATCTCCCCCCCCCCTCAATACTCTTTTAACCCATTCGTGCATGGGGGACCTGAAATAGAAAAAACACATAACACACTAATTGTAGTGTAGTCATCTTTTGCATGTCAGAACTCTTTTCTTTTCTAATCTCTGTTTCTATTGGGTTTCTATCCTTTGTATCTGGTCGTATTGGTGTTTCTGCTCCTCTTGGGCTGGGTATCTGCTTTCTCTCTCCGTTTGGGGGTGTCTCTCTGGCATCCATTTTGGTCATTCAGCTGAGTTGATAGAGCACTTGCCTAGGGATCGCATGAGTTGCACAGGGATCTGTGCGGTAAAGTGAAGAGCTGATGGTAGATGTGGCACCCCACCTCAGATGCAAAAACAATCTCCTTGGTCTAGTGCTAGTGAAAAGAGGATAGACTCCCTTACTGTCTAGCAGATACCAACTTTTATTTTAATCTGGTAGACCGCACATAACCTGCCCTGTCGACTGGGGTGTTAGAATGCACCAACTGCACCTCTGTTGGCCGTGGGTGGCGACCGGTGGTGCTTAAGGATAGAACCCAGGTGGATGAGCAGTTTGTGACATGCAATACTCCACTTTGGCCAGATGAGAGGTCGGAAAGGCCCCCTCCGATCAATCAAGCCCTAGCACCAATATGATTTTCCCAACCCTATTGCCTTTATGGCAAGCCCCAACCCCTTTTTATCATATTGTTGCTAGAAGGCGGTGACCGAAGGTCTACATGTTATGAGAATGATGTTAAACTCTATCTGATGGTGAGGTTCCAGTTTTGGAGGTTTGTGTTGATCCAGGCACTCCGAAAAGAAACATTAATGTCTACCGTTTAAAATATTAAAAGCAAAAAAAAAAATACCATGCTGTTATATAAATTTCATTTTTAATTATCTTTATGAATATAAATCAAATCTTCATTGTTTTTGCTCAAGGAGCAAGCTCTAGTGATAGTGAATGTGTATATATATTTACTTTGTTGTTAATTGTTTTATTTTTCATAGTTTTCCCCGGACATACATACATGCAAAGTGCCCTTTATATATGTATAGATGAATACACTCACATGATTTTACTGCCCTGTTGGCTGGGGCTTTAAAATGCACCGACTGCACCTTTGCAGAGGGGTAAGACTCCCCCAATAGGGCCACCTGTTTGCCGTGGGTGGCAACCTATGATGCTTAAGGATAGAACCCAGGTGGATGAGCAGTCCATGGCTTGCAATACTCCACTTTGGCCCTATCTTGGGCTAGATGGGCGGTCGGAGATCAATCGGCTGGTCACGTCAAGCCCTAGCACCTATATGATTGCCCCAACCCTATTGCCTTTATGGCAAGCCCCAACCTCTTTTTATCATATGGGTGCTAGAAGGTGGTGGCTGAGGGTCTACATGTCCTGGGAATGACGTTAAACTCTATCTGATGATGAAATTCCAGTTCTGGAGGTTTGGGGAATATGAAGCACCCCTTCATCACCATTGCTCCCTGGTCCACTCTGACCTGGAGTGGTAGTACCTGTTAGGGTCCCATCTATGGGTTAAATAGAAAACATGAGTTTATAAACAAAATTGTATTATCCATTAAAAATGAAATTATTTCAAAACTTTGTTAGCATTAAACATTTTTTTTACCAATAGAAGTATTCGGCATAAAATAACCCACATGATTTTAATACTCTTATTTTCACAATACTACGTTAAAAGATTTAAATATTTTCCTAATTGTATAATTCTAGGCATGCAAATGGTGTAAACACTGCAAAGTTGGAAAATGTATACGGTACGACCAAAATTGTGGAGATGAAAATCCTTGTAATCGCACCCAGGAGGAATTTAGAGACATGTCCAAATGTGACGGAATCATTTGTAATGCAGTTAATTGCCAATCGTGCCATGATTCTAAAAAGTGTATGTGGACTCGTCAGGTTATTCGAACGGGTAAGTCTTTCTCCTCTCAATTTATTGAGTTGGCCATTGTTTCTTTTCATTTATGATTTTAAACCTTATCTGACTAATTCCAACATTTTGACTGACTAATTTTGGGTTGAAATTGATCATTCCTAGAACGTGAAATGTAACATTCATGATTGCAATTGATCCTTACCAGAAATGGAAATGTTACATTCACATTGCAATTGATCATTACCAGAAATGGAAATGTTACATTCATAGTTTGTCTTAGTAAACATCCAGATAAAAATAATTATTTTAAAATAAAGAAATAAGAAACAAAAACACCTTTTTTTCACTTAAGCTGAGTGAATCAATGATTGTTTGCTAAAGGCTTTTTTCCTATTTAGTTTAATGACACAAAATTCATATCAAAATATTCCTTAGTTCTAGGATTGAGCTATATTTGAAAAAAATCCATTTTAATTGGTTCTAATTATTCGTAATTTGCAATTATAAAAAAAAAATTTCCCATCTCTTACTTTACATTCTGCCTGTCACTTTCCCCTCTCTATGTATATTGTGAGTGTAAAGAGAGTGATTAGTGTGAAATATATTTGTATGTTAAGTTTCTGAAGCAGCTTGTCCGTAGCTCCTCAACATCTTTTTTTTCTTTCTTCATTTCAGGTGAAATGACCCGTATTCTCAGTGGGAACCCGCAGTACTCATGGAGTTGTGTCATTAAAGGGATCCAAAGGGGGGAACTTTCCGATAGAGAGTACCATTCTAGGCAGTGTCCCACTCAGTGTTATCGGAATAAAACCTGTGAGAAATGTGTGTCCTCCCATGGGGCGGAAGGTGGATCCCAGCACTGTGTCTGGAGTGAAAAACTCAAAGAGGTTAGTATTAAATAGGAATTTTTCTTTCACCGTGGTAACCTGCATGTAGCAGACTTAAACTAGATAAAAATATTAGACAAAAGGCTACATACAAAGGCTTTATTCAATAAAAATGAAACCAGCATTAACAAAGCAATTTAAACGAATTTACAACAATGCTATGAAAGAGACAATAACAAAAAAATACCATATATTGATACTAGAAACGGCTATCCGGCGTCGCCTGGTTAGAGCGGGGTGGGGGGTAAAAAAGGTAGTCTTTCAGATCCATTATTGTTGAATTGTAAGTTAGATTCTCACAGGATGCCCCATTAAAATCCCTATATAAAAAAAAGAAAAATTAATGTCTCTTATTCAAAATACTAGATGCAAAAAAATTCAATGCTGTTATTATTTCAATTTCATTTTTTTAATCATCTTCACGAATATATATCAAATCTTCATTATTTTTGTTCAAAAAGCAAGATCTGGTGATAATGAATGTGTATATATATTTACTTTGTAATTAATTGTTTTATTTTCATAGTGTCCTCTGGACATACATACACACAAACTGCCCTTTATATATGTATAGCTTAAAACAGTTGTGAAAAAAATTGACAAAATCCTTTGAATGCACTCCTTAATAACAAACTCCAAAACATTAAACCTACCACTGGATAATGGAACTTAAAATACGATAAAAATAGAAGAGAACAAGTTGTGCTGACCCACCTTCACATAGGCCACACCTACATCACCCATCATCATTTACTAGAGGGCACAGAATCCTCAATATGCACTACATACCAAGAGAGTTATACAGTGAAACATATACTGTTAGTGTGTAGACTTTGATCTAGTGCAAACAAAATACTACCAAGCAAATAATTTGAAAACTTTTCACAAAAATAAGACCATCCAAGATTTTACATTTCCTAAAAGAAGTGGGATTGTGCTAAAAAATATGAATAATTAAACAATAATTAAAATCTATTTATATATACATTTGTTTGCTACCAAACTATTGCAATGAATCCAAAACTTAGTCTGCATTAAATGACCTACCGAGGTTGATATGCCGCAAAACCAAACCAATGTTAAAAGTAAGTGCAGATTTTAGATCAGCAGCAGCAGCAGCTTTTGTAGTAGTTGTTGGCATGAGAAGAAATGTTCTGATAGACAGAAAGAGGAGAATAAGACTTACTCGTGTCATGTGCAAACAATAAGCACTGCCTAGCGAA
>CM042177.1:17435459-17492959 GCA_023376005.1 Doryteuthis pealeii | reverse complement strand
CAAATTCTTTGTCTGTGATTTACTTGTTAGATTTGGAGATATTTTGTCATGTACTTTTTGTCAAAGACTAGTTTACTTGTTAAGTTTCTAAGGGCCATTGCTTGGCATTATAGCAGAAGCGCTTATCTGGTGGAATCCTTGATAAAGAGTCAGTCGACTATGTGAATCCTTTGGTTACTAAAGTGTCCTCAGTTACTGGTAATTGTATAAGTTCTTCGTGGGTATTGGTAAAGATCCAGGTAATCCTATGTGCATCCTCTGGGGGTGCAATTTGAGTTATGACCAATATTGGTGGGGGGGTAAGTATCTTATGAGGCCACTAGTACTGCCAGTGATTGGTTAGAAGAGTCAATCATGTGACCTTGGCCAGTCTATAAGTATAGGCGGGGAACTAGCACACACCTTATATCACAAAACAAATATAGGAAGCGCGTGGTGTAATGGTTAAAGTCATAGGAAATGGACACGTCGCCCCGAGTTCAAATCCTGGACGTGGCAATTGCATTTCACTTAGCGCTAATACCCTTGGGAAAGGTATGAATCCTACTCTCCTTCCAGCTATGGGTAAATAGTAGGGCAGACTGGGCTCTTTAACCTTGTTTAGGCAAATTCGATAATTATAGAAAATATGCATGACAAGCGAACTCGGCAAATATCGCCCCCTACGTAGAACATCGTACAGCTGTTTCAACTTTATTAAGTCTCATCAGCGATGTATACTTAGATTTTCCTCCGACAGAAATTGTTAAGTTTTTAAGGGCCATTGCTTGGCATTATAGCAGAAGCGCTTATCTAGTGGAATTCTTGATAAAGAGTCCGTCCACCATGTGAATCCTTTGGTTACTAGAGTGTCCTCAGTTATTGGTAATCATATAAGTCCTTTGTGAGTATTGGTAAAGATCCAGGTAATCCTATGTGCGTCCTCCAACGGTGCAGTTTGAGTTATGACCAATATGGGGGTGGGGGTAAGTATCTTATGAGGCCAGTAGTATTGCCAGTGATTGGTTAGAAGAGTCAATCACGTGACCTTGGCCAGTCTATAAATATAGGTGGGGAACTAGCACACACCTTATATCTAAAATTTCTTTAGGGCACCTCATGTGTTTTAATGGTTAGCATGCTAGATTTGCAGACCATTGTTAGTGAGTTCGATTCTCACTGGGCGCCCCATACTTCTGGCCTTGTGCCACAACTAAGCTAAGCTTAGTAAATAACTATACCACACAGTGTAATGATTAGCAAGCTAGATTAGTAGACCATTGTTAGTGAGTTTGATTCTCACTGGGTGCCCCATACTTCTGGCCTTGTGCCACATCTAAGCTAAGCTTAGTAAATAACTATACCACACAGTGTAATGATTAGCAACTAGATTAGTAGACCATTGTTAGTGAGTTCGATTCTCACTGGGCGCCCCATACTTCTGGCCTTGTGCCACATCTAAGCTAAGCTTAGTAAATAACTATACCACACAGTGTAATGATTAGCAAGCTAGATTAGTAGACCATTGTTAGTGAGTTCGATTCTCACTGGGTGCCCATACTTCTGGCCTTGTGCCACATCTAAGCTCAGCTTAGTAAATAACTATACCACACAGTGTAATGATTAGCAAGCTAGATTAGTAGACCATTGTTAGTGAGTTCGATTCTCACGGTGTACTTATAAAATATCAAAAACTTCATGTTTGTGAACATTTTTTTTCTAGTATTATCTGCGTTATTCAGACTATTGTCCTCATCTTCATTGTTATCTGTACAACGTTTCAGCTGATATGCCCTCCGGAGGGCATATCGGCCAAAATGATGTACAGATAACAATGAAGATGAGGACAATAGTCCAAATAACGCAGATAATACTAATCATCAAGCCTCATCTCAAACATTCAGAGAAATATTATTTTTCTAATTTGTAATAAACTAATAATTACGACTTTTTTATTTTTTTTTTATTGCAGCGGCCATATATGTGAACCAGTCTGTAATCAAGGCTGCGTTCATGGCAAATGTACAAGCCCAGACCAATGCAAATGTAAATTTGGTTGGGTCGGCAACAACTGCTCTGTACAATGCGAATGCAACAATCATAGTGAATGTAAAAGTGAAAAGCACACAAAAATATGTACAGAATGTCTACATAACACACAGGTATGTATTAATTAAATTGCTTGCTTAGTTATACTTCAGTCTGGTATTTTTAATTCTATTATTTTTACTAGCAAATATATGCACCCTCCGGGTGCAAGTATTTAAGTTTTAATGTAATAAGATATTGTATTAAATTAGAAAGGCTAATGAAACTAAATAAGAATACAGATAAAAATATTTGAAACAGAGGGAGTATAATAAAATATTTGAAACAGAGGGAGTATAATAAAAAATGGAACAACTGAAACTTACTCTTCCATCACTCTCGTCTTTCATTGTTATTTTTTCGAATTTAAGTATTTAGTTAAAAGAGGAAGTGAAGAATAAAATGACAGTTATTTTATCTTGTTAATGGATTTCATTTAAGATTCATTGAAGAGATTTTTGCTTATATTCATTAAAATAAAACCAAACAGTTAGAAATCAATAATACTAAGCACATATTTATTAAATTCGATTTTTTAATATTGATATGCAAATTAGCCTTCCCGTTCACATTGTAAAGCGCTATTTTGTTGTATATATAAATATAATTGCATGTTGTTAGTATGTAGACATAGTTAACAGTATTAATAATGTAAGACAATTTTATTAATAATTGAGGTTTAGATTTAGATAAAAATAAAATCATGGAGAATGTGATGTCAATAACTAAGAGAATTGTGACTTGAGTAGGAATATAGTTTCGGTTACAGACGGAAAAGCACACAATCTCCATTATAATAAGATTTTACCTTGTACTAGCAAATATATGCACCATCCGGGTGCAAGTCTTTAAGTTTTAATATAATAAAATATGATATTAAATTAGAAAGGCTAATGAAACTGAATAAGAATGTAGATAAAAATATTTGGAATTGAAATATAGAACAGCTTTGAAACTAACTCTTCCATCATTTTCACTTACTCCCGTCTTTCATTGGTAAATTTTCCTAATTTAACTATTTAGTTAAAATAGGAAGTAAAGAATAATATTACAGTTATTTCTTGTTAAGGGATTGCTTTTAAGATTTATCCCCGAGATTTTTGTTTATATTCATTAAGATAAAACCAAACAATTAGAAATCAATAATACTAAGCATATATTTATTAAAATCAAATTTTTAAGATCAATATGCAAATTAGCTTTCCCATTCACACTATAATCCGCTATTTTGTTGTATATATAAATACAATTGCATGTTATTAGTATGTAGATATAGTCAAGTCTTAACGATGTAAAACTATTTTATTAATAATTGAGGTTTAAATAAAAATAAAATCATGGAGAATATGATGTAAATAACAAAGGGAATTGTGACTTGAATAGTAATATAGTTTCGGTTACAGACAGAAAACACACAATCTCCATTATAATAAGATATTAAGATTTTTTTTTCTCCTTGCAGCAAATTTGGTTAATTTGAGAAATATATAACTGTTAAATTATGGATTATTTGGATTATTCAGACTATTGTCCTCATCTTTATTGTTATCTGTACAATGTTTTGTTATACTTCAGTCTGATATTTTTAGCTCTATTTTTTTATTTTACCTTGTATATTAAGATTTTTTTTCTTTGCAGCAAATTTGGTTAATTTGTGAAAATATATAACTGTTTAATTATGCATTATTTGGACTAGCAAATATATGCACCCTCCGGGTGCAAGTATTTAAGTTTTAATGTAATAGAATATATTAAATTAGAAATGAAACTAAATAAGAATGCAGATAAAAAGATTTGGAACAGAGGGGTGTATAATCGAAAAATAGAACAACTGAAACTTACACTTCTATCACTCTTGTCTTTCATTACTAAATTTTCCTAATTTAATAACTTAGTTAAAATAGGAAGTAAAGAATAAAATCAGAATTATTTCTTCTCGTTAATCGATTTCTTTTAAGATTTATTGAAGAGATTTTTGCTCATATTCATTAAGATAAAACCATACAATTAAAAATCAATAATACTAAGCACATATTTATTAAAATCAATTTTTTAATTTCAATATGCAAATAAGCCTTCCTGTTCACACTGTAAACTGCTATTTTAGTGTATATATAAATACAATTGCATATTATTCATTTGTAGATATGATTAACAGTATTAATAATGTAAAACAATTTTATTAGAAATTGAGGTTTAAATAAAAATAAAATCATGTGACGTAAATAACAAAGGGAATTGTGACTTGTGTAGTGATATAGTTTCGGTTACAGACAGAAACACACACAATCTCCATTATAATAAGATTATTCAGACTATTGTCTTCATCTTTGTTATCTGTACAACGTTTTGGCCGATGTACCCTCTGATCTTCTTCAGGTATTTCTTGCCGGACTTGGAGGTCACATCATCTGAGATGTTGTGTAGATAACAATAAAGATGAGGACAATAGTCCAAATGATACAAATTATCAAGCCTCATCTAAAAAAAATTCAGAGAAACTTGTTTAATTATTTCTGAATTTTTAGTAAGTGTTTAATTATTTTATTTTTTCTCAAACAGGGCCCCCAGTGTCAAGAATGCAGACCCTTATTTGTTGGAGACCCCAGGAATGGGGGTCAGTGCCAGTCGTGTTTTGAGTATTGCAACAATCATACCAAGATTTGTGTAAACACTAAAGAGAGCGGACCACATTCAATTAAAGAACCTTATGAAGTACGTAGTGGGAGTGGGGTAGTTTTTTTTTTTTTTTTTTTTTTTTTTTTGTTACCTCGCTCTCATCACAACTTTCTTTCTTTTGCACTGTGTAATGATTTGATTTAAATTTAGACTGAAAACTTAGAAAAGTAATTATCTATCATATAATGTAAAACAAATGATTTTTTTTGTTTTCCAGAGTTTTATGGGTCGTGGTCCCAGAATGACAGAAGCAATTTGCAAGAAATGCGAAAACAACACAGAAGGCCCACGTTGTGGACGATGCAAAATGGGCTATTTCCGGTTGAGTGAAGATAAACCTTATAATGCTTGCCGACCGTACGTATTAAAAAAAATAAAAAGAAGAAATTGGGAATAAGAAATTTTCTATTGGCAGTAAACAGCTTTGAGCTGGCCATTCTGGGAATTTCAAAATCACTTAATATACCTATATAACAGGATGTATAACAAAATATACCTACATAACATAAGTCAAACTTGAAATTTTATTTTTTATTATACAAGGCAATAAAATTATATTGTATAATAGAAGACAATACTATATATATATATATATATATATATATATATATATATATATATATATATAGTGGTCAAACAATGTGTTTGAAATGGCGAAGGCTGATAATTTTTTTGGGAGATTATGTGCTTAATTAAAGTCATACCTAATTTAATTAATTAATTATAATTAAATGAATACTGATATGCACGCCTAATTCATTTAATTATAATTAATTAACAAATTGGGTATGACTTTAATTAAGCACATAATCTCCCAAAATATATATATATATATATATATATATATATATATATATATATATATATATATATATATACGAAAGATTTAAATTCATCTTTTCAAATGTTGCATGTTACTGAATATTCTCCATAATCCTTCAAATCGTAAGCGTCTCTCAAATTTTTGAAAAAAAAAAACCATTTTTATCAAACCCATCCAAATTCTCTATATTCTTACCATTTTAATTTCAAATATCAAATTGCCCTGATGATTACTGCTTTTCTATATACTTGAAAATTTTCTATTTTTTCTATTTTATTTTCTATTTAAAATGATAATAAATAGTTAACAATGTGTACAAGAACAATTTCTTGGTTGAAACATGTGTCGGCTCTAATAAATAATTCTTATCCATTCAAGATTTTCTTTCGTTTATTTATTTTTTTCAACACGCATGCACACAGACATATATATATATATATATATATATATATATGTGGTCGACTCTCCTATCGTGAATGATAGATGAGGGTCAGCAGTGAGTGATTTGATTCCTCCCATGTTGTGCATGCTGCCCAGAAGACATTTTGTGTTTCCTCGAGTGTTACAGCAGCCCAGCCCCACTGCGAGCCATGAAGCCACATTGACAAACGAAATGCTCCAAGGCAGGAGTGAAATGTTTTTGTTTATGTCTTACGCCATTCCTTTCGATCCGATGCTAGATCTTCCCAAGCACTAAGGTCAATATCGAGGCGTTTCAAATTGTCCTTCAATTTGTCCTAGTAGCGCAAGAGAGGATGTCCAATAGAACGCTTAGCATTGGGTAATTGTATGTATAAAATCTTCTTTGGAAGCCTGTTCTCATTCATTCTGACAACATGACCAGCCCACCTAAGCTGAACCTTGGCTAGAAGGATTTCGATGCCAGCAATGTTACATCTTTTTAATATTGTACTATTTCTCACTCTATCATCCCATTTTATACCACAAATGACACAAAGACAACGCATGTGAAAGGTGTTATGTTGGTTTATGGGCTTGCGGTAAAATGTCCAAGTTTCAGTACCATACAGTAGAGTAGAAAGCACGACTGCTTTGTAGATGTTAATTTTTATTTTAAGAGATACATCTTTGGTACTCCATAAACGATGTTTTAGATGGCTGGATGCAGTGCTAGCTTTACCTATTCGGGAATGGATTTCCATCAGATGTGACTGTTGATCCAAGATATTTAAATGTGTCAACAGTCTTTAATGCTTTTCCATCAATGAAGACAGATGGATTTACAAGACGTGAATTGCAAACTGCGGGCTGGTACAGTAGTTCAGTTTTTTTATTACTAAGTCCAAATGCTTTTGATGTCTCAGAGAATTTATCAATAATGGTCTGGATGTCTTCTAGGCTGTGTGCTAATAGAGTGGCATCGTCTGCAAAGAGAAGATCACGTACTAGCTGCAAGGAAATTTTTGACCTAGCTTTAAAATGTTGATTGTATAGGCCACCACTTGTTCTGAATTCAGCATTTATTCCTTCGCTTAGATCTGAGAATGCTTTCTCGAGTATAGCAGGAAAAAACAATGCAAATAGAAGTGGAGCAAGAACACAACCTTGCTTAGTGCCGTTTGAGACAGAAAAGGTACTGGATTGCTCGCTACATGATCTCACAGAAGTGCGCATTCCTTCATGCAAAGAGATGATGATGTGAAGCATTTTATCTGGGACTCCTAATTCTGACAACACTTTCCACAGAAAAATTATTTGTTGCTTCTTTCTTTTCAAGTTATATAGAATATTTTCTTTGAATTGCAATAACTGGATCCATCACACAAATCTGAACATTTGTGTTAAGGATTTTTGCATTGACAATTACCATCAACCATCTTGTATAAAAGACTGCTTCCTAATGACAAAAGTTTTTGTTTTTTGTTTTAATTTATTTGTGAAGGAATGAAAAGTTCTGAAATTCCACCAACTGAAGACAAGAATTTTTGTTCTATTTTAATTCAAGAATGTAAATTCCATAAAAAATTACTTTCAAGTGAAAGTTGTTCCCACCCAATATTAATATTCATACTTTTTTTGTAAACGAATGTTATATAAAAACTTATTCTTAGAGGTATAATATAGAAAACAGCTAAATTTATAAAACAGACTGAAGCAGCAATTTATATGATTATAGATTTGCATCTCAGGAACACCAAAAAGCTAAAGTACTTGTTTAAAACTGTTAAAAATGTTACTCTTTTAATTTAGTAACTGAAATTTACATTGATTAATGATACAAAGAATTCTAATCTATTGCAAACAATATATTGATTCTAATCAAACCTTTTAGCAAATTAAAATGGTAACCAAAGCAAAAAGATAATGGCATAATGAGTATAAAAATAATAAAATAGATTTAATAAAAATAAAGTGTCAAAGGCTTTTGTGAAATCCACGAAAACAATAGATAAGTCTTTGTTTTGCTCTCGAGCCTTCTCCTGAGCCTGTCAAAGACAGAAAATCATATCTACTGTTCTTCTATCTGAACGAAAATCACACTGAGTTTCTGGTAGTGCTTATCCTGAGACAAAGTCATTAAGCCTCTTAAGGATGATACGACCAAGGATTTTGCCAGCAACTGAGAGAAGAGATATTCCTCTGTGGTTGTCACAGTCATACTTATTTCCTTTGTTCTTGTACAAATGGACAATTGATGCGTCCTTAAATTGTTGCAGGACTTCATCCCTGTCCCACACAAGGTTGAAGAATTTGCAAAGCCTGTGTGTCAAAAGATTGGTTCCACATTTATACAATTCAGCTGAAATTCCATCTTTGCCAGGTGCTTTTCCATTTGAAAGTTGATTGATAGCTTTCACGTCAAGCCCTAGCACCTATATGATTGCCCCAACCCTATTGCCCTTATGGCAATCCCCAACCCTTTTTATCATATGGATGCTAGAAGGCGGTGGCTGCAGGTCTACATGTCCTGGGAATGATGTTAAACTCTATCTGATGGTGAGGTTCCAGTTTTGGGAATGTAGATTTCATCACCATTGCTCTCTGGTCCACTCTGACCCGGAGTGGTAGTATCTGTTAGGGTCCCATCTATGGGTTAAATAGAAAACATGAGTTTATAAATAAAATTGTATTATCCATTAAAAATGAAATTATTTCAAAACTTTGTCAGCATTAAACTTTTTTTTTTACTAATAGAAGTATTCGGCATAAAATAACCCAAGGGAACCAACCAACCAACCGAATAACGCAATGATGAGCAGTAAACATACATTTCCACATAATTAAATGCATATAATCGTGTATGAATTGATGTGTTTCAACAAGTTAATAAATGAATGAAAAATTAATAAATAAATGATAATTGTCACTTCCCTTATATGCCTTAAAAACAATAAATAAATCGCTACTTCTTGGAGCAGCGAAAAAAAACACGTCCATTCTTCTGGCTATTCAGCGTTCATCATGTATATATATATATATATATATATATATATATATGAAGGTAAAAATGGATATTGAATCCGACAATATGTAAGAAAGTTTTATAGAAAAACAAGATGTTAAACATTTTTGCTGACAGATATCTGTTTCGACATTATGAATGTCTTTTTCAAAGCAACATTGTAAGCGGAAAAACGAAATGAATATATCAGTAATTACAAGGCAACGAATGCTCTCGATCAGTACCGGAATTTAAAAAAAAAAAATTTTTTTTAAATACATATTTGTTGTTAAAAATAAAATAAATATGTATTTTTAAAAAATTTTTAAAAATAATTCCGGTACTGATCGAGAGCGTTCGTTGCCTTGTAATTACTGATATATTCATTTCGTTTTTCCGCTTACAATGTTGCTTTGAAAAAGACATATTCATAATGTCGAAACAGATATCTGTCAGCAAAATGTTTAACATCTTTTTCTATAAAACTTTCTTACATATATATATATATATATATATATTATATTATATATATATATATATATATATATATATTCTGTTATGCAGGCACACTCGTTAGGGATGACCAGTGCACCTCCACAACATGAAATAACAAAATGGTCCCAGATGTAAAAATAAATAGTACAAAACGGATGGGATTCAAGACTTTTCTCTCTACTCCCATAAAAGGGTAGGAGACTGATGAATGGCAATAATGCTGGATGACGAAGAACAAACAGGATTTCTTATGAACACACAAACATTTATTAACATTTAAATACAAATTATTATAAAAAAGGTAAATGCATATATACAAATATACATGTAATCAGAGGGGTAAAGTGAATATATGATTCGTGTTGTCAAATGAGTGGGCGAGCAATTGAACATATCAACCATATCAACATTACATAAAATATTTGACAGACAATAGAGATTTACAGAATACAAAATATTGTAACTCGAAAGAATGTCCTTTTATTAAATTGTTTATTTTTTTGCTTTTTTTTTTTTTATCAACGGTGATTCAAATGAAAAGGTAAAAATGTCTTTAATTCTTCCGTCCTCCTGTCTTTCGATCCAAATATCAAATTTTTGCAGAGCAGTTGTATTCTGGTGTTGTCTATCGGCGGTCCCTTCAACTGTGTGTTGCTTGTGCGTTTTTCGCGCAGAAAATCCTTCTCGGTTGTCGTCATAGCAACATCCTGGGGTAAAGTGTACTGTTAGGTTGAAATCTACATACTCCCCTGTCACCTGAGGTGTGGAGGAAGAGTACAACTATCTTCTAGGTACATAGGCAGTAGTGGTCACGTTAACATTCTTTCGTAAAAATACAAAACCAACTGAATCTTACTTCCTTTGCTTACCTACACATCTTTTTTTTTTTTTTTTTTTCTTTCTTTCAAATAAAGTTTTCTTCTAATTCTAATATGTGTATACTGGTTGATGTACCAGTGATATGTCACAATATATCTATTAATAATGGAGATTCGCTTCTGGTTTTTGTCTGTAACAAAAATTACGTCACTGCATACATCACATTACCCAAAATCGTCATAACAGAATAAAATTTATTCTATGATTTTTGAGTGTATTTATTCAATAAACTCAAAATTTGAACATGCAGCACTAGACAGTCCTCATTGTTTTTTTAAGACAGGTTTTAATAAATACATGACTGGCATTATATATCTATATATAGTTTGTTTTATTTTAATACATATTTAAAGTTTACATTTCAAATTGTTTTATTTTTTAATCCTTTAATGAATTTGATGATTTTACTTATTTAGGGTATAAACTCGCTGACATTGAATTTTTTACTCCCACTCCTCTGGCAATATGTTTCAAAAATCTATTTTTACATCGCCCGGAGGGTGTTTTTTATTTTGTACTAGTCTTTTATTAATAATGGAGATTGTCTGTAACAAAAACTGTGTCATAGCTTTACGTCACAGTTTACGTCACAATATACACCCAAAATTTGAGTAAGCAATTTTTAAAATTGTTTTTTACTCTTGTCCCTTTTTTAAATTTTTTTTTTTTACATTAACAAGAAGTTAACTAAAAAGTTTACAAATAAATAATATACGATTTTGTGGAAAATATTCAAAATATTCAAAATAATTGTTTGATTATTACATGCACGCAACATTTTATTTGAGAGGGACGGGGCTCAGTTTTCATTTCAAATTGCTTTATTTTTTTTACTCCTTTAATAAATATGAGGATTTTGCTTACTTATGATACAAACCCTCTAAATTTTTAACTCCCACCCTCTCAGGCAATGTCTTTCAAAAATTAATTTTTACGACGCCCGGAGGGTGTTTTCTGTTGCTAGTATATATAATTTACAAATTAATTCCTTTACAATATTCTTTTTCTCAGGTGTATGTGCAATGGACATGCTTTTGATTGCAAAGAGACAACTGGCACCCAATGTAATTGTAAGAATAACACTGAGACAAAATGTGACAAGGATAAGGAAAATTGTTACAAAAATCAGGTAAGAATTATACAACTATCATTTACCATTGATGACATCTAGATTATTTTTAGAAGCTTATATAGCCGGTTCCGGTCAAATAGACAAACAGCTTTTAGGTTTATTTAGCCGGTTCCGGTCAAATAGACAAGCTTCTTTTAGGTTTATTTAGCCGGTTCCAGTCAAATAGACCGGTCAAATAGACAAACCTGCTATTAGGTTTATTTAGCCGGTTCCGGTCAAATAGACAAACCTGCTCCCTGCTTTTAGGCTTATTTTACTGTTGCTGTAAATATTTTTATTATCAACTATTTAATACAAATTGAAAAATATTGATAACGTTAATGATTTTGAATCAAACAACTGAGTTTTTACAAAATCTTTTTAAAAAGATTAAAGGAAATGATAAAGTTAAATTATTCATATTTAATTCTCGTTTTTTTTCTATCCAGTGCTCTTCATGTAAAGATTCGTATTTAGGCGAATCGACGGATGGGCACCAATGTTATAGCCGTATGGAAGTAGACGTGGACTACTGCTTTAATCCTGAGGACCACAGTGACTGCAGGATAATCTCTGATCCATTACTCCGAGGTCGTACGGTCTTCTATGCTGTACAGCCGAAATATCTCAACGTCAACATCCGTATCACCATTGATGTAACCCAAGGAGGTAAGTGCCATACATTTTATTTGTTTAGGCAAACCACTCTCCCATAATTATGCTTGGATATCTTATTATAATGGACATTATGTGTATGTTTGTAACTGAAAGTATGTCATCACCGACATCACTATTCCCTTAGTTATTTAATGTTATTTGGTAATTATGAACTTGTAAATGAACTTTAGTAAATTAGAATGACCCAGAATAAACAGAACCTAAATTATTTATTTTCCCATTAAACTAACTCCAAACCCCAACTCCTGGATGCACTAAATCAAAAAGCTATCTGTATCACATATATATTATATATATATATATATATATATACACACACACACACCAACTCCTCTGCACGAGCAGGATGTGACACAAGGTCAATTTCTTAAGCAGAGTTTAACAGGTTTGAATTCAGAGTTTTCCTTCTCCTAGACTGGTTGCCTAACCAAGGTTAAAGAACCCAATCTGCCTTACTATTTACCCATAGCTGGAGGGAGAGTAGAATTCATACCTTTCCCAAGGGTATTAGCGCTAAGTGAAATGCAACTACTATGTCCAGGATTTGAACTCTGGGCGACGAGTCCATTTCCTGTGACTTTAACCATTGGTGGCGGGGGGGGGGGATTTCACTGACGACCGCCAACTAAAGGGTAAACGCAACGCTCTCCTATATAAGGGATGGAGCACTCTATGAAATCCCCTTTGCATTCTGTAGGTGATGACAGCCTAACGGTTAAGGTGTCTGACTGACACTGAACCGATCGGATTTCAATCCCAGCTGTAGGTAGCTTATAAATGTCTCGCCACACTGAAAAGACTTGATAAGTCAAAACACATCTCTATGGATTATATATATATATATATATATATATATATTATATATATATATATATATTTGTGTGAATAAAAAGGCCTTAAATACCATGGATATCGTGGTTATGGACCATTTCCACTCGTGGGTATCCAGGGCCCACGGGCTTCTTCAGACCACGTATATCTTTTATTTAGACAGGCACATGGCCAAATTCATTTTATTTTCATACATTTCTCCCCACCTCCAGGGGCGATATAATTGTATTTTTTCTTTTCGAGTGTCTTTTTGATTGGTGGAATTTCTCTAAGTAGGTCAAGTGGGTTACAGGGAAAGTATGCCTTTTCTCTCAGTGGGTGGGGGTATCTGAGTTACTTTATTAGGGTTTAAATCTATTTTCTAAATTATTTCAAGCCTTTAATCTTCATACATTTTATTTGCGTATCTTAGTGTTTTAGGTTTAAATATTAAAGCATGTATATGTGTGTGCATATATATATATTTTTTCCTTAAATGATTTACCTATTTTTGATTATTCCCAGGTATTGATGTCTACAAATGATGACAAAACCCATAGTACTGATAGTGTTAGTGATAAAGAAAAAATAATGTTCTGAGATTTTTTTTTCTTTTTGAAGCCTGAAAGATTAATGAAATTAAGAATTCCAATGGGCTAATTAATATTCCGGGAAATCCAGCTGACTTCCCATTGTCATTTGGATTAATTGTGTCACTAACACTAGTTTTAAGGAGATTTATATAGTAACTGTCAATAGTTGATTTCTGGTTTAGAAAGTATGGTAGCTAATTTTGACTTAATGGAAATTCTATGAATTTAGTTTTGTGTTAATCAATATCAAATAGAAAAAAAATTGTTTTGTATGTGGAAAAAAGTTTTTTTCCCACAAAATGATTTACCTATTTTTGATTTTTCACAGGCTAGGTACTCTCTCTTTCACACAGTCTGTCTCTCTCTCTTTCTCTCTTTTTTTTTTTTTCTTCTTTTTCTTCCTATCTTTTTTTTTCTAATCTTTTTTTTTCTATCTTTTTCTATCTTTTTTTTCTATCTTTTTTTTTTTCTCTATCTTTTTTCTATCTTTTTTCTCTTTCTTTATCTTTTTTTTCTATTTTTTTTTTCTATCTTTTTTTTTCTATCTTTTTTTTTTCTCTTTTTTTTTCTTTTTTTCTTTTTTTTTCTATCTTTTTTTTTCTATCTTTTTTTTTTCTATCTTTTTTTTTTTTTTCTATCTTTTTTTTCTATTCTTTTTTTTCTATCTTTTTTTCTATTTTTATTTTTTTTCTATTCTTTTTTTTTTCTATCTATTTTTTTCTTTCTTTTTCTTTTTTTTTCTATCGGTTTTTTTTCATTTTTTCTATCTTTTTTTTCTATCTTCTTTTTTTCTATCTTTTTCTTTCTCTTATCTTTTTTTTTCTATCTTTTTTTTTCTCTTTTTTCTATCTTTTTTTTTCTATCTTTTTTTTTTTTCTATCTTCTTTTTTCTCTATCTTTTTTTCTTTCTCTGTCTTTTTTTTCTTTCTTCTTTCTTGTTTTTCTTCTCTGTTTTCTTTTCTCTCTGTCTTTTTTTCTTTTTTTCTCTCTGTCTTTGTTTTTTCTTTTTTCTTCTCTGTCTTTTTCTTTTTCTCTCTCTGTCTTTTTTCTTTTTCCCTCTCTTCTTTCTTTTCTCTTTTTTCCCTCTCTCTTTTTTTCTCTCTTTTTTTTTCTTTTTTCTCTCTCTGTCTTTTTTTTTTTTTTCTCTCCTCTGTCTTTTTTTTTTTTTTTCTCTCTGTCTTTTTTTTTTTCTCTCTTTTTTTTTCTCTCTCTGTCTTTTTTTTTTTTTTTTCTTTTTCTCTCTCGTCTTTTTTTTTTTTTTTTTCTCTCTTCTTTCTTCTTTCTTCTGTTCTGTCTCTCTCAAATAAAATTGTTTTAAATCAAAGTTTAAGATTACATTTTGTAAACAAATGCATTTCTAAAAACAAACAAACATTGTAATATACGAATTCTCAGTGATTTTAAATTTGATATATATATTTTCCTATTATTCTCCCTTGCCTTGTCTCACTTTCTCACTGGTATCCTAGAAAAGAGCCGTCATGGACCAGCGGCTTTAGCTAGTATAATATATATGTATATATATATATATATTATATAAATAGCAAATATATGCACCCTCTGGGTGCAAGTATTTAAGTTGAATATAATAAAATATCATGTTAAATTAGAAAGGCTAATGAACTGAATAAGAATTCAGATAAAAATATTTGGAACAGAGGGGTATGATTGAAAAATAGAACAAGTTTGAAACTAACTCTTCCATCATTTTTCCTTACTCCGTCTTTCATTGGTAAATTTTCCTAATTTAACTATTTAGTTAAAATAAGAAGTAAAGAATAATATTACAGTTTTTCTTCTGTTCAGGGATTTCTTTTAGATTTATCCCCGAGATTTTTGCTCATATTCATTAATATAAAACGAAACAATTAGAAATCAATAATACTAAGCATATATTTATTAAAATCAAAATTTTAAAGATCAATATGCAAATTAGCCTTCCCATTCACACTGTAAACCGCTATTTTGTTGTATATATAAACTACAATTGCATGTTATTCTTATGTAGATATGGTCAACAGTATTAATGATGTAAAACAATTTTATTAATAATTGAGGTTTAAATAAAAAATAAAATCATGGAGAATGTGATGTAAATAACAAAGGGAATTGTGACTTGAATAGTAATATAGTTTCGGTTAGAGATAGAAAAACCCACAATCTCCATTATAATAAGATATATATATATATTTTTTCCCCCTTGTAATGATTTACCTATTTTTGATTATTTGCAGGTGTTGATGTCTACTTTTCTCCCGATGACAAAACCTTTGTAGTAGATCTGAATCGGGAGACATGGTTTCACGAAGTGAAGCTCGATAAGAATATGAAAGCCCTCGGCAAGTATGGCCATTACACGCAGTACCAATTCAACGATGTCTACTACTATCTTCGGAAAGAAGTTGCAGGCGATACCAACAAATTCATCACATTAGAACAGGTAAACACGACGCTGAACGTGTCCGACGTACGATTTCGTTTGGTCATCACCCTGCCCCTTGATGTACACAATCTGGAAAAATCCCAGTTTTACATGATCATCTACGGTCGAGGTGATGCGCACAGTAACCAGACTTACGGGAAGCTTTTCTTTCGACAGGACCAGCCGCACATTGACCTGTTCGTGTTTTTCAGCGTCTTTTTTTCCTGTTTCTTCCTCTTTCTTGCCATCTGCGTTCTCATCTGGAAGGTTAAGCAAACCGTTGATACGCAGCGCAGCCGACAGCAGCGTGCACGGGAAATGCAGCATATGGCATCCAGGCCCTTTGCTGGAGTCCTTGTTCTCGTAGATCATGAAGCAGCCATGTCTAACCCCACCCCGCGAAAAATCCGGGTTAACAAACCAACAGCACGCAGCCCACAATTTCCTGAGGTAAATATGATACACCCATATGTGCGGGACGAACATTTCAGCATCCTACCAATTGCCGTAGAACCTACCGACGATGGTATCGCTTCTGTAGCAACGGTGGTATTTCAACTACCTGGTGGGGGTAGCACTACGTCCAAACTCTGTCTCGGGTCAGCTCTTACCTTGCGTCTTTGTCAGGGGATGGGAGCACCGAGGATGGCCATGCGACGCCGTCCAAGTTCGTCCCTGGCTTGAGTCCAGACTCTTTATGTTGACCTGCAAAATGACATGTGGGTGTTGTTGTGGGTGATGTTTTTTTTTTTTTTTGTTTTTTTTTTTTTTTTTTTTTCGTTCTGTGATCAGACTCCTGCAGCCGGACTGGGAGAATAAAAAAAAATGAGAAAAAAAAAGAATGAAAAAAAAGTGAATGAATGAATGAAAGGAAGGAGAAACAAAAAAAAAAATTTAAAGAATTAAAAAAAAATATATAAATATGCATATGTCGGTAAATGAAAATGAAAATAAATTGTCTTTAAAAAAAAAAAAAATTTAAAAAATAAAAAAAATTGTCCCCCCTCCCTCCCTACAAGAAAAAAAAAAAAAAAAAAACGCAAAAAAAGAAAACAAGAAATTAAATGAAAACTGAAATTATATATATTAGAATCAAACATTTGAATGAAAATGTGGGTAGGGAGGGTGTTTTCATAATTTTATTTTATTTTTTTGTTTGTGTTTGTTGCTGAGAGACGATTACTTTTAGGGGTGGTGCTGGAAAAATGACTACCTTAAGAAGGAGAAAGGAAGGAGGAGAAAAAAGAGCAGAAAGTTTAATATGTGGGATGGGAGAGAGAGAGAAAAAAGCCAGTAAATTAGAGAATTTAATTCTATATGTCCTTCTCAAATTATCTCTAATTTATTCCCGAATTTTATTTTATTTCATCCCCCCCCTTCAACCCCCACACCCAACAAAAATGCATTTTGACAGTTTTCTTATCAGGCCTTCTTCATAGTTCAATTGTTTGGCATGGAAATCAATAGTTGATCCCTATGGCTTAAATGCAGTAGAAAAATTCACCTGAAGATGCTTGGAGATTGTTTGGGACATTTTTTTTTTTATTTACTCTAATTAGTAAATAAAAAAAAAAAATAGTTCTGAAAAAAAAAAAAAAAAAATGACTGCATTATTTATGAATTTGGCATTTTTTAGGATGGGGTGTATAGTATCTGTGCGCCTGGCCTAGAATCAGTGTTGCTTCCCCTCTGACATTTCTGTATCTGTACAAGTGGAAATCAACATTAGAATAACGAGCATGTATATATGTAAGTATTTAAGTCGTGATTAATGAAATTTAGGGTATACACAAAGTCCATATGTTTTTTAAATTAATAAATTCTCTAAAGTGCACACGGAATTTATGGACACACTGTATAACAAAATTAAATAAGAATGCCTGTATAAAATATTCCTTATTTTAATTATATCTTAATTGATTTCTATATAAAATCATCCGTAAGATTGATTTAAATACGTTAGAGAAAAACAATTATTAGAGATCAATAATACTAATAATTACTTATTATTCCTGGTTTTGTTAAAACCCGTGTGCAAATTAACCACACCATATATTATGTAAAGCTTATTTCTAGTGATTTATAAGACATATTGGAGTATTTTAAATGTACTAATATCATGGCTGTTTTAAGGCAAATCTTACTCTGATTTTCATAGAACAGGTGTTAATATAAGATTATTCTATGCATTTACTCAATATCTAGTCGAATATCATTGAATATAAAAATCCTGTATATAATTTAAATTGAAATATTCATGGAAATGTTTTGAACTCGATCATAATTTTGTGTTTAATGATGGGAAAAAAAAAAAAAAAAAGATTTAATTTCGATTTCAAATTTCTCAACTGCTTTCAAATAGGAATCAATTTTTTCTGCTGATTTAGCACATACCCTTTTTCTTGTGCGCATTGTTTTGGGACAACTAATTTGATATAGAAATATAAATTTATCTACATTATATTAGATAAATATTTTCTTTGTGTATAATTCATATGAAACATTATCATAGCAATAGTTCTTTTCTGACAACTGACTGTCAACCTCCTAAAAAAAATAAAATAAAAATTTAAAATTTAAAACTAAAAAGGTTATTTTAATTTTTTTTTTGTAATATATTTAATATCTAATTAAATATATTATCCCAAAAATTAAATTACCAAAAAATTGAATTATCAAAATTAAAAAAAAAAAAAAAATAAAATATAAATTGATAACTAAAAAGATTATTTTAATATTTTTGTAATATATTTAATATCTAATTAAATATATTATCCCCAAAATTAAATTATCAAAAAATGAAAAAAAATGAGTACAGATACTAGACTGGTCAGAGGCAGAAGTACTGGGGAGTGATACTTTAATACAAAGAAAGAGGCATAGATACATCCTCATCCAAGCTGATTTTATTAACAGAAACAAATAAAAAATGTTCATTATGTAGATATTTAAAAAATTTTTTTTTTTAGATTATTATTAATATATGTGAAATTTGCATTTTTTGTAGTGGGTGTTTGGAAGATTGTTTCAGACAATCCTTTCGGTTACCCCCCTCCCCTAAAAAAAAATCCAATACTTATGTATCATCCTTTTTTGTTTGAAAAAAAAAAAAAAATAGGCATTAGTTCTGATGCCTGGTGAGGCCAGTATGGGACAGTTATGTCCTGCCACAGTGACTTACAGGGCAAGGCTGAGAAGTAGGATGTGGATGCTTTTATATATATATAATATATATATATATATAATATATATATATATATAAGAATAATCATTTTCATGCATGCATACTATTTATGCTCTTACACAGATTCTCTTTATATCCAGACAGAAAATAAAATTACAATACCTTGAATATGTTTCAATTAACTCAAGATAAAATGTACACATAATAAAAGTACAGATAAATGACCCAATATGGGCACAGGTTTCGAGATGAGCAGTACTCGGACCCTCCTTCCCATGCACATACTGTACACAGGTCAAAATTGACATCTTTCAAGGTATTGCATTGTTAGTTTCTTTCAGTATATTCACCCATGCATGTATACTTACTATCAGTACCAAATCCAAAGCATAAATCAAATTACAGTTTAAGGTCCCCATAATCCGAAGGGGCCTCCGCAATTTTCAGAATTAGGGATGGAAATTTGAAAATCCATATCACCTGGATTTGAATTAATCTATTTTCTAAGCTTTTTATTAGTCAGGTCTATTATGAAATGGTCCTTTAATATTTTATCAGTCCGTTATTCATGAGTAGCATTTGTTACTTACTCTATCAGTCCATTGTTCATGAGTAGCATTTGTTACAGATAATAATAGACGATAAATTTTGCTTCACTTCTTGCTTTTTTCACAACTTGTCTGATTTATGAAAGGGAGATAATCCAATGCTAAAAACTTGCTTGAATCTGTAATATTAAAATAGTTTTCTTGTATGGCAGTTCCCCAAACGTTTCCTTTGCTGATGAATACTTTGGAAGAAATAAAATATTTTGGCTCTTTAAAAAAAATGAAAAAAGTATTTATACCTTTTTTTATTTTTTAACTTATTAAAATTTTTTAAAAACTAGGACTTAGTTTTTTTGTAAATTAAGGATAGTTAACAAAAATACGGGCTTCATATTTATGGGCAAGGGAGATAATCCAATGCTAAAAACGTTTGCTTGAATCTGTATATTAAAATAGTTTCTTGTATGGTAGTTCCCAGACGTTTCCTTTGCTGATAAATATTTTGAAAGAAAAAAAAAGTTATTTGACCTTTATTAAAAAAAAAGAAAAATTTAAAACTAGGAATTTGTTAGTATTTAGTAAATTAAGAATAGTTTTCTAAAAGAAACACAGGCTTCATATTAGTAATGGTTTCTCTATTAATACATGTATATGTGAAACACTCTTCAATTAATAAAAAAACAAACTTTTTTCGCATTTACTGTTCGAAAAAAAAAATCCCAATTTACATAAGGGAACATCTCCATGGCGTAATGACTAACCTGCTGGACTGTGACATCGTAATAAGCGAGTTGGAACTCCAGTCACGCTAATACATTCACTTTCGGACTCATACCCTTGAGATAGATATGAACCCTCATCCTCCAGCTATGTGTTAAATAGTACCACTACTATTCTTCTTTAAGGATAGTTTGGCATTATTATGGTCAAGTCATGCTGAAAGCACTGGTTCCCACTAGATCACCAAAGTTAATCAGTGATGAGCCTGTTCAATACTTAATTGGGTGACCACTTAAGCAATAGCTGGTACTGTAAGCAAACTAAGTCCTTTTGTTATCAAAATGACTTGATTTGGAATTAAATGAAAAAAGGGTTGATAGGCTGTAAAACGAAACCAACCAAGCTTTTGGCATTGTATAGCCCATGAAGGTTGATATGCTATTCATTAAAGAAAAAAAAAGATTTTCATAAATACTAATATTTAATTAAAATATTTAGGGCTTTTTTTTTCTTTTAGCTTTGGAAGGATATGCTTCTCTAAAAGAAATCCAAAATGTATAATGCTTGATAATCACTGATATATATATATATATATATATATATATATATATATATATATATATATATAATCTCATATACTGTATAATTTAAATTGAAATATTTCTGAGAGGGTCTTGAAAACCCAATCATACTTTTGTGTTTTTTGTTCCCCTTAAAATCCTTTAATCTAGGGGGGGTCCCTGGGTCTCTGTGTTGTAGTGGCTTGATTTAGCACATACCCTTTTTCTGTGCGCATTGTTTTGGCAACAAACTTTTTGATATAGAAATATAAATTCATCTACATTTAATTAGATAATATTTTCTTGTGTATTAATTCATATAAACATTACATAGCAATAGTTTCTTTTCTGACAACTGACTGTCAACTCCTAAAAAAAATAAATTAAAAATTTAGAAATTTAAAACTAAAAAGGTTATTTTAATTTTTTTTCTGTAAATATATTTAATATCTAATATACAATATATTATCCCAAAAAATAAATTACCAAAAAATTGAATTATCAAAATTTAAAATAAAAAAAAAAAAATAAATATAAATGATAACTAAAAGATTATTAATATTTTTTGTAATATATTATATCTAATAAATATATTATCCCCAAAATTAAATTATAAAATTAAAAAAATGAAAAAAAAATGAGTACAGATACTTAGACTTGGCAAGGCAGAAGTACTGGAGTGATACTTTATACAAAGAAAGAGGCATAGATACAATCCTCATCCAAGCTATTGATTAACAGAAACAAATAGAAAAAATGTTCATTATTAGATATTTTAAAAAAATTTTTTTTTTTTAATTATATTATATATGTAAATTTGCATTTTTGTAGTGAGGTGTTTTGGAAGATTGTTTCAGACAATCCTTGTTTACCCCCCCTCCCCCTAAAAAAAAAAAACTCCAATTAACTATGTAATCATCCTCTTTGTTTGAAAAAAAAAAAAAAGAAAGGCATTAGTTCTCGATGCCTGGTCTGAGGCCAGTTATGGGCAGTATATGTCCTGCCACAGTGACTTACAGGGCAAGGCTCTGAGAAGTAGGATTGGATGCTTTATATATATATTAATTATTATATAAATTTACATATTATATATAATAGAAAATTCATTTTCATGCATGCATACATTTATGCTCTTACACCAGATCTTCTTTATATCCAGACAGAAAATAAAATTACAATACCTTGAATACTCGTTTCAATTAACTCAAGATAAAATGTACACATAATAAAAGTACAGACTAAATGGACCCAATATGGGCACAGGTTTCGAGAGATGAGCAGTACTCGGACCCTCCTTCCCATGCACATTACTGTACACAGGTCAAAATTGACATCTTTTCAAAAGGATTGGCAGGTTTTAGTTTTTTTCAGTATATTCCACCCCCATGCATGTATACTTACTATCAGACCAAATCAAAGCATAAATCAAATTACAGTTTTAAGTCCCTCATTAATCCGAAGGGGCCTCCGCAATTTTTCAGAATTAGGGATGAAAATTTGAAAATCCATATCACCTGGATTTAATTAATCTATTTTCTAAGCTTTATTAGTCAGGTCTATTATGAAATGGTCCTTAAATTTTATCAGTCCGTTTATCATGAGTAGCATTGTTACTTACCTCTTATTCAGGTCCATTGTTCATGAGTAGCATTTGTTAAGATAAATAATAGACGATAAATTTTGCTTCACTTCTTGCTTTTTTCACAATTGTCTGCATTATGAAAGGGAGATAATCCAATGCTAAAAACTGCTTGAATGATATTTAAAAAGTTTCTGTTTTTTTTTTATGGCAGTTCCCCAAACGTTTCCTTTGCTGATGAATACTTTGGAAGAATAAAAATATTTTGGCTCTTTAAAAAAAATGAAAAAAGTATAACCTTTTTATTTTTTAACTTATTAAAATTTTTTAAAACTAGGACTTAGCTTTTTTGTAAATTAAGGATTAGTTAACAAAAATACGGCTTCATATTTATGGGCAAGGGAGATAACCCCCAATGCTTAAAAACGTCTTGCTTGAATCTTTGTATATTTAAAATAGTTGTTCTTGTATGGTAGTTCCCAGAGTTTCCTTTGCTGATAAATATTTTGAAAGAAATAAAAAAAATTATTGACCTTTATTAAAAAAAAAAAATTTATAAACTAGAATTTGTTAGTATTTAGTAAATTAAGAATAGTTATCTAAAAAGAAACACAGCTTCTCATATAGTAATGTTTTTCTCTATTAATAATGTATATCGTGACAAACACTCTTCTATAATAAAAAAACAAAGCTTTTTTCGCATTTATGTTCGAAAAAAAAAATCCCAATTATACATAGGGAAACATTCCCATGGCGTAATGGACTAACCTTGCTGGACTGTGACCGTTTAATAAGCGAGTTGGAACTCCAGTCACGACTAATACAATTCATTTCGGACTCATACCTTGAGATAGATATGAACCCTCATCCTCCAGCTATGTGGTTAAATAGTTACACTACTTCTTCTTTAAGGCGATAGTTTTGGCATTATTATGGCTCAAGTCATGCTGAAAGCACTGGTTCCCCACTAAAGATCACAAATTAGTAATCAGTGATGAGCCTGTTTCAATACTTATTGGGTGACCACTTAAAGCATAAGCTGGTACTGTAAGCAACCTAAGTCCTTTGTTTATCAAATGACTTGATTGGATAAAATGACCAAAAAGGTTGATAGGCCTGTAAAACGAAACCACCAAGCTCTTTGGCCATTGTTAAGCCCATGAAGGGTTGAATGCTATTCATAAAGAAAAAAAAAGATTTCATAAATACTAATATTTAATTTAAAATATTTTAGGGCTTTTTTTTTCTTTTAGCTTTGGAAGGATATGCTCTCTAAAAGAAATCCAAAATGTATAATGCTTGATAATCACTGAATAATATAATATATATATAAATATATATATATATATAATATATATATATATATATATATATATATAAAATCTCATTACTGATATAATTTAAATGAAATATTTCTGAAGGGCTTGAAACCAATCATACTATTTGTGTTTTTTTTTGCTTCCCCTTAAAATCCTTTAATCTAGCGGTGGGGGTCCTGGGGTCTCTGTGTTGTAAGTGGCTAAAATCTGACTGCAAACAATTGTAGTTTAAAGTAGTTGAACTCCACCGAGCTATATATCACTCTTGGACTAAATACTCTTGCCAAAAGGTATCAACCCCTCTCATCTCTCCAGCTATGGGTTAAATAACACACTACTTATTTTTTTTTTTCTACAAGGATAAGCTTGGCATTAATTACCCACAAAAGTGATATGCCATTTAAACAAAAGGAAAAAAAAACCAATTACTAAATCAATGTAATTAAGCTTCTTTAAGCTTCTGTAGGTTCTGCTCTTCGAATAGAAATCCAAAAATATATTATGCCTTGAATATTTTAAATCGAATATCATTGAATATTAAATCTGATATAATTTAAATTGAAATATCAATTGGGAAATGTTTTTTGAATCGAATCATAATTTTGTGTGTTAATGATGGGAAAAAAAAAAAAAAAGATTTAATTCGATTTCAAAATTTCTCAACTGCTTTCAAATAGGAATTCATTTTTCTGCTGATTTTAGCACATACCCTTTTTCTTGTGCGCTGTTTTGGAACAACTATTTTGATATAGAAATATAAATTTATCACATTATTATAGATAAAATTTCTTTGTGTATAATTCATATGAAACTATTATCATAGCAAATAGGTTCTTTTCTGAGACAACCCATGTCAACTTACTAAAAAAAATATTAAAATTTAAAACTTAAAACAGGTTCTCAATTTTTTTTTTTTTTTTTCTTCCTTTTTTGTAATATATTAAATATTTAATGAAATAATCATTCCCCAAAAATAAAACTGGTACCAAAAAATTGAACTTCTAATCAAATTAAAAAAAAAAAAAGAAATAGCAATAAATATAAATTGAAACTAAAAAATGATTAATTTTAATATATTTACAATCAAAGCAACATTATAAATAATAATAAACTATTAAAGACGAACTAAAATAAAATACAATAATTATATCCCCAAAATTATTACCAAAAAATTGAATTATTCAAAAAAAAAAAAAAAAAAAAAAAAAAATTAATGAGTTACAGATACTAAACTCTGACCATAGGCAAAGTACTGGGATTGAGTACTTTAATACAAAGAAAGAGGCATAGATACATCCTCATCCAAGCTGAATTTATTTATATTCTGTGTGCATAATTTTTGGGGAACAACATTTGATTATAGAAATATAAATTATCTATATTTATTGTTTAGATAAGTATTTTCTGTTGTGCATAATTGTATCTGAAACATTCTCCTAGCAAGAATTCTTTCTGACAACCCACTAGTAAGAATAAATAAGTGATATAATATTCATATTGCTATTTATATGTGGGTTAGGAAACTTTGCTTTAGTTGCCTGTCTTTTTGACCAAATGTATTAACTATTTACAACTTCTTTGTAGCTTGGAAAACTGTAGTTGTAGACAGCCCAATCGCCAAGATAGTTTTAGTCAACAGATTTTCTGGGTCAGTAAGTTAGAGTCAAAACAAATTGACAAACTTGGAAATTCACTAAAAGCTGACCCTACTTCTTTCAATCCTTACACTCTGGGCTTCTCACAAATATCGGCCAAATGCAATATAGATCGACCTGTTTGAAATTTCACATTAAAATTCTTCTCTTACATTTATATTATGAAATACAATTCATCTTTGGGAAAAATGACATACCATATATACTTACGGAATAGGTCACCACCTTCTAATTGTTGTTATTGAAGTGGTATTTGTGTTGGGACCCGCAGATAGGTTACATTATAAATCGGCTAACACAAACCTATTATTAAACATTAAAACTTATTCACCTTTTTGTTTCAATTTTGCTTTTATCTCAGTTACTAATTCAATTCATTGGTATTACAGTCTCGGAAAAGACTATAATACAGTTCTTGTGCCCCTGAAGTTACAGTTGAAATATGAAATACATTTATCTTCGAAAAATGACATGCCATATTACTTAACGGAAGGTCACACCTTGATTGTTTGTGCTCATCAAAGTGGGTATTTGTCGTTAACCTCAGATAGGTTGTTTATAATTTGCGTAGTTACACAACCTATTCTAACAAAACTTAATCTAAATATTCACTTTTTTTTTTTCAAGACTTTGCTTTCTTATACTATAATCATAAATGAGCCATAACATTCATTCATTGGATTGCAGTCTTGGAAACTATATAGTTTCTGTGCCCTTGAAGTTCAGTGCCTTTCTGTGGACGTGTTGAAGTCCTGTGTCGAAAAAAATTCTCGACCAAGATGTCGCATGTGAAAGCTGTCTCTGAAGATATTGATGTGCCAGTGCTTTCTGTTGCAGCTGCTTTTTCTTCTGAACCTCTTGGCTTCATTGGTGTTGCGCCAGGTGGGCTCAAAAAAAAATGTTTTAATCTATCTTAGGGCTAATTATAGTTATTTAACTTTATTCACCCTGACGACTCTTACTAAAAATTCATAAAAATACAAACTTGTTCTTTTTTACTACCTCTATCAACATTATATATTATGTAATCATTGATAAAAATCCTACAAAATATTACAGGTTACATAAATTATTTTTATAAAAATTCTAAAGCAGTTTCTGTACATTTTTTTTTTTCAATTTGCAGTATAGTCATATTGAATGATGGTGTATCTTGTTTAATAAATTTGAGGATTTAATAATATTTAACAGGTTACTAAAAGAGATTATAAGAAATTTCCATGAATTTCTATTGTAAAAAAAATCATTTCTAATGAGTTTTATTAGTAAGAAAAAAAAATCATTTCCAATGAATTTCCATAGTTTAAAAAAAAAAACCATTTCCAATGAATTTTATAGTTAAAAAAAAAAAAAATCATTCCAATGAATCTATAGGTTTAAAAAAAAAAAAATCATTTCCAATGAATTTCATATAGTTTAAAAAAAAAAACATTTCCAATGAAATTTCTATAGTTAAAAAAAACAAAAAAATAATCTTTCCAATGAAATTTCTATAGTAAAAAAAAAATTCATTTCCATGAATTATATATGCTTTAGTATTTGCAACATATATGCGATCCAAGTTTGGACAAATTTATGATAATGATGAAATTAAATCTTGCATGTTCTGGTGAAGAAAAGAAAAATAATAATTGGATTTTTCAAGCATTTACTTCAAATTATTAATACTATTGGGCATTGTTTTTTTTTAATCAAGGGGAAGGATTCCCGCTGTAACTATTTATATTTGTTATACTTATTTTAACAAGAGATTTTGAGTGTTCACCAATGATCAAGAACAACTTTCTGCCTCTCTCTCTGACTTCCTCCTCCTCCTAACTCCCTGTATTTTTTATTCATTATCCACCTTACCCCTCTGACCCCAGATCAGAGACTGAACTTAACCACTGTACAGTTTTGAGGGTACCACATCTTGACCCCCCACTAACCGTGTAGCGTCAACTCTCATCAAAAGGCAATTTCATTCCCAACTGAAGCTATGAACCCGTCTCCACCCACCCAGGCCAATATTTAGAAGATCTGGGGTTTGGTTATAAAAAGCTGTCGTCTTTGCCTACTGCCTCGTGGAATGTAGTATTGGCCAGTTTCAAACTGAAAAGAGTTCCGCCCTGTTCTGGTTTTCAATTGAGAACACTGTTACTTGTAATGTGTTTTTCCCCTGTGGGGATAGATGGTGCTTTGAACCTCCACACCTCCAGTCCAATGCTCTGTCATCTAGGTTTTTTTTTTTTTTTTTTTTTCCGTTTTGGACTTCTTACTTGTTTTTTTTTCCCTTTTCTCGAACGATGGAAAAGAATTTAAAAAAACTGGACACTGTACATTATCGACCAAAGAAAGAAAATGTCTAAAGAAAAAAAAAAATGACATTTCAAAAAAAAATTTTTTTTTTTTTTTTTTTTTCTTTTTCCAAAAGAACTGATAAGACGGTTTGGATTAAGATAATCCATAATCCTTCTGTTTAATTGCAGATTATTGATTTTGATCTCCTTTCGATAATTATGAATATTATATGAGATTCATTGCGCTGTCCTCTTATTATTTTTTTTTTATGTTAAAAATTAAAAAGAAAATACCTCATACAAATATTCCACCCAAAAACATTTCAAAGTGAATACACCCCAAACCCACATACATATACCACTCTCAAATAATATAATCGAATCCATGAATATTGTAAAATGAATATAATTACGCAAAGTTCCCACCAGAACAAACGTTTATGTTATGTACACCAATACACACCAACACACACCACACACCCACACTCCAATATATGTACAGAAACATCATTCATACAATTTGAAATTAAAAATACTGAGATATTCCATTAAAAAAACATTGAAGTATATTATATATACACACACACACACACATGTATGCATGTTGTATAATGAAGGTGTATACATGATTATGTATAGTTGTGTATACAGGCATGTTTATGTATACATGTATGAGATGATGATTGGCATAATATGTATACATGTGTGTGTAGTGTGTGTAATATATATTATATACTTCAATTGTTTTTATGTATCTCATGATTTTAATTTTCAAATGTATGAATTGATTGTTTCATGCTACATATATGGAGTGTGTGTGTGTGTTGTGTGTGTGTGTGATTGGTTACATACAGTATAACGTTTGTTTCTTGGTGGGAACTTTGCCGTAATTCTATATTTCATTTTAGCTTATTCATGATTCTGCTTATTATGTATTTGAGAGTGTCATTGTATTGTGTTTGGGTGTATACACTTTGAAATGTTTTTGGGTGGAATATTGTATGAGTATTTCTTTTTAATTTTAACATAAAAAAAAAATATAGATGACAGCGCAAAATGCGATTCATCATAATAATATTCATAATTATCTAAAGGAGATCAAAATCAATAATCTGCAATAACAGAAGGATTATGGGATTATCTTAAGTCAACCGTCTTATCAGTTCTTTTTGAAAAGAAAAAAAAAAAAAAAAAAAATTTTTTTTTGGAAATGTCATTTTTTTTTCTTTAGACATTCTTTCTTTGGTCGATGTAAATTGTCCAGTGTCCAGCTTTTTTAATTCCTTTTTCATCGTTTCGAGAAAAGGGGAAAAAAAAAAAACAAATAAGAAGTTCCAAAAACGGAAAAAAAAAAAAAAAAAAAAAAAAAAACTAGATGACAGAGCATTGGACTGGAGGCCTGTTGAGGTCAGCACATCTATCCCACAGGGGAAAACACATTAGCAGATAAAGGTTCTTCAATTGGAAACCAGAACAGGCGAACTCTTTTCAGTTTTTTGAACTTGGCATTAGGCACATTCACGAGGCAGGTAGGCCAAAGACAAACAGCTTTTTATAACCAAACCAGAATCTTCTAAAATATTGGCTGCTGGGTGGGTGGAGACGCGTTTCATAGCTTCAGTGGGGAAATAAAAATTGCCTTGATTGAAGAGTTGACCCTTACCCACGGTTGTGAGGGGTCAAAGATTGTGGTACCCTCAAAACTGTACAGAGGTTTATTTCAGTCTCTGACTGGGGTCCAGAGGGGTTGAGGTGGAATAATGATAAACAAATACAGGCGAGTAGGGGAGGAGGAAGTCAGAGAGAAGGCAAGAAAGTTTTGTTCTTTGATTCATTGGGTGATACACTCAAATCTCTTGTTAATAAGTTATAACAAATATAAAAAATAAAGTTAACAGACACAGAATTCCTTTCCCCTTGATTAAAAAAAAAAAACATGCCCAATAAGTAAATTAAATAATTTGGAAGTTAAAAGCTTGAAATCAATTATTATCTTTTCTTACACCAAGAACATGCAAGATTAATTCATTCATTATCATAAATTGTCCAAAACTTGATCCATATATGGAATATCAGCAAATACTAAAAGCATATATAAATTCATTTGGAAAAATGATTTTTTTTTTACTATAGAAATTCATTGGAAATATTTTTTTTTTTTTTAACTATAGAAAATTCATTGGGAAATGATTTTTTTTTTTAACTAATAAATTCATTGGAAATGATTTTTTTTAACTATAGAAATTCATTGGAAATATTTTTTTTTTTTTTAACTATAGAAAAATTCATTGGAAATGGGTTTTTTTTTTTAACTTATGAAATTCATTGAAAATGATTTACATAAAATCATTAGAAATTGATTTTTTACAATAGAAATTCATTGGAAATTCTTAATTTTACTATTCTCTTTTAGTAACCTGTATATTATAACCTCATTTATTAAACAGATACCACCAAATCATTCAATATAGACTATATGCAATATGAAAAAAAAAAATTGTTACTACAGAAATGCATTAGAAATAATTTTTATTAATAATTTATGTGAACCTGTAATATTGTAGGATTTTATCAAATGATACATAGTATAATAATGTGATAGAGGTAGTAAAAAAAGAACCAAGTTGATTAGTGATTTTTAGTAGAGTCGTCAGGGTGATAAAAGTTTAAATAACTATAATTATGCCTAAATGATTAAACATTTTTTTTGAAGCCACCTTGGCGCAACACCCATGAAGCCAAGAGGTTAGAAGAAAAGCAGCTGCAACAAACATGGCACATTCAATATCTTCAGGAGGGACAGCTTTCACATGCGACATCTGTGGTCGAGAATTTTTTTCGAACACAGGACTTCACAGTCACAGAAGGCACTGTAACTTCAAGGGCACAGAACTATATAGTCTTCAAGATGCAATACCAATGAATGAATGTTATGCTCATTTATGATTATAAGACTAAGAAAGCAAAGTTCTTGAAAAAAAAAAAAAGTGAATATTTGATAAGTTTTGTTAGAATAGGTTGTGTAACTTAACCAAATTATAATGCAACCTTACTGCGGCAGTTAACGGGACAAATACCCACTTGATGACAACAACAAATCAAGGTGTGACCTATCCGTAAGTATATATGGCATGTCTTTTTTCCGAAAGATAAATGTATTTCATATTTCAACCTGTAACTTTCAAGGGCACAAGAAACTGTATTATGTTCTCCCAGCTGAATACCAATGAATGAATAGCTACTAAGAAAAGCAAAATCTTGAAACAAAAGTGGAATTAAGTTTTATGTTAATATAGGTTGTGTTAGCCAGACTTATAATGTAAAAACCTATCTGCGGGTCAAACCACAAATTACCACTTCAATAACAACAAATTAGAGGTGTGACCTATCCGTAAGATATATGGTATGTTCATTTTTCCAAAGATGAATGTATTCATATATAAATGTAAGAAGAAGAATTTAATGTGAAATTTTCAAACAGGTCGGACATATATTGCATTTGGCCGATATTTGAGAGCCCAGAGTGTTACAGGATTGAAAGAAGTAGGGTTTGCAGCTTTAGTGAATGCCAAAGTGTCAATTTGTTTGAGCATCTAACTTTACTGGACCCAGAAAATCTGTTGAACAAAACTATCTTGCAGATTGGGCTGCTCAAACTACAGTTTTCCAAAGCTACAAGAAGTGCTTAAAATAGTCTTAAATAACAATTGGTCAAAAAGACAGGCAACTAACAAAGTTCTCACTACCCAACATATAAATAGCAATATGAATATTATATTTCACTTATTTATTATAGTGGGTTGTCAGAAAAGGAATTCTTGCCTATAGGAATGTTTCAGATAAATTATGCACAAAGAAAATTACTTATCTAACCAATTAGATATAGATAAATTTATATATCTATATTCAAAATAGTTGTTCCCAAAAAATTATGCACACCAGAAAATATAATAAGGTTCAAGCTTGGATGAGGATGTATCTATGCCTCTTTCTTTTGTATTAAAGTATCAATTCCCCAAGTACTTCTTGTCCTATGGTCAGAGTTTAGTATTCTGCTACTCATTAATTTTTTTTTTTTTTTTTTTTTTGATATTCAATTTTTTGGTAATAATTTTGGGGATAATATTTAATTGATATTAAATATATTACAAAATATTAAAATAATCTTTTTAGTATCAATTTATATTTATTTTTCTATTTTTTTTAATTTTTGATAATTCATTTTTTGGTAATTAATTTTTGGGATTGATATATTTCATTAAAATTAAATATATTACAAAAAAAAAAAAAAAAAAAAATTAAACCTTTTTAGTTTTAATTTTAATATTTTTTTATAAAGTTTGACAGTGGGTTGTAGAAAAAGGAACTATTGCTATGTAATGTTTATATGAATTATACACAAAAAAATATTTATCTAATATAAATGTAGATAAATTATATTTTCATATACCAAAATAGTTGTTCCCAAAACAATGCGCACAAGAAAAAGGAGTATGTGCTTAAAATCAGCAGAAAAATGATTTCCTATTTAAACGCAGTTGAGAAATTTGAAATCGAAATTAAATCTTTTTTTTTTTTTTCCCATCATTAAACACAAAATTCATGATCGAGCTTCAAAACATTTCCATTGAATATTTCAATTTAAATTATATTACAGTATTTTTATATTCAATGATATCGATTTAATATCAAGCATAATATATTTGGATTTCTTATTCAGAGAAGCAGAACCTACAGAAGCTTAAAGAAGCCTTAATTACATTGATTTAGTAATGGTTCCTTTTGTTTAATGGCATATAACTTTTGTGCGGGTAATTTAAATGCAAGCATCCTTGTAGAAAAATAGTAGTGGTGTATTTAACCCCTAGCTGGAGAGATGAAGAGGGGTTCGATACCCTTTTTGAAGAGTATTAGTCCCAGAGTGAATATAATAGCTCGGCTGGAGATTCAAAACTCACTTACTACAATGTTGCAGTCCAGCATTTTNACGCCCCCCCCCGCCCCTAGAAAATAGATTATTCAAATCCAGTGATATGGATTCAAATTTCCATCCCTAATTCTGAAAATTGCGTGAGGCCCCTTCGGATTATGGGGACCTTTAAACTGTAAATTTGATTTATGCCTTTGATTGCGTACTTGATTAGTAAGTATACATGCATGGGGTGATATACTGAAAGAAAACTAACAATGCAATACCTGAAAGATGTCAATTTGACCTGTGTAACCAGTATGTCATGGGAAGGAGGTCGAGTACTGCTCATCTTTCAAACCTGCTGCCCATATTGGCGTCATTTATCTGTACTTTTATAGGTAACATATTATCTTGAGTTAATTGAAACATATTCAAGGTATGTAATTTTATTTCTGTCGGATATAAAGAGAATCTTTGTAAGAGCATAAATAGTATGCATGCATGAAAATGATTATTCTTATATATATATATATATATATATAATATATATATATATAATATAAAAGCATCACATCCTACTTCTCAGACCCATTGCCCTTGTAAGTCACTGTGGCGGACATAAACTGTCCCATACTGGCCTCAACAGGCATCAGAACTAATGGCATTTCTTTTTTTTTTTTTTCAAACAAAAAAGGATGATACATAAGTATGTGGATTGTTTAGGGGGAGGGGGTAACCGAAAGGATTGTCTGAAACAATCTTCCAAAACACCCACAACAAAAAAATGCAAATTCACATATATAATAATAATCAAAAAAAAATTTTTTTTAATATTCTACATATGAACATTTTTTCTATGTGTTTCTTTAATAAAATCAGCTTGGATGAGGAATGTATCTATGCCTCTTTCTTTGTATTAAAAGATCACTCCCCAGTACTTCTGCCTCTGACCAGTCTAGTATCTGTACTCAATTTTTTTTCATTTTGATAATTTAATTTTGGGATAATTATATAAATTATTAAGATATTAAATATATTACAAAAATATTAAATAATCTTTTACTTATCAATTATATTTTATTTTTTTTTTTTTATTTTATTTGATAATTCCAATTTATTTGGTAATTAATTTTTGGGGATAATATATTTAATAGATATAAATTATTACAAAAAAAAATTAAAATAACCTTTTAGTTAAATTTTAAATTTTTATTTTATTTTTTTTAGGAGGTGACAGTCTCAGTTGTCAGAAAAGAACTATTGCTAGATAATGTTTCATATGAATTATACACAAAGAAAATATTATCTAATATAAAGGTAGATAATTTATATTTCTATATCAAAATAGCTGTTCCCAAAACAATGCGCACAAGAAAAAGGCGTATGTGCTAATCAGCAGAAAATGATTCTATTTGAAAGCAGTTGAGAAATTGAAATCGAAAATTAAATCTTTTTTTTTTTTTTCCCATCATTACAACAACAAAATTATGATCGAGTTCAACAATTTCCATGAATATTTCATTTAAATTATATACAGGATTTTTTATATTCAATGATATTCGACTAATATTGAGTAAATGCATAGAATAATCTTTATTTATTAACACTTCTCTATGAAAATCAGAGTAGATTGCCTTAAAACAGCCCATGATTAGTACCATTAAAATACTCCAATTATGTCTTATAAATCACTAGAAATAAAAGCTTTACATAATATATGGTGGTTAATTTGCACACGCGGTTTTAACAAAACCAGGAATAATAAGTAATTATTTAGTATTTATTGATCTCTAATATTATTGTTTATTCTCTAACGTATTTAAATTCAATCTTACGGATTGATTTTATATAGAAATCAATAATATAAATTAAAAAGAATATTTTATACAGGCATTCTTATTTAATTTTGTTATACAGTGTGTCCATAAATTCCGTGTCGCCACTTAGAGAATTTATTAATTTAAAAAACATATGGACTTTGTGTATACCACCTAAAATTTCATTATATCACGACTAAATACTTACATATATACATGCTCGTTATTTCTAATGTTGATTCCACTTGTACAGATTACAAAATGTCAGAGGCGGAAGCAACACTGATTCTAGGCCAGGCGCACACAGATACTATACAACCCTCCTAAAAAATGCCAATTCATAATAATGCAGTCATTTTTTTTTTTTTTTTTTTCAGAACGATTTTTTTTTTATTTACTATATTAGTAAAATAAAAAAAAAATGTCCCAAACAATCTCCAAGCATCTTCAGTGATATTTTCTTACTGCATTTAAGCCATAGCGGATCAACATTGATTTCCATGCCAAACAATTGAACTATTGAAGAAGGCCTGAAAGAAAACTGTAAAATTGCATTTTTGTTGGGTGGGGGTTGAAGGGGGGAATGAAATAAAAAATTCCCGGGAATAAATTAGAGATAATTTTTTTGAGAAGACATATAGAATTAAATTCTCTAATTACTGCCTTTTTTCTCTCTTCTCTCCCATCCCACATATTAAAACTTTCTGCCTCTTTTTTCTCCTCCTTCCTTTCTCCTTCTTCAAGGTAGTCATTTCCAGCACACCCCTAAAAAGTAATCGTCTCAGCAACAAACACAACAAAAAAATAAAATAAAATTATGAAAACACCCTTCCCTACCCACATTTTCATTCAAATGTTTGATTCTTATTATATATATATTCTCAGTTTTCATTTTAATTTTCTTGTTTTCTTTTTGCCGTTTTTTTTTTTTTTTTTTTCTTGTAGGGAGGGAGGGGACAATTTTTTATTTTTAATTTTTTTTTCTTTTTTTTAAAGACATTTTATTTTCATTTCTTTCACAGACATATGCATATTATATATTTTTTTTTAATTTCTTTTAAATTTTTTTTTTTGTTTCTCCTTCCTTCATTCATTCATTCACTTTTTTCATTCTTTTTTTTTTCTCATTTTTTTTTTTTTTATCTCCCCAGTCCGCCTGCAGCAAGTCTGATCACAGAACGAAAAAAAAAAAAAACAAAAAAAAAAAAAAAACATCACCCACAACAAACACCCACATGTCATGTTGCAGGTCAAACATAAAGAGTCTGGACTCAAGCCAGGACGAACTTGGACGGCGTCGCCATTGGCCATACCTCGGTGTCCCATCCCCTGACAGACGCAAGTAAGAGCTGACCCGCAGACCAGAGTTTGGACGTAGTTGCTACCCCACCAGGTAGGTTTGAAATACCACCGTTGCTACAGAAGCGATACCATCGTCGTAGTTCTACGCAATTGTAGGATGCTGAAATTTTCGTCCCGCACATATGGGTGTATCATATTTACCTCAAGGAAATTGGTGGGCTGCGTGCTGTTGGTTGCTTAACCGGATTTTCGCGGGGTGGGGTTAGACATGGCTGCCTTCATGATCTACGACGAACAAGGACTCCAGCAAAGGCCCTGGATGCCATATGCTGCAGTTCCCTGCACGGCTGCTGTCGGCTGCGCTGCGTATCAACGGTTTGCTTAACCTTCCAGATGGAGAACGCAGATGGCAAGAAAGAGGCAAGAAACAGGAAAAAAAGGACGCTGAAAAACACAACAGCGTCAATGTGCTGTTGCGCTTGGTTCCTGTCGAAAAAAAGCTTCCCGTAAGTCTGGTTACTGTGCCGCATCACCTCGACCGTAGATGATCATGTTAAAACTGGATTTTTCCAGATTGTGTACATCAAGGGCAGGCGTGATGACCCAAACGAAATCGTACGGTCGGACACTTCAGCGTCGTGTTTACCTGTTCTAATGTGATGAATTTGTTGGTATCGCCTGCCAAACTTTTTCCGAAGATTAGTAGTAACATCGTTGAATTGGTACTGCGTGTAATGGCCATACTTGCGAGGGCTTTCATATTCTTATTCGAGCTTTCACTTCGTTGAAACCATGTCTCCCGATTCAGATCTACTACCAAAGGTTTTGTCATCGGGAAAAAGTAGACATCAACACCTGCAAATAATCAAAAATAGGTAAATCATTACAAGGGGAAAAAATATATATATATATCTTATTATAATGGAGATTGCTGGGTGGGCTTTTCTATCTCTAACCGAAACTAATTACTATTCAAGTCACATTCCCTTTTATTTACAATCACATTCTCCATGATTTTATTTTTTTATTCTAAACTCAATTATTAATAAAGATGTTTACATGCATTATACTTTGACCATATCTACATAAGAATAACATGCAAATTGTATTTATATATACAACAAATAGCGGTTTTACAGTGTGAATGGGAAGGCTAATTTGCATATTTGATCTTAAAATTGATTTTAATAAACTATATGTTATATATTGATTTCTATTGTTTCGTTTTTTATATTAAAAATGAATATGAGCAAAAATCTCGGATAAATCTTAAAAGAAACCTGAACAGAAGAAATAACTGTAATATATTCTTTACTTCTTATTTTAACTAAATAGTTAAATTAGCGAATTTACCAATGAAAGACGGAGTAAGGAAAAATGATGAAGAGTTAGTTTCAAACTTGTTCTATTTTTCAATCATACCCCCTCTGTCCAAATATTTTTATCTGAATTCTTATTCAGGTTTCATTAGCCTTTCTAATTTAACATGATATTGTATTATTACATAAACTTAAAACTTGCACCCAGAGGGTGCATATATTTGGCTATATATATATATATATATATATATATAATAACATATATATATACTTAGCTAAAGCGCTGTCATGACCGGGCTAAATTTTTTTAGGATACCAGTGAGAAAGTGAGAAAACAGGAGTAAGGAGAATAATAGGAAAAATTATATTATCCAAATTTAAAAAAATCACTGAGAAATTCGTATATTACAATGTTTGTTTTTTTTATTGAATGGAAATGCATTTTTGTTTACAAAAGTAATCTTAAACTTGATTTTAAAACAATTTTAGATTTACATTTTGTAAACAAAAATGCATTTCCTAAAAAAAACAACATTGTAATATACGAATTCTCATGATTTTTTAAATTTGATAATATATTTCCTATTAATTCTCCCCTTACTCTGTTTTCTACTTTCTCACTGGTATCCTAAAAAATTTAGCCCGCCGTCATGGACCAGCGGCTTTAGCAGTATATATATAGTGTTATATATATATAATATAATATATAATATAGCAAATATATGCACCCTCTGGGGCAAGTATTTAAGTTTTGATATAAATTAAAAATATCATGTAAATTAGAAAGGCTAATGAAACTGAATAAGAATTCAGATAAAAATATTTGGAACAGAGGGGTATGATTGAAAAATAGAACAAGTTTTTGAAACTAACTCTTCCATCATTTTTCCTTACCTCCCGTCTTTCATTGGTAAATTTATTCCTAATTTAACTATTTAGTTTAAAATAAGAAGTAAAAGAATAATATTACAGTTATTCTTCTTGTTCAGGGATTTCTTTAAGATTTATCCCCGAGATTTTTGCTCATATTCATAATATAAAACGAAACAATTAGAAATCAATAATACTAAGCATTATATTTATTAAAATCAAATTTTTAAAGATCAATATGCAAATTAGCCTTCCCATTCACACTGTAAACCGCTATTTTGTTCGTATATATAAATACAATTGCATGTTATTCTTATGTAGATATGGTCAACAGTATTAATGATGTAAAACAATTTTATTAATAATTGAGGTTTAAATAAAAAATAAAATTCATGCAGAGGGAATGTGATGTAAAATAACAAAGGGAATTGTGACTTGAATAGTAATATAGTTTCGGTTAGAGATAGAAAAAACCCACAATCTCCATTATAATAGATATATATATATTATTTTTTCCCCCCTTGTAATGATTTACCTATTTTGATTATTTGCAGGTGTTGATGTCTACTTTTCTCCCGATGACAAACCTTTGTAGTAGATCTGAATCGGGAGACATGGTTTCACGAAGTGAAGCTCGATAAGAATATGAAAAGCCCTCGCGCAAGTATGGCCATTACACGCAGTCCAATTCAACGATGTCTACTACTATCTTCGGAAAGAAGTTGCAGGCGATACCAACAAATTCATCACATTAGAACAGGTAAACACGACGCTGAACGTGTCCGACGTACGATTTCGTTTGGTCATCACCCTGCCCCTTGATGTACACAATCTGGAAAAATCCCAGTTTTACATGATCATCTACGGTCGAGGTGATGCGCACAGTAACCAGACTTACGGGAAGCTTTTCTTTCGACAGGACCAGCCGCACATTGACCTGTTCGTGTTTTTCAGCGTCTTTTTTTCCTGTTTCTTCCTCTTTCTTGCCATCTGCGTTCTCATCTGGAAGGTTAAGCAAACCGTTGATACGCAGCGCAGCCGACAGCAGCGTGCACGGGAAAATGCAGCATATGGCATCCAGGCCCTTTGCTGGAGTCCTTGTTCTCGTAGATCATGAAGCAGCCATGTCTAACCCCACCCCCGCGAAAAATCCGGGTTAACAAACCAACAGCACGCAGCCACCAATTTCCTGAGGTAAATATGATACACCCATATGTGCGGGACGAACATTTCAGCATCCTACCAATTGCCGTAAACTACCGACGATGGTATCGCTTCTGTAGCAACGGTGGTATTAACTACCTGGTGGGGTAGCACTACGTCCAAACTCTGTCTCGGGTCAGCTCTTACCTTGCGTCTTTGTCAGGGGATGGAAGCACCGAGGATGGCCATGCGAACGCCGTCCAAGTTCGTCCCTGGCTTGAGTCCAGACTCTTTATGTTGACCTGCAAAATGACATGTGGTGTTGTTGTGGTGATGTTTTTTTTTTTTTTGTTTTTTTTTTTTTTCGTTCTGTGATCAGACTTCCTGCAGCCGGACTGGGGAGAATAAAAAAAAAAAAAATGAGAAAAAAAAAGAATGAAAAAAGTGAATGAATGAATGAAAGGAAGGAGAAACAAAAAAAAAAATTTAAAGAAATTAAAAAAATATATAAATATGCATATGTCTGGAAAGAATGAAAAATAAAATTGTCTTTAAAAAAAAAAAAAAAAAATTTAAAAAATAAAAAAATTGTCCCCTCCCTCCCTACAAGAAAAAAAAAAAAAAAAAAACGCAAAAAGAAAACAAGAAATTAAATGAAAACTGAAATATATATATAATAAGAATCAAACATTTGAATGAAAATGTGGGTAGGGAGGGTGTTTTCATAATTTTATTTTATTTTTTTGTTTGTGTTTGTTGCTGAGACGATTACTTTTAGGGGTGGTGCTGGAAAATGACTACCTTGAAGAAGGAGAAAGGAAGGAGGAGAAAAAAGAGCGGAAAGTTTAATATGTGGGATGGGAGAGAGAGAGAAAAAAAGCCAGTAAATTAGAGAATTTAATTCTATATGTCCTTCTCAAATTATCTTCTAATTTATTCCCGAATTTTATTTATTTCATCCCCCCCCTTCAACCCCCACACCCAACAAAAAATGCATTTTGACAGTTTTCTTATCAGGCCTTCTTCATAGTTCAATTGTTTGGCATGGAAATCAATAGTTGATCCCTATGGCTTAAATGCAGTAGAAAATATCACCTGAAGATGCTTGGAGATTGTTTGGGACATTTTTTTTTTATTTACTAATATAGTAAATAAAAAAAAAATAGTTCTGAAAAAAAAAAAAAAAAAAAGACTGCATTATTTATGAATTGGCATTTTTTAGGATGGGTGTATAGTATCTGTGCGCCTGGCCTAGAATCAGTGTTGCTTCCCCTCTGACATTTCTGTATCTGTACAAGTGGAAATCAACATTAGAATAACGAGCATGTATATATGTAAGTATTTAAGTCGTGATATAATGAAATTTAGGGTGTACACAAAGTCCATATGTTTTTTAAATTAATAAATTCTCTAAAGTGCACACGGAATTTATGGACACACTGTATAACAAAATTAAATAAGAATGCCTGTATAAAAATATTCCTTATTTTAATTATATCTTAATTGATTTCTATATAAAATCATCCGTAAGATTGATTTAAAACGTTAGAGAATAAAACAATAATATTAGAGATCAATAATACTAAATAATTACTTATTATTCCTGGTTTTGTTAAAACCCGTGTGCAAATTAACCACACCATATATTATGTAAAGCTTTATTTCTTAGTGATTTATAAGACATATTGGAGTATTTTAAATGTACTAATATCATGGGCTGTTTTAAGGCAAATCTTACTCTGATTTTCATAGAGACAGTGTTAATAAATAAGATTATTCTATGCATTTACTCAATATCTAGTCGAATATCATTGAATATAAAAATCCTGTATATAATTTAAATTGAAATATTCATGGAAATGTTTTGAACTCGATCATAATTTTGTGTTTAATGATGGGAAAAAAAAAAAAAAAAGATTTAATTTCGATTTCAAATTTCTCAACTGCTTTCAAATAGGAATCATTTTTCTGCTGATTTAGCACATACCCTTTTTCTTGTGCGCATTGTTTTGGGAACAACTATTTTGATATAGAAATATAAATTTATCTACATTTATATTAGATAAATATTTTCTTTGTGTATAATTCATATGAAACATTATCATAGCAATAGTTCTTTTCTGACAACCGACTGTCAACCTCCTAAAAAAAATAAAATAAAAATTTAAAATTTAAAACTAAAAAGGTTATTTTAATTTTTTTTTTGTAATATATTTAATATCTAATTAAATATATTATCCCCAAAAATTAAATTACCAAAAAATTGAATTATCAAAATTAAAAGAAAAAAAAAAAAAAAAATAAAATATAATTTGATAACTAAAAAGATTATTTTAATATTTTTTGTAATATATTTAATATCTAATTAAATATATTATCCCCAAAATTAAATTATCAAAAAATGAAAAAAAAATGAGTACAGATACTAGACTGGTCAGAGGCAGAAGTACTGGGGAGTGATACTTTAATACAAAGAAAGAGGCATAGATACATCCTCATCCAAGCTGAATTTATTAACAGAAACAAATAGAAAAAAATGTTCATTATGTAGATATTTAAAAAAATTTTTTTTTTATTATTATTATATATGTGAAATTTGCATTTTTTGTAGTAGGTGTTTGGAAGATTGTTTCAGACAATCCTTTCGGTTACCCCCCTCCCCCTAAAAAAAAAATCCAATACTTATGTATCATCCTTTTTTTGTTTGAAAAAAAAAAAAAAAATAGGCATTAGTTCTGATGCCTGGTGAGGCCAGTATGGGACAGTTATGTCCTGCCACAGTGACTTACAGGGCAAGGTCTGAGAAGTAGGATGTGGATGCTTTTATATATATATATATATATATATATATATATATATATATAAGAATAATCATTTTCATGCATGCATACTATTTATGCTCTTACACAGATTCTCTTTATATCCAGACAGAAAATAAAATTACAATACCTTGAATATGTTTCAATTAACTCAAGATAAAATGTACACATAATAAAAGTACATATAAATGACCCAATATGGGCACAGGTTTCGAGATGAGCAGTACTCGGACCCTCCTTCCCATGCACATACTGTACACAGGTCAAAATTGACATCTTTCAAGGTATTGCATTGTTAGTTTCTTTCAGTATATTCACCCCCATGCATGTATACTTACTATCAGTACCAAATCAAAGCATAAATCAAATTACAGTTTAAGGTCCCCATAATCCGAAGGGGCCTCCGCAATTTTCAGAATTAGGGATGGAAATTTGAAAATCCATATCACCTGGATTTGAATTAATCTATTTTCTAAGCTTTTATTAGTCAGGTCTATTATGAAATGGTCCTTTAATATTTTATCAGTCCGTTATTCATGAGTAGCATTTGTTACTTACTCTATCAGTCCATTGTTCATGAGTAGCATTTGTTACAGATAATAATAGACGATAAATTTTGCTTCACTTCTTGCTTTTTTCACAACTTGTCTGATTTATGAAAGGGAGATAATCCAATGCTAAAAACTTGCTTGAATCTGTATATTAAAATAGTTTTCTTGTATGGCAGTTCCCCAAACGTTTCCTTTGCTGATGAATACTTTGGAAGAAATAAAAATATTTTGGCTCTTTAAAAAAAATGAAAAAAGTATTTATACCTTTTTTTATTTTTTTAACTTATTAAAATTTTTTAAAAACTAGGACTTAGTTTTTTTGTAAATTAAGGATAGTTAACAAAAATACGGGCTTCATATTTATGGGCAAGGGAGATAATCCAATGCTAAAAACGTTTGCTTGAATCTGTATATTAAAATAGTTTTCTTGTATGGTAGTTCCCAGACGTTTCCTTTGCTGATAAATATTTTGAAAGAAATAAAAAAAGTTATTTGTACCTTTATTAAAAAAAGAAAAATTTAAAACTAGGAATTTGTTAGTATTTAGTAAATTAAGAATAGTTATCTAAAAGAAACACAGGCTTCATATTAGTAATGTTTTCTCTATTAATACATGTATATGTGACAAACACTCTTCAATTAATAAAAAAACAAACTTTTTTCGCATTTACTGTTCGAAAAAAAAAATCCCAATTTACATAAGGGAACATCTCCATGGCGTAATGACTAACCTGCTGGACTGTGACATCGTAATAAGCGAGTTGGAACTCCAGTCACGCTAATACATTCACTTTCGGACTCATACCCTTGAGATAGATATGAACCCCTCATCCTCCAGCTATGTGTTAAATAGTACCACTACTATTCTTCTTTAAGGATAGTTTTGGCATTATTATGGTCAAGTCATGCTGAAAGCACTGGTTCCCACTAGATCACCAAAGTTAATCAGTGATGAGCCTGTTCAATACTTAATTGGGTGACCACTTAAGCAATAGCTGGTACTGTAAGCAACCTAAGTCCTTTGTTTATCAAAATGACTTGATTTGGAATTAAATGACCCAAAAAGGGTTGATAGGCTGTAAAACAAAACCAACCAAGCTTTTGGCATTGTATAGCCCATGAAGGTTGATATGCTATTAATTAAAGAAAAAAAAAAGATTTTCATAAATACTAATATTTAATTAAAATAATTAGTTTTTTTTTTTTTCTTTTAGCTTTGGAAGGATATGCTTCTCTAAAAGAAATCCAAAATGTATAATGCTTGATAATCACTGAATATATATATATATATATATATATATATATATATATATATATATATATATCTCATATACTGTATATAATTTAAATTGAAATATTTCTGAGAGGGTCTTGAAACCCAATCATACTTTTGTGTTTTTTTGTTCCCCTTAAAATCCTTTAATCTAGGGTGGGGGGTCCCTGGGGTCTCTGTGTTGTAGTGGCTAAAATGCTGGACTGCAACATTGTAGTAAAGTGAGTTTGAACTCCAGCCGAGCTATTATATTCACTCTTGGACTAATACTCTTGCAAAAGGTATCAACCCCTCTCATCTCTCCAGCTATGGGTTAAATAACACCACTACTATTTTTCTACAAGGATAGCTTTGGCATTAAATTACCCACAAAAGTTGATATGCCATTAAACAAAGGAAAAAAACCAATTACTAAATCAATGTAATTAAGGCTTCTTTAAGCTTCTGTAGGTTCTGCTTCTCGAATAGAAATCCAAAATATATTATGCTTGATATTAAATCGAATATCATTGAATATAAAAATCCTGTATATAATTTAAATTGAAATATTCATGGAAATGTTTTGAACTCGATCATAATTTTGTGTTTAATGATGGGAAAAAAAAAAAAAAAAGATTTAATTTCGATTTCAAATTTCTCAACTGCTTTCAAATAGGAATCATTTTTCTGCTGATTTAGCACATACCCTTTTTCTTGTGCGCATTGTTTTGGGAACAACTATTTTGATATAGAAATATAAATTTATCTACATTTATATTAGATAAATATTTTCTTTGTGTATAATTCATATGAAACATTATCATAGCAATAGTTCTTTTCTGACAACCCACTGTCAACTTACTAAAAAAAATATTAAAATTTAAAACTAAAAAGGTTTAATTTTTTTTTTATTTTTTTTGTAATATATTTAATATTTAATGAAATATATCATCCCCAAAAATTAAATTACCAAAAAATTGAATTATCAAAATTAAAAAAAAAAAATAGAAAAATAAAATATAAATTGATAACTAAAAAGATTATTTTAATATTTTTTGTAATATATTTAATATCTAATTAAATATTATCCCCAAAATTATTACCAAAAAATTGAATTATCAAAAAAAAAAAAAAATTAATGAGTACAGATACTAAACTCTGACCATAGGCAGAAGTACTGGGGATTGATACTTTAATACAAAGAAAGAGGCATAGATACATCCTCATCCAAGCTGAATTTATTATATTTTCTGGTGTGCATAATTTTGGGAACAACTATTTTGATATAGAAATATAAATTTATCTATATCTATTGTTAGATAAGTATTTTCTTTGTGCATAATTTATCTGAAACATTCTCATAGCAAGAATTCTTTTCTGACAACCCACTAGTAGATAAATAAGTGAATATAATTTATTCATATTGCTATTTATATGTGGGTTAGTGAGAACTTTGCTTAGTTGCCTGTCTTTTTGACCAAATTGTATTTAAACTATTTTACAACTTCTTTGTAGCTTTGGAAAACTGTAGTTGTAGACAGCCCAATCTGCCAAGATAGTTTTGTTCACAGATTTTCTGGGTCAGTAAGTTAGATGCTCAAACAAATTGACAACTTTGGCAATTCACTAAAAAGCTGACCCTACTTCTTTCAATCCTGTACACTCTGGCTCTCACAAAATATCGGCCAAATGCAATATAGTCGACCTGTTTGAAATTTCACATTAAATTCTTCTCTTACATTTATATATGAAATACATTCATCTTTGGAAAAATGACATACCATATATACTTACGGATAGGTCACACCTCTAATTTGTTGTTATTGAAGTGGGTATTTGTGGTTGACCCGCAGATAGGTTACATTATAATCTGGCTAACACAACCTATATTAACATAAAACTTATTCACCTTTTGTTTCAAGATTTTGCTTTTCTTAGTACTATTCATTCATTGGTATTACAGTCTCGGAAGACTATAATACAGTTCTTGTGCCCCTGAAGTTACAGTTGAAATATGAAATACATTTATCTTCGGAAAAATGACATGCCATATATACTTACGGATAGGTCACACCCTTGATTTGTTGTTGTCATCAAAGTGGGTATTTGTCGTTAACCCGCAGATAGGTTGCATTATAATTTGGTTAGTTACACAACCTATTCTAACAAAACTTATCAAATATTCACTTTTTTTTTTTTTTCAAGACTTTGCTTTTCTTAGTACTATAATCATAAATGAGCATAACATTCATTCATTGGTATTGCAGTCTTGGAAGACTATATAGTTCTTGTGCCCTTGAAGTTACAGTGCCTTCTGTGACTGTGAAGTCCTGTGTTCGAAAAAATTCTCGACCACAGATGTCGCATGTGAAAGCTGTCTCTGAAGATATTGATGTGCCAGTGCTTTGTTGCAGCTGCTTTTCTTCTGAACCTCTTGGCTTCATGGTGTTGCGCCAAGGTGGCTTCAAAAAAAATGTTTAATCATTTAGGCATAATTATAGTTATTTAACTTTATCACCCTGACGACTCTACTAAAAATCACTAAAATACAACTTGTTTCTTTTTTTACTACCTCTATCACATTATTATATATGTAATCATTTGATAAATCCTACAAATATTACAGGTTACATAAATTATTATAAAATTATTTCTAATGCATTTCTGTACATTTTTTTTTTTTCATATTGCAGTATAGGTCTATATTGAATGATTTGGTGTATCTGTTTAATAAATGAGGATTTATAATATTACAGGTTACTAAAAGAGATAGTATTAAGAAAATTTCCAATGAATTTCTATTGTAAAAAAATCATTTCTAATGAGTTTTTATAGTAAAAAAAATCATTTCCAATGAATTTCCATAGTTTAAAAAAAAAAAACCCATTTCCAATGAATTTCTATAGTTAAAAAAAAAAAAAAAATCATTTCCAATGAATTTCTATAGTTAAAAAAAAAAAAAATCATTTCCAATGAATTTCTATAGTTAAAAAAAAAAAATCATTTCCAATGAATTTCTATAGTTAAAAAAAAAAAAAAAAAAATCATTTCCAATGAATTTCTATAGTTAAAAAAAAAAAAATCATTTCCAATGAATTATATATGCTTTTAGTATTTGCTATATCATATATGCGATCAAGTTTGGACAAATTTATGATAATGATGAAATTAATCTTGCATGTTCTTGGTGTAAGAAAAGAAAATAATAATTGATTTTTTCAAGCATTTAACTTCAAATTATTTAATTTACTTATTGGGCAATTGTTTTTTTTTTTTTAATCAAGGGGAAGGATTCTGTCTGTTAACTTTATTTTTATATTTGTTATACTTATTTAACAAGAGATTTGAGTGTTCACCAATGATCAAGAACAAACTTTCTGCCTCTCTCTCTGACTTCCTCCTCCTCCTACTCCCTGTATTTGTTTATCATTATTCCACCTCACCCCTCTGACCCCAGATCAGAGACTGAATTAACCTCTGTACAGTTTTGAGGGTACCACATCTTGACCCCCTCCACTAACCGTGGTAGGGTCAACTCTTCATCAAAAGGCAATTTTCATTTCCCAACTGAAGCTATGAACCGTCTCCACCCACCCAGGCCAATATTTAGAAGATTCTGGGTTTGGTTATAAAAAGCTGTTTGTCTTTGCCTACTGCCTCGTGAATGTGCTATGCCAGTTTCAAAAACTGAAAAGAGTTCCGCCTGTTCTGGTTTTCAATTGAGAACACTTTATCTGCTAATGTGTTTTCCCCTGTGGGGATAGATGTGCTGACCTCACAGCCTCCAGTCCAATGCTCTGTCATCTAGTTTTTTTTTTTTTTTTTTTTTTTTTTTCCGTTTTGGACTTCTTACTTTGTTTTTTTTTTCCCTTTTCTCGAACGATGAAAAAGGAATTAAAAAAACTGGACACTGGACATTTATCGACCAAAGAAAGAAAATGTCTAAAGAAAAAAAAAATGACATTTCAAAAAAAATTTTTTTTTTTTTTTTTTTTTTCTTTTCAAAAGAACTGATAAGACGGTTGGATTAAGATAATCCCATAATCCTTCTGTTAATTGCAGATTTATTGATTTTGATCTCCTTTCGATAATTATGAATATTATTATGATGATCCATTGCGCTGTCTCTTATATATTTTTTTTTTTATGTTAAAATTAAAAAGAAAATACTCATACAATATTCCCACCCAAAACATTTCAAAGTGTATACACCCCCAAACACATACATATGACACTCTCAAATACATATAAGCAGAATCATGAATATGCTAAAATGAATATAAATTACGCAAAGTTCCCACCAAGAACAAACGTTATATGTATGTACACAATACACACACACACACACACACTCCAATATATGTACAGAAACAATCATTCATACAATTTGAAATTAAAAATACATGAGATATCCATTAAAAAAACAATTGAAAGTATATATATATATACACACACACACACACATGTATACATATATGCAATCATACATACTCATACATGTATACATAAACATGCCTGTATACACATATACATAATCATGTATACACCTTCATATATACACACATGCATGTATACATATCCACGTACACAATCATGTATACATACAATACATATATACACACACACACACTCGTGCATATATACATATATACAATCATATATACACATAGACACACATGCATGAATACATATCCACAATGATATATCCATGTACACATACATGTATACATATACATAATCATGCATATATATATATATATATATATATATACACACACACACACACACACAATCAAGCTTATGTGTGTATATATATATATATATGTACACAATCATGCATATATATATATATATATATATATATATATATATATATATAATCGTGTATGTATAAATACACACATGTATACATATACACAATTATATATATATATATATATATATATATATATAATCATGTATGTATAAATACACACATGTATACATATACATCATGTATGTATAAATACACACATGTATACATATACACACATATATATATATATATATATATATATATATGTATAAATACACACACATGTATACATATACACAATTATATATATACATACAATCATGTATCCATGTACACAATCATGTATACACACACACACACTCATACATGTGCTTATTAGGTGTGTCCATTTGTAGCTTTGATTTCCTTGAGATAATTGAAAAGGTAAGAAGCTTTTATCTACACTGACCCATCCAAGGATGTCTCGTTCTTACTGATAATTGAGCTTTGTTATGACCCCATCCTGTTTTTTTCTAAGATGTTGTGTTGGGGGGGCCATCACACAGCTCAGACCATTCAAAATAAAAATTACTAAAAATTAAACAATTTTTATTCTTTTGTTTTTATCCTCTTCAAATTTCGGTATCAACTTTGTTTTATTTGCAACAGTGTCAGTAATATTGAAGTGATCACCTACTGCAGCTTTTGGACTGATTTTTCATTGTTATGAATAATTCATGAATATCTTTTTTTTTTTTTTTTTTTTTTTTTATTTAATGATAGTGGCTTTTCATTTTAATGAAGTCTGGATTATCCTCTGTATATTAGGGTAGGTCGATTTTTTTTTTTTTTTTTTTTTTTTTTCATTTCTTTAAAATATCAAATTGTTCATCTATGTGAAAGTTGTGTGTTAGTATACTGTTTACCAAAAATTAGATATTTTCGGGTTAGCTCAGTCAGTAGAGCGTTCGGCTAGAAACCTCAAGGTTCCTAGTTCGATACCGGCCCTCGCCAACTCAGTGTATGAATAGCACAGGGAGCTGTGCGGTAAAGTAAGAAGCTGATGGTAGGCTTGGCGCTCCACCTCAGATGCAAAAAAAACAATCTACTTGGTCTAGCGCTAGTGAAAAGGGGATAGACTCCCTCGCTGTATGGCTCATACCGACATTAGGCCGCCCTGAAGACTTTACTTACTAACTTATACCATTGTTTGAAGAAATAGCATCAAAGATCTTTTGCTAAAGTTCACAAACATTTGGCCTACAAATTGGTTAGAAAATTTACGCGTTTTTAATTTAAATTCTATTTATGATATTTAATTCCTTTCATTTCAATAAAATAAAATTTTCTGATTTAAATATTGAAAACGGCAAATTTCCTAACCAAATTCTAGGCCAAATGTTGTAAAAACAAGGATTTTTAGTAGACGATCTTTGATGCTATTTCCTCAAACAATGGTATAAGTAAAAGATCTAATTTTTATTATCAGTATTCAGTATAATAACACAAAACTTTTGCATAGATGGACAATTTGATATTTTTTTAAAAGTGAAAAATCGACCTACCCTACTGTATATCCAAGCAGTTTTAAGCAAAAAAGAAAAAAAAAAGCTCACCCTTGATAGATTGTCGCTGTCTGTTTAGACTGTGCATCTCAAACATACAAATTATGGTCAAGTCATGCTGAAAACACCAGTTCTTGTTAAATTACCAAAGTTAAGCAGTTTAATACTTAATTGGGTGACCATCTAAGCAACAGCTGGTACTGTAAGTAATCTGAATTTTTGTTTATGAAAAATGACTTAATTCAGCATTTAATCACTTGAAAAGGGTTGATATGCTGTAAAATAAACCAAATTAAACACCCCAAAATGCCAGAAGAGGTTTTGACGGAGAAGGATATCTGCAGTTTCCAACAGGTATAGTGTTAAACTACAATACAGCTGAGTGAGAATGAGTGAGAGATTGAAAGTGAGAGAGACAGAGAGAGTGTAACTGACTTTATTAAAATGAATGTGTATGTCACAAATATCTGAGAGTATGCAAATTATTACAAAATGTACATTTAATTAAAATGAAAAGTATTATTTAGAATTTTCAGACTGTCTTCATCTTTATTGTTATATTATATACAAAACATTTCGGCTGATGTGCCCTCTGGCCTTCTTCAGGTGGTTCTTGTCAAACTGGAGAGAACCGAACCCTTTATCCAATCCACTGGGGTAGTTTTTATTCCGATAAGACTTATATTTGCTAATTTAATTAATATTGAGTTGTGCTGATAACAGATTCTCTTGACTCTCATCATCTGTCTCTATTAGCCATTGCTCTTAGCAGGTTCTCTACACTGCATACAGTGTCTGCACAGAGCTGATGAATGGAAGTTTTTGCTGGTTGGTCAACACTGGTATGTCCATGTATAGGAGTCCATAGAATGTCGCTTATGAGTTCATGGGAGATATTACTGAAAAGGAAATGAGAACGTTTTTAAATATCTTATTTTAGATTGTGCAAATGCTTGTTAAGACAATTTCAGTTGGTCTTTCTGATGACTGTGTGTGATCTTAAGACCCCAAGTTCCCGGTAATCTGAACATTAGCTACATAAATGAGAGTAATCCCCTCTTGTTTGGATATACATAAAAACAGCAGACATGTTTACGATATATTTGAGCAAAATTGACCAAAAATAATAGTTTAAAATTTATTAAGAATAAATTACATGTGTAATACTTTTCCTTTTATGTTACTACTTTTGGACTTAGATTGTTTACAGTCAAACTTTTGTCTATTTAATTCATTTTAATTCATTTTTAAAATGAAAATGAGTGGACAAATTGGCAGTGCCTATTTTATACTATTATTTTCGGTCAATTTTGCTCAAATATATTGCAAACATACCCGTTGTTTATATATATATATATATATATATATATATATATATATGAACCAAAAAAACCTGGTTTTAAGGCTTATAACAATTTCTTCTTAGAAATCAATAACAAAATAAATAGTCATTACAGAAAAATTAATAACTTTTAAATGAAATGTCTTTTTGGTTTAGACACACAGAAAAATAAGATTTTTAAAAAAAATTGTTTTCTTCTATTCACACCTTAAGTCTTTTTATTTATACTGTAATTATTTTCCCCATTATATAACCCCACTGAAGTTTTATGATATTTTTGTGTTAAAACATACAATTGTATTGATTATGGTGGAATGAAAATGGCCAACCAAAATATGGCTTCCTCAAAGTAAAATAAACAAGGGGGGTTACTCATTTATGTAGCTAATGTTCAGTTTACCAAGTTTCCTACAATAGTTTAAGGACATAACTTTCATATATTAGCACCCCCCAAAAAAAAAAACAAACAAAAAACAAACAAACACTTCAGGTAGGGTAAAAATTAATTTTTGGATAATTAAATAAATAAGATAAAACATTTAATATTTTAAAAGAATTACTTAAAAAGCATCATATCCATTTTTGATGTTTGTATTACGGCAATTTAAAGGAAAAGAAAAAAATTCTCATTTTTACATAATGCTACAAAATTTTATTAGAATTGTACAATATTTTATTTTTGAGTTATATATGAAGAGTAGAGGATTGAGTAAATTCGAGACTTTGTGGTTAAAAATAGAGGAAAAAGCGGATGACACATAACAGTGAAATATCATTTAAATTTAATTGTTTTATTTGCCTTTTCCTCTAATTTCAACCACATATATATACTAAAAATTTTTTATCACGATTTTATAATTCTCGTAAAACTCGATATGTTAGGTAACTTTAAATATATATAAACCAATAATACCTGGCATGTATTTATCTTAACGGTCCACCTTGTTAAAACAAGTTTTATGTTGCATACTTAAAATGTGGTTGTTTTTATTCTATGTATTTAAGATTTTAATTATTAATAATAACAATAATAATAATATTATTAACAATAATAATAATATTATTATTAATAATATTATTATTAATAATATTATTATTAATATTAATATTAATAATAATAATATTAATATTAATAATAATAATATTAATAATAATATTAATATTAATAATAATAATAATATTAATAATAATATTAATAATTATTAATATAATATATAATATTAATATTAATATAATATTATTAATAATAATATTAATAATATTATATATTAATATTATTAATAATATTATTATAATATTAATATTAATAATATTAATAATATTATAATAATAATATTAATAATATTAATAATAATATTATTAATAATATTAATAATATTAATATTATTAATAATAATATTAATATTAATATTAATATTATTAATAATATTAATAATATTAATATTAATATTATTAATAATATTATTAATAATAATATTAATAATATTAATAATAATATTATTAATAATATTAATAATAATATTATTAATAATAATATTAATAATAATATTATTAATAATATTATTAATAATATTAATAATATTATTATTAATAATCTATATATAATGGAGATAGACTGCATTTTTGTCTGAAGCCGAAACTCCGTCACTGCTGACGTCAGATATTCCAAACTAAATTCTAGCGTTTATCAATGAGAACCTAATTTATAATCAATTTGTGTTATACTTAATATTAAAGGAACAAATTGCTATATATACAAGTATTAAGATGCCTTTGTAATATTTGCTGGTTTGTAATATTTGCATAGCCAATTTTCAACGAATCTTTTAATAAATGCATGTTTAGTTCTAAACAGTTTCTAATTGATATTTTAATTTTTATTTGTATTTATAATTATTTCATATATAAAGTTTTGCGAGAAATTAATTTTAAAATAAAGATACAGCTACTAATTTAAATCTTACGTTAAATTATTAGTTATGGTCTTTTGTCCGTGACTACTCCCGTTTTCGTTGCGGTAAAAAAAAAAAATATTTTTAAAGTTTTAATTTAATGAAAAAATTTATAGATAAAATTTATTTTTAATTTTCGCGGTACCTTCACAAATATAACAAGTATTTTTTATTTCAAATTATTTTATTTCTATTAGGAATTTTTAAAAATTTATAGATAAAATTTATAGATAAAATTTATTTTTTATTTTCGCGGCACCTTCACAAATATAACAATTATTTTTTATTTCAAATTTTATTATTCCTATTAGGAATTTAAAAAAAATGTTTACATTTATTTTTAATTCAAAATTTGTTTACGGTTATTCCATATAACTAATATTAAAATTAAAATAACAACCAGTTCTGAGCGATGCTTTTCCGCTAAATATGATGACCGTGATTTATTTAGAAATTAAGAAATATCTTTAATTTTAATTTGTCATAAATTCCCTTACAGAAAACAGACGACAAAAAACAAACAAAAAAATGATTTTACGTGTTTTGTTTTTTTAACACTTAGCGCTTCTTTCTTAAACTAAAAATTAATCATTATTTTTTATCATAATTGACGCAATACTTTTAAAATTCATTATTCAACAATGTTTAACCAAAGTTTGGTTTGTATAAACAAAAGCGGTGATAAAAAAAAAAGTCCCCTACCTAATCGATTTAGGTAGGAGACTTTTTAAATACAATAAAAAATGATACAAACACCATGAAAAAATTTTATAGATAACATTTATTTTTAATTTTCGCGGCACCTTCACAAATATAACAAGTATTTTTTATTTCAAATTTTATTATTTCCTATTAGGAATTAAAAAAAGATGTTTACTTTTATTTTTAATTCAAAATTTGTTTACGGTTATTTCATATTACTAATGTTATTTTTCATCATTTATTTAAATTAATTGTAGCGAGAAATTAATAGTATTTTGTTCAATGTTTAAACAATGTTTAAACAATACACATTCATCAATAAGAGGATTACTATTCTGTATTAGATGATTGAAAATAGCATTTTACTTCGAGTTTATATAAATTTTGTTTTGTTTTTAAAAATTAAATAAATAAAATTATTCGTCGGACTTGAGCATCTGAAACCCCCCATCTAAAATGTTTTAAATCTTTTCTTTTTCTTCAATGGATTATTATCGATTACACACCAATCTATCAGATTGTAAAAAAAAAAAAATTCAAAAAAGTTATTTATTTTTCGAGTTTTCTGGGGTGCTCAGTTCCCCGTATAAGTTTATTGTAAATCGATCCCCCATATCGGAACCGCTAAAAAATTTTTTTTTTTTTTTTTTTTTTTCCTTCAATGGATTGTTATCGATTACACACCAATCTATCAGATTGTAAAAAAACAAAAAAGCGCCTGATTCAAAAATAAAGAACTTTTTAGTTCTTTTTTTTTGAGTTTTCAGGGGTGCTCATTTCCCCGTATAAGTTTATAGTAAATCGCTCCCCCTATATCGGAACCGCTCTACCTTAACAGTTGGGCTGAATTTGCACAAAGGTGTCAAAATTAAGGTGACATTGAAAAAAAACATAACCCACAAATTTTGTTATAAAACTGTTAATTGTAACTAGGGGGTTTAGGGTTAGGATTTGAGGTTAGGGTTGGTGTTGGGGTTTAAGGTTAGTTTAATGGGAAAATAAATAAATAATTTGGGTTCTGTTTTTTCTGGGCCACCCTAACTTTGACACGTCTGCGCCAGTTTCCTTTCGAGCGGTTCTGATATGGGGCAGCGATTTACTATAAACTAATATGTCGGCATGAGCACCCCTGAAAACTCAAAAAATAAAGAACATTTAAGAATTTTTTTAAAAACCTGATAGATTGGTGTGTAATCGATAATAATCCATTGAAGGAAAACAAAAAAATAATTAAATGAATAAATTTTGTAGCGGTTCTGATATGGGGGATCGATTTACGATAAACTTATACGGGGAAATAACTTTTTTGAATTTTTTGTTCTTTTACAATCTGATAGATTGGTGTGCAATTGATAATAATCCATTAAAAGAAAGAAAAAAAAAAAAAAACAAAAATTTTAGATGGGGGTTTCCAGATGCTCAGGTCTGCCAATTATTCAATTTAATGCTTACTTTAATGGATATAAAATTTATTAAATCTCTAAGAAAATGAATTAAGAGTGTAACAACATATATTATATTCATTAATTTATTGTACAAACATTTTTACATAAACTAGCAAAAAATGCCATCTGGGCGGTTATAAAAATTAATTTTTGAAAGATATTGTCTGAGTTAAAATTTCCATATAAGAGGGTTTGTATTATCGGTAAAATCATCAAATTTATTAAAGGAGTAAAGAAAAATGAAACCATTTGAAATGGAAACTTACTTCTGTCCCCCTCAAATCAAAATGTTGCATGCATCTATTGATTATTAATCAAATAATATTTTTATCAATGACAGTGTTTTGATGTAAGCAGTGACGTAGTTTTAGTTGATACTGAATCTATTGTCAAAAGATTATATTCATTGAAAAAACTTTTTACAAAATTCATATTTTTACATAAGTGTACCAAACAAAATTTAGTTGAAAATAAATCTATAAATTAGATATTTTTATTTACTCCGATTAAAAAAAATTAATATTAGGTATTATTTAGCATTTAAAAATTGATTTAAGTATCATTACTCTATTTTATTTTATGTAATATTTATTTACACTAAAACTAAATGTTTGTTAAATGTAAAATAAATAAGGTGAATGTTTATTTTTTTTATTTCAAAATTTTTAGAAATAATCAAAACAATAAAAAATCATTTTGTATAGTTGATTGTTTTATTCATTGATAAACCAAATTTAATTTTATCATTAAATATTATTTCAGGAAAAACTTTGGTGTAGAAAGTTAACTTTCCTAATTTCTATTTCAAATTGTTTATTTTTTACTCCTTTAATGAATTTGATGATTTTAATTACTAAAATCATTAAATGTTGAATATCCTTTTTAAAGTTTTTGGCATATTTTGGCATTGTTGTTTTTTATTTCTTCAATTCATTTATTAATTTTACTTGGATACTACCCTCTGACATTGAATTTTAAATCCCACTCGGCTCAGGCTATATTTTCAAAATTTTATTTTACACCGCCCGAGGGCGGTTTTGTTATGCTAGTATTAATAATATTATAATAATAATAATAATAATATTAATAATAATAATAATAATTTAATAATAATAATCAATAATAATAATAATATAATAATAATAATAATTAATATAATAATAATAATAATATAAATAATAATAATATTAATAATAATAATAATAATAATAATAATAATTTAATAATAATAATATTAATAATAATAATAATAATAATAATAATAATAATATAATAATAATAATAATAATAATAATAATAATAATAATAATAATATTAATAATAATAATAATAATAATAATAATATTAATATAATAATAATAATAAATAATATAATTAATAATATTAATAATAATAATAATATAATAATAATAATAATAATATATAATATTAATAATAATAATATATTAATAATAATAATATTATAATATTAATAATAATAATAATATAATAATAATAATAAATAATAATAATAATAATATTAATAATAATAATAATAAATTAATATTAATAATATTAATAATATTAATATTATTAATTAATAATATAATAATATTATATTATTAATAATATTAATAATAATATTAATATATTAATAATAATAATAATAATAATAATATTAATAATATAATAATAATAATAATATTAATATTATTATTAATCATATATATTAATTAATAATAATATGATAATAATATTATTATTATAATAATATTATTATTAAATAATATTATTATTATTAATAATATATTATTATTAATAATAAATATTATTATTATTATTATTAATAATAATATTATTATTATTATTAATAATAATATTATTATTATTATAATATAATAATTATTATTATTATAATTATTATAATAATTAATATAATATTATTATTATTA
>CM042177.1:17395459-17430459 GCA_023376005.1 Doryteuthis pealeii | reverse complement strand
ATGAAACACCTAAACTTAGATGGGGCAAAATAGTGCTACAGTACTTCACTAAACTAAAATCCTGTTCATCCAACCCAATATACAAAAATACATTCTGGCCACAACATAGAAACCTGTATAAGAAAGAAATGTGTTCTTATACGTTAGAAGGCTCAGAGTAAGGTGAAAATATACATAAATGAATCCAAACAAAGAGATACATATAACAACAAATATAGACTTTATTGTCTGAGCACGTGGACGAATGACGTACATAAAATACAAGATACACAAAACAGGACGAAAGTCCTAAGAAGTGAGAAGAGTTCATAAAGAAGTCACTGATAGTTGGGGGTCAAAGTCCCCCATTTACTGGACAGAGACACCAAGCGCCTAGCCCATGTTTTGTGGATGCTAGACAAAGAGAAAAAGTGTGAGAAATTCCTGGGCTGCTGTCTAAATACTCAGCCACCTATTGGCGAAACCCTTGCAGTAAGAGAAGATAACCCTTTTGGACCCACGTCCTACCCAGCAGGGGCAGATGTGCTCTTATATGTCAGAAGGCTAAGGTGAAAATATACATAAATAAATCTATATTTGTTATTATATGTATCTTGTATCAAGAAACAGTTATAAAACTATTCGGGCTTGGAATGGAACACGTTATCAAGTAATCAAAAATACAACTTGAAATAAAAGAAAAAATACATAACAATATCACTCCAAACATTGCACCTTGAACCATACAAACTCCAAAAGTAATATTAGACTTATTAGTACAAAATAAAAAACACCCTCCGGGCGATGTAAAAATAGATTTTTGAAACATATTGCCTGAGAGGTGGAAGTTAAAAATTCAATGTCAGCGAGTTTGTACCCTAAGTAAGTAAAATCATCAAATTCATTAAAGGATTAAAAAATAAAACATTTCAAATGTAAACTTTAAATATGTATTAAAATAAAACAAACTATATATAGATATATAATACCAGTCATGTATTAATTAAAACTTGTTTTAAAAAACAATGAGGACTGTCTAATGTTGCATATTCAAATTATGACGATTTTGGGTAATGTGACGTAAGCAGTGACGTAATTTTTGTTACAGACAAAAACCGGAAGCGAATCTCCATTATTAATAGATGCAAATTCCAAAAGCAAATACAGATCATCTCAAATTCCAAGAGGAACTCTAAGAGAACCAAATAAAAAGATTTATTAAGCAAAAAAAAATTGTAACAACGTTGGTATAGTAGAACACTGAATAAATTATTATCAACTAAGACAACAGTTGGAGAATGGAAGCCGAGGAAGAAGTAATACTGGCTCTGCTGCGCATTAGCCATGCAAGACTTATGCACTCTTTTATAGTCAAACAAGAGAATCAACCACGCTGCGTAACACCCTGCACTGTCAAACATTTCCTCATAGAATGTGGAACTTTCGCTCCAATCAGAAAGAAATATTTCAAATAATGAGTGATCTGTTTGAGAATACTACATGGGTGATATTGAGAGAAATTAAAATATACCGAAAATTAAGGAACACACTAACGATTTTGGCATTGACCCAAACGGAACCAACCAAAGACGACAAACGTGCTTAAACGACGATAAAAAAAACCAAAAACCAGACCGTTTCTAACGCTAAAATTTAGTTTTAATCTGATGTCGCTATTGTGGCAAAATATACATAGGAAAGTGTCAAAGTTTAAATAAGCCGGGTTATCTCTTTCGAGTCCAAAAAAACAGACAGGTTTTCGGCTATTCAGTTATATATATATATATATATTATATATAAAATGCTCTTCTTACTCTTGTCGCATGTTGATTTTGTTTTTGCAGAATAAAAATCCATTCTGAAGACGCTATCCTTAAAGCGTAACATATCAATTTGATTTTCTGTATTGTCTTTTTCTATAGCATCGGATTTTTCCAAACTTTACACCCTCTCAGCCACAATGAATTACTGAAAAGTTTTCGTCCTACCAAAAGGGAATGACCTAGCGCAATACGTTTTTAACAGATCCATATACTACGTCTATTTTTAAGCGAAGTAATGCTGGTTAGAATGCCTTCCCTAGACTGGTTGCCTAAGCAAAACTCAAGAACACAGTCTTTTCCTACTATTTACCCATAGCTGAAGGGAGAATAGATGGTTTCATGCCTTTCCTAAAGGCATTAGGGCAAAGGGAAACACAAACAACTTCGTGCAGGATTTTAACTGTGGGGAATTAGGATAAAAAAAATGAATAAAAAAACTAAACTCATGACTCTTCACCGGAAGAACCCTCCGCGCGTGTGCGAGAAAAAGGACTGACTTCCGACCCCCAAGAGAATATCTCGGTCTTTCAAGTTTAGGCCTGAACTGTGTTTAGTCGCACTAGCGGCTAAAGAGATATTCCTTTGCCATAGGCGACTATGACCGGGAATAAAGCCTAAGTCACAAAACCTCTTAGGCTTTTTCTCTTTCTTTTTCGTTCCTTCCTTTTCAGCGCGACCACCAATGAGATGGGGTTAAAAGCAATAACCATAAGAACACACAACAAGAGTATCCAGCTACATTAAACCTTAAAACACCCCAAACCTTTTGCTACCCCATATAACCTGTGGTGAGCCGGAAGTTAACGGTGTGAAAGCAGAAATAAAATGACGAAAATAAACGCTTTGCGCATCGGATCGGTGCAGCTAGAAAGAAAAAAAAATAGAAATATTAAAAATGATAATAATCAACCAATCAGACGCGTTCGCGCCTAAAAGAAAGTTTTTCAAAAAAGACCTATTTGGAGCCTATATAAACGAAGGTTTTCGAAGAACAGTTAAGAAAGATAAAATATGCCTGGATAGTCCACGTCTTTCGATTTAAGAAATATTTGCCTACCGCTGAGGGTATTACATGCTATATCTTTCCCTCTCTATAAGTTACTTCATTGCTGATTTATAGAACTCCACTTTTTCATCCTCTTATTACATGAACATTAAAAAAAAAGCATATTCTGCAGGACTTTGATCAGTATTCTTGATTATTGTAATCTTTTATTTTAATACAAATATTACTTGTTGAATTTATGAGTTCTTTGTTTTTTCTGTCTTAATATATGTGACCTTATGGTGTGTTGATTGGAATTACCCAAATATATATATATATATATATATCCCATCAACCCAGACACCATAAACCAAAGTCACCAATTTCACTTCCAACGATGATCACTGTTACACAAAGTGTCTCCTTACCAGTTTTAAGGTAATTCAAATTAAAACTAAACTGTTTTTGATGGGGAGTCTCCAGTAGTGCCATTACTCACAGGCCCAATCTGACTAAGATCTGTTTAAAAATTATTCGTATTTGAATTCGTGTGACCCCCACCCAAAAAAAAAACCACAAAAAAAACTAAGAAACAACTACATAAAGAATATAAAGGTACAATAAACCTGTATGCATAAAATAACCCCGGACAGGTTGACATGCCGTTAAAATCAATCAAATTGTTTAATTGTGGCAGGAACAGAAATAGTTCTGTCAAAATCGAAATGTTTTATGCAATATCGTTTTACTTAATATTGACAATTTTCATCAAGCTTTTGTTAAACTTTACCGACCGGCTTTGTCAGATCTCCCTACCAGTTTTTTTTCACGAACTCGTAAGAGAATCCGACTTATGAACAACATTAATAAAACTTTTTCTATTCATATTTTGCCAAAAGAGCGACATCAGATTAAAGTGAATTTTATTGCCTATTTAGAATTTTTTTCAATGTTACTTACTTATAAAGAAAACTCACATAGCATAGTTAGTCCCCCCCCCTAACAAGAATAAGGTTATTTTTGTAAAATGGTGACATCTGTTGAAAACAGAAGAAATATATATATATATATATACACTGATTTTTTTAGATGCGATTCTTTGCCGCTTACGTTGGGGGATCGACTATACCCATTACATGGGTAGAAATAGATTTATTATGGCCAATATGACCGATATTCAAGCGCTTTTCTTTACCAAATATATTGCTCTATTCAAAATTATTGAACATTGATCTCCCAACTTTGATATTCCGTCCATAAGGCCCATCTTAGAATCACCCTAGCACCAAACAGTCTGGTGATTGACCTATACATATATGTATAAGTTGAAAATGGAAATGAATCCGACGATATGTTGAAAGGAAAAATTTAATTTTTTATTCTTTATTTGCGGGGGGGGGGGGTTAAATTTTTTAAATAGAATTTGTTATTTTATAGATATGTGTATTGGGTTTTAATGAAATAGAGTGTGTTATTAAATATGTAATAAATTCCACCTAACATTATTCCAAAAATATTCTCTAACCGTAACCACATACAAACAACTATTTTTTCTTGCTGTGGAGCGTCTCTCAAATAATAATAAAAAATTTTTTTTTCGAACACTTCAAAATTCTCTGTATTTTGACCGTTTTAACTTCAAATATCAAATATTTTACTCTGATGAAGGCAGTTATTCTTTGTATGCTTAAATATTATATAATTTTCTATTATTATTTTATTTTATATTTAAAATAATAAATAGAATACATGTGTACATGAACAAACTCCTGGCCGAAACACGTGTTAGTAAATCTGTTTTATCCATTCAACATTTTCTTTCCTTTATTTTTCCTTTCGCGCACACGCGTGTGTGTGTGTGTGTGTGTGTGTGTGTGTGTGTGTGTGTGTGTAAACAATTTATAAAAAACATTGTCATGATCTCCATATATAGTTCATGCTAAATTTTGGAAAAAAATTCCTTGGGTAATGCTTATGAAAGCTATAGATAGTAGTGGTCATACATATTCTTAGAATAAATGTTATACTAATACGATAGCGTCAGTAGAAGCACAGTCCACAAGCTAATATTTATAAAACTTTCAGAGCACCCCCAATTTTGGACTGAGAGGCGTTTTAAAATAACCCCAACCCCCATCTACATCTTTGATTATATCACTAATTACCTTGTAGCGCATAACAGACTTCAATTGTTTTGTGTAAAAATGGACACTCGCTTAGTGTGCCTTTTATGCTTTTTTTATGTGAAAAAAATTAAATGAGGCATATTTGTGGGAAAAATAGTTGAGGTAGGCCCTCTACTCACGTATGGAGTCGGCTGTAGTGGCGGTGTTTGGTGTGAAATGCCCAAGGCGAGATCTGCAGCGGATGATAGTTTTATGAATTTTTACCGGGGTGTGCCCAGGTCTGACTTTGATATAAATGGACTTGACCAGAGAAGAGAGAGGCCATCATTTCACGTCGTACCAGCCATCATTTCACGCCATTCATCGTTTTCTCGTCGTACTGATCGTTTGTTACCTGACCAGTCTTCTTGAGATAGATATACGGGTGATGTAAAAATAAATTTTTGAAAGATATTGCTTGAGGAGATGGAAGTTAAAAATTAAATGTCGGAGAGTTTGAACCATAAATCATGAAATCATCAAATTTATTAAAGGAGTAAAAAAAAAATAAAACAATTTGAAATCGAAACTAAGTTCTATTAACTTTGAATATCTATTAAAATAAAACAAACTATATATAAATGTATGATATTGGGGATGTATCTATTAAAAACTTAAAAAAACAAAAAACAATGAGGACTGTCTAATGTTGCATGCTCAAATTTTGAGTATTTATTCTATGTTATGACGATTTCAGGTATAGTGACGTAGTTTTTGTTACAGACAAAAACCGGAAGCGAATCTCCATTATTAATAGAAGAAATAGAAGATTAAGCCATGTTACCCTTGAATAGATGGTTAATTGACCCTAGATTGTTCCAGAGGGTCGCGAAACTGGTATCGTTTCGCAAGGAGCCGCCGGATAACTGACCACGGACTCTATACCCTGTCCTTTTCCCACCCCTCACGGTCGAAATATTTTCAACATATTCATTATGAGGCATGGTAAAAATAATCTTTTTTACGATTAAAAACATGTCATATCTACAATTATTTGGTTTGTAAATTCATAACTAATAATTATACAACTATTGAAGTCATAATTCCTCCATATACACATGGATTTTATTCAATGAACTTTGATCTACTAAGTAAGTAAAGTCGTCGGGGCGGCCTAATGTCGGTATCAGCCAATCAGCGAGGGAGTCTATCCCCTTTTCACTAGCGCTAGACCAAGGAGATTGTTTTAGCATCTGAGGTGGAGCGCCACACCTACCATCAGCTCCTTACTTTACCGCACAGATCCCTGTACTACTCATACGCTGAGTTGGCGAGGACCGGGATCGAACTAGGAACCATGTGGTTTCTAGCCGAACGCTCTACCGACTGAGCTAACCCGGCCATACTAGGGGTCATAAATTAAAACTCGTAAAAAATTTTGTAAAGAAAATGTAAGACAAAATTATTTTAGTAACAGAGTGGTGAATACATGGAATAAACTACTATCCTCAATACTGAATGCCCCATCTCTAAACTCATTTAAGACAATGTTAGATAATCTGTGGAATTAAGATGAATGTTTATAAGGAACAGCTGACAGGTCTCAGACCTAATATACTAGCTGAAAAAGACAATAATAATAATAATAATAATAGATAATAATAATAATAATAATAATAATAATATATAATAATTTTTACTGTGTATGTCTTATTTTGAATAGAGTTTTATTAGAACAAAAGTCAAAATAATTGATCTTTCTTAGCAGCAAGTGTCACCTGTTCTAGGGGAAACAACTAAGATAAATAAGGTAAATAAGAGTTATTCCCCTTGTATGATATTTTAAAAAAAATTACACAAAAAAATAAACATTGTTTGATATTAGGCAAATGATTTTTCCGTATAAACCGACTTTTAGGTAAATATATTACGTTACAATTGGTAACATTTTCAGAAAATTTGATTCATAATTATAAGTCTCTTTTCAGTATCAGTCTTAGCAGTGAAACAGTCGACAGTAAAATATAGTCGATTTTTTGCGCCCAATTTCAAACGCTGAATTACCTCCCTTTATATAACTGTGTGTGTATCACTAAGCTTAGCTTAGATGTGCCATAAACGTCAGAAATATGAGACACCCTTTGCCCTGCTAACGGTAATATGAACATTAGCTACATAAATAGAGTAACCTCCCCTTGCTTATTTCACTTTGAGGAAGCCATATGTTTTGGTCGGCCATTTTCATTTCACCGTAGTCAATACAACTGCATGTTTTAACACGTAAATATCATAAAATGTGTTCTTAATAACAATTAAGTTCATTTCAAATAACGCGCAGCACAATTAAGAACGCATTTTATGATATTTTTGTGTTAAAACATGCAGTTGTATTGATTCGAAGAAATTCGTATTTTCAGTGTAGATTTACGGTTAAATGAAAATGGCCGACCAAAATATGAGGCTTCCTCAAAGTGAAACAAACAAGGGGAGGTTACTCTCATTTATGTACCTAATGTCCAGATTACCTCGCTAACTATTACACCTTGTGAGATCCCCATACATATATATATCATCATGTCCCACAAACTTAACCACCCTCCCATCATGCATCAACAACAATACATAATAATACATACACCACGTGTATTTATTCTGCGTCTGAAAATTGAATTGGCGAGAATGTGTGTAAATTTATATCGGTGCTATTAGCAGAATTGCGTCCCTGCCTCATGCCTTAAAAACGCTAGGCGGTGATAGCTGAAAAAACAATCCACCCTACGAATGAATAATATCAAAATGTTTTAATTTTTTATTTGTAATTGATTGTTGGAAATAAATATATTAAAATAAAATAAAAATACCGAAAAAAAAATGTTTTATTTTTTTATTTGTAAATGATTGTCGAAAAAAAAAAATGAAAATAAAATGAAAATACCGAAAAAAAGGTAAGTTTTTAGCGGATTGAAGGCGTTTTTATCGACATATTTTTTTAATAGTAGTTCGAAGGCATTAAAAGTAATCCATATTTTCATTGACAAGTAAATGTAAATATTTATCACCCCTTAAGATATTTTAAAGAGGGGAGGATTAAACTATTTTTCAGCATGCACCTCTTCAGCTAGGGATTTCATTCGTAGTTGTTTTTTCAACTATCACCACCTAGCGTTTTTTTAAGGCAGGAGGACGGGACGCAATTCTGCAGATAGCACCTATAAATTTATGAATAAAAAAAACAAAAACAAACTAGGATGTAATTTTAATATAATAAATACATATTCTGAATATTTTTATATATCGGATTTATTTCCATTTTTCTCTAACATACATATAAACTGTTGCATACCCTTCTTCTTTACTGGCACTAAATAATATAATGTTGTATATCTCTTCTTACTTCTTACTTCTGGTCGTATTTTCTTCTGGCCGGCTTTGCTATTCTGATCGTCTTTGGTATTTCTATCATCTATCTTGACTTGGTCTGGAATCTTCTAAGGTCTGGACTTTCTTGGGGACTTCGGGTCTGGTTTTCTGTTAGGGATTTCTCGTTATCAGAAGCCCTGTGTCATTGTTAGTTTTTAGATAATAAACACAAGACTTCGATTTACTTTTGATCTTATTTTATTGTTAAATCCCCACCAGACATCTGCGCAGATCGACTTACATCCTATCGGGCTCGGCTCCTACCTGCTAACTGACTGAGACTTACTTACTATCCTTAAACCGGAAGATAGGGTCTTCTATGCCTTCCGGTTCTAACGATTTATCCCCAGAAGGCAAGGTGAGAGTGAGGTCAAGCGCCGTCACTCACTCTCAAGGCCATCAGCTGCACTAATCGCTATTATGTTTCTATACTACCTTATATAAGTATTAGGGGTCTAATAATTATGTAACAAAACCACATTTACCCCCCCCCCCACACACAAAAAAAACCCAAACCGCACACAACGCCACCAAAATAACGCATAGAAGTAACATTAAACCCCACACTCGTTACTCAAAATACAAAAATATAAGAATTCAATTACCTACGACTCCTTAAAATCTAAGAATAATCCAACATTTTTTAAAATTAGTTTCCTTCTTGTCGTCTTACAAGATTTCAGGAATTTTGTTCAATTTCAGAAAACCTTCAAATATTCTGATATAATAAATATGTAAATACCTTGGTACCCCCTCGCTATAATCTCATTGGACAGTTCATGTATAAATAGTCGACACTGTGTTGGTCCAGGCACCTACGACCACACTTACTCGATAGCCGACGACTTTATGCCTTACAAGCTAACTTACTCGCTAGACGACACCTCGACCGACGGATGTACCAATTACTACTGCGATAATATACCAAATACGAACTTCAGAATATATCCCTTAACTCGGATATATCATATTCAAAATCTCTCAACGTCTCAAATACTAAAAACGGAACGTTTAAAGAAACAAATCTTATTATAATGGAAGATTGTGTGTTTTCGTCTGTAACCGAAACTATATTCCTACTCAAGTCCACAATCTCTTAGTTATTGACATCACATTCTCCCATGATTTTATTATCTAAAACCTCAATTATTAATAAAATTGTCTTACATATTAATCTCTTAACTATGTCTACATACTGACCAAAATGCAATTATATTATATATACAACAAAATAGTGTTTACAGTGTGAACGCGGAAGGCTAATTTGCATATTAATATTAAAAAATCGAATTTAGATAAATATGTGCTTAGTATTATTGAATTTTCTAACTGTTTGGTTTATTATTAATGAATATAAGCAAAAATCTCTTCAATTGAATCTTAAATGAAATCCATTAACAAGATAAAAATAACTGTCATTTTATTCTTTACTTCCCTTTTAAGTAAATACTTTAAATTAGAAAATCAATAAACAATTGAAAACGACGAGAGTGATGGCAAAGTAAGTCTTCATTGTCCATTTTATTATACTCCCTCTGCTTCTAATCTTTATATACTCCTTCTGTTGTCAAACTCTTTTGTATCGATCTCATAATTTAGTTCTGAGCCTTTTTAATTATACATATTTTATTACATAACAACTTAAATACTTCCTCCACCCGGAGGGGGCATATATTTGCTAGTATATCTATAATGTCTTTCTCCTGAAACCCAGTTGTTGGATTACATTCTATAAAAAAAGGGACACGAAACAACACCAGTTTTAGGTGTTTCATCCTTCGAGAAATCAGATTATAGTAGTACTATTTAACCCCAGGGTTCATTATCGTTTCTTCAAGGTTTTTTAACGGAGAGAGAGGAACGCAGAGACCCTGAGAGACCGACGCAGAGAGACTGAGACTCCGACTCGACACCGAGAATGGACGAAAAGCCAGAGCGTTAGGCATGGAAAATTTTTAAGATTAATCAGCACTTCACCACATTGCTGTTTTCTACTTGTGTTCGAAAGGCGTCATGTGACGAGGTGGAGGAGGGAGAAGAACTGAGACATGTGAAGAATGTTTCTGAGCCTATGGATCAGTGTACAAGAGACAGAGTGAGAGATGTGGGTGCCCTGCTCACATTATGCGGAAAATTAAAAATATCCCAAGAACAAATAATTCGTCCTTGTGTTATTTCTAAAAACTAAAAAATGGCACAAGGAAGATTCCTCCACAAACCAAAGTTGGTTTCAGACCAAACAGCAAGGAATTATCAGGCCGAGCAACCGGATTCGAGCCCTATCTACGTAGTAGACAAGAAAATGAGATAATATACAACTATTATGGTTTTACTATCAAAATGTTATCACCCCATTCAGACTATAAAGCCCATAACTTTACATTAAACGTACTAGCAAATATATGCACCCTCCGGTGCCAAGTATTTAGTTTTAATGTAATAAAATATGTATTAAATTAGAAAGGCTAATGAAACTAAATGATGCAGTAAAAAAGATTTGAAACAGAGGAAGTAAATCGCAAAGATAGAACAACTGAAACTACTCTTCCATCACTCTCGTCTTTCATTGTTATTTTTTCTAATTAAGTATTTACTTAAAAGAGTAAGTAAAGAATAAAATGACAGTTATTTTTCTTGTTAATGGATTTCATTTAAGATTCATTGAAGAGATTTTTGCTTATATTCATTAAAATAAAACCAAACAGTAGAATCAATAAATACTAAGCACATATTTACATTAAATCATTTTTAATATCAATATGCAAATTAGCCTTCCGTTCAAACTGTAAACCGCTATTTTGTTGTATATATAAATATAATTGCATGTTATTAGTATGTAGATATGTAACAAGTAATAATAATGCTAAACAATTTATTAATAATTGAGTTTAGATAAAAAATACAAATCATTGAGAATGGATGTCAATAACTAAGGGAATTGTAGACTTGAGTAGTAATATTTTCGTTACAGACAGAAAAACAACAATCTATTATAATAAGATTGTTCGCAGTGAGTAAGGCTACAACATAAGGGGACCCCACCCCCGTAAGAACTTATGGGCGGATGTCAAAATTAGAATGTTTGAAAATTCGGTAACTTATCATATATTAGGAAATACTGGATACCTATATAACTGTAAATAAGAAAACTTGTGCAAAGTATGCATCCTAATAGTACTTAAAAAATGTAATTGTTTCATTATTTGAAAAACAAACCCACCAGAATATTTACATTGAATACAGGTTACTCCACCTATTTAAAATTGACCTAGTGTCACTATCCTGCTCAAATCCTGGAGGTTGGGCAAATACATATATGTGATTGTCGATAAAGTAAATACAGTATAGTCTAGAAAGAAGGTCTCTATCTAACATGGACCACCACAAACTAGTGTTGGGATGGATCCATTTTCTTTCGTTTCTTGTACGAGCCAATGTTTTCATAAGCTGTAGATTCTTATAGAACAGAGAAAAAAGGATTTCGTATATTCAAAAAATAAGACACAAAGCCAGACTGACCGACTGCCAAAATTAAACTCCCGCCAACTAACGGGAACATTTTGAGAGCGGGTTAGAAGGGGAACTATTCATATACAGTAGTTTAGACAGCAAGAAAGGCAGTGCCGTCAGCGAAAGGACAAGTCAGGAAATACCAACCTCCTCGAACCGTACAATGAACAAATACAAGTAAAGCTTTAACACTAATTAGAGTTTGTTTAAAAAGGAAAATCCATTAAACCAAAATCCACATTTTTTCTATAATCTATCTATCTACACATATTATAAAAGGGCAGTATGTTTTGTATTAATGTATCCAGAGGAAAACTTCGAAAATAAAACAATTAACGACAACAGTTAATATATATAAACACATTAAATATCACCAGGGCTGGTTTTTGAAGCAAAAATAAATAGAGATGTCGATTTATATACCGTGAAGATAATTACAAAAAATTAAATTTAATGATAACAGCATCCGATTTCTTCTTTCGTTTCAAATATTTTAGATAGGTAGAACGAATTTAACATTTCTTTTGAGAGTAGTTCAATTGACTAACGGTCTATTTTTTTACATAGGGATTTTAAATGGAGGCATCCCCACGAGGAGTTTCCAAACTACCATTGATCAGTAAAATATAATGGACTGCGAGACTAACAACTTAAAAAAAATCCCCCTACCCAAGCAGACACCCGCGGTAAGCCACTGCTATACACACACATTTCCCTTATATAACTTATATATATATATAAATTATATTATATATATTATATTTAATTGTGTCAACGGACTTCAAACTTCTTTGGTTTATTACTGTTACTGTTTTGCTTCTGTTCTTAATGTTGATTTCACATGATAAATTATTAACCTACCAAACCCACAACAAAACAACGACATATCAACATTGTTTGGTTATATTAATTACCAAAGCCATCGTTGTATACTGAATACATAACGGTACTTGTAGAGTATTTTCGTATTTGCCTGCGGGATATCTGCCCCGTTTTAGTGTCGTGCTTCCCGCTAGCGGTGCCCACTGGTGTACGTTAAGCGGACGAATTTGACTTCTCTTCCTCTTTGCCTGGCCCTGCTCGACCTAACGAGACACAATGAGATATAGTCTTATGGACTACCCCTTTTGGTGGGACTTCCGCCCTTAAACATTGGCCACTCCACTGCTTAGTAACGTCTCTTCATACGATATATGGACATATCGCCTTAGCTCATGTAATCCGTACACTACCGTTCTTATGTACATTTAGGATTTATCCTCTTTAGATAACCTAAATACTTGTATATTACCATCCATCGAATGTCTTGTCATTATCTCTACTCTTGTATATGTTATTAATGTTTGTACCCTGTTATTCCTGTGCTAGATTAGTTATAAAATGTTTCTGTCCCAACCTGTGTCAGAGTTTGTTTGCGTTTCCAACGAGTTAATGACTGTCAACTAACCTTGAATCTTACAGTACATCTGAGGAAGTTCATACTTTCCCAAAGGTATTAGTCCTAAACGTGACGTTAAAAATAGCGCGATGGAATTCGAACTCCTATCAAGTTCTGATTTGCAATATCTTCAACTTATGAAGATTCAGCCCCCACCGTAGTTTTTTGAGAGTTAAAGTCCTTTTAAGACTTAAATGAGAGTTAGCCCTTATATTCTTTTTTACTGGTAGGAATTTAGTCACTTATAGTGATTAAAGTACCGGATCGTATATTTATTTACTCGTGTATAAGACGAGTCGTGATATAGAATCGACCAGGTGATGTAATGGTCGTTGAAATGATCATATATGAAATAATTTTTCAAGTCAAAGGTTGTATACGTCTATCTCAGGGAGATTTTATGTTAAGTTTACAAATTATTATAGACTAGTGGTTGGGTGATCGTCGTTGGATTTTTATGTATGACAACCCACTTGGGTCATTCCATGCCGAAGACATTTCGTTTATTCGTCTAAACAAGTGGTTTTTCAACCGGGTCCATGTGGACCCCCGGCGCACCATATACTTTGTTTTTAGACCCAGGCAACGCAAAATGAATTCAACTAAAAAATATTACAATGGATTTTTAAACATCGAATGGCTATGTTAAGAGAGTTAGTCTCTCCGCAAATTCAATTACCATCGAGTAATGAGTATCGATCCTCTACTAGGTTGCTAGATTTATTATAAAGAGGGTGGGTCAGATTGCAAATACGGAACATTTTTGAAGAGAGCCTCGTATGACCTGCTTTATAGGCGTATAGTTATTTACTGAGCTTAGACGTGGCACAAAGCCAGAAGTATGGGCACACAGTGAGAATCGAACTCCACTAACAATGGTTCTACGAAGTTAGCTTGCTAACCATTAGCTACCCTATAGCGCATTGCATCGCTCGAACATATACGTATATGCATAATATATATAAAATAGCTTGATCTTTCATCTGATAATACTGGATTTGGGAGCTATATTAAACCAACTTAGATTTATATAGGCCCAAAATTTGGTAGAAATGAATTTATTATGGTGAATTAATACGGTGTTGAGTCTTTCCTTTCTAAGATATATATAATACCACAGATTCACAACCAAAAAGGTTTCTCACAGTGTGTGTCATATATAACATAATACATATATGTGTGTCGTGTACAATGGAGGAGAGAGAGAGAGAGAAGAAGAGATGAGATGAGAGAGAGAGAGAGCGAAAAAATTAAAGAGGAAAAAAAGTGACAAAAATTTAAGAATGAGAGAGAGAGAGAGAGAGAGAGGTGAGAATTAAGAGAAGAAAAAAAGTTGACAAAATAAAGAAAAAATTAGGAATGAGAGAGAGAGAGATGAGAGAGAGAGAGGAGAGCAGAGAGAGAGAGAGAGAGGGGAAAAAATTAAAGAGAAAAAAAAAATAGTGACAAAAATTAAAAGGAGAGAGAGAGAGAGAGCACGTACAGAAATAATTACTCGCACCTACCCCTACCCACTATTTGCAGTAAAAAATACAGCCTAACCGATTAAAAAATATTTGAGATAACAAGGTGTATCTAAGGAAAATTGATATAATTCATTATCTAATAACTTGACCAAGTCTTATTAAATATATCTCAAATTTTAAACAGCATATGTAGAAATGACTCAAATTCCTATACTTAAAATTTCTATGCATTTTCTTTTTCCACTTGAATGGCATTTTTATATTATGCGAAAAGAAAAAAACAAAAAAAACAGTATATGTAACGTCCGCCCAGCACCTATATTGTGGCCTTGTGCCAGACTTAGAAAAAATGTACTACCGATTATCTAATACCTGGTAGTCTTTTTGAATCACCGAAAAAAGTATTAGAAAGATAATATCTTCTTTTTAACAGAAACGAGAGAAACGAGACGATAAGTCTTGATTAGGAAAAACCCAGTCTTTGGCCTACAGAGAAGTCTTTGATCTAGGCTTCACTTGTGAACTCTGTTGTGACCAGTGGAATAGAAGGAATCGAACCTTCGAATGTGTCCAGCAGAGTGGTGTCGAAAATTCTAGAGAAAGAATCTTCTGGAAGATCATTAAGAAATGCTATTAAGAGACCCGTGAATAGAATCACGATCAGTTAGCGTCTGCCGATCGGAAGAAGGAGGTTCAGTTAGGGTCCGGGGACCAACAGAGGCAGTTAGACCAGCACGAGACCGTGTACGTGGCAGTGCAGTTGATGAACTGATGTCGCTAAATACTAAACCTGAGATGTAATATTTTACACTGGACGAAGTTGAAAACATATTTTAAGGTGTGAAGCCTGATATGAACGAAGTAAGAGCATCACTAAAAACATATTTAAGGAGACTGACTATCTCTCTCTCTCAATAAACTTTCATTGAGAAATAAATTTACGTAAAGCAAAGAATACTGTCCACATCTTTTATTTACTAGACGCCAAAAAATCGTACGAGAACTTATGAATGAAAGCCATTAGAGTGTATACTTGTCAACAAGTCAAATTGGCCGTAACGAAGGGCACGTGACGCCGTGCGTAAAGTGAATATCTTCCCTTGACCATAAAACGAAAGGAGTGTGGAAGAATTTTGGGACTGCTGGAATTCTTGTGTGAGTTGATACTTGGTGATACTCACCCGCTTGATACTGACCAAAGAACTACTAGATCTGTTAGTTTGTAAACAACCCCAAGAAGTTCCACACCTTATGAGAAAGACGACGGCCACATAACTTATTTGCGATTTAGTAACGTGAAAAGAAACGAACACACCCGCCACATTTACAATTAAACAGAATTCTGATTTATTGATTTTAACGGATGTCAACCCAATTAGGATTATTTTATGCCAATCGGTAGGTGTCAAGGGATGGTCAAATTTATTGTTATGTTTTTTTTCAAGATTTTTTTATCGATTTTGACAGTAGGTTGTTTATAAGGGCAGTCAGTGTTGGGGCAATCATATAGGTGCTTAGGGCTTGATATGACCAGCCGATTGATCAGATGGGTTCTCTTAGGATTAAATAGGACCAAAATGTCTATAAAAATTGTTTATAAAAAAACCTTTCTATCGACATCGCTTATAACAAACTGTAATGAATGTTTGTTACTAAGTGATTGAAAATCAGTTTACAGGATAAGTTTATGAGGTAAAGTTTAAGTTTGTGTAATAAGTAATTGAGAGTTACCTCCCCTATTTTATTATGACTCCCCTTTGGGGAAACTCTTTGTGTTTACAAGAGTATATAAAGCTCTCAGCAAACTGTAACATTATCAAAAGTATGTATAAAGCTTCTCAAGCCTGTGTTATCGTTATCATTACAGTTTGTTATAAGCGATAGTTTGGTATAGAAGTTTTTTATAAACAATTTTATAGACATTTTTTCCTATTTAATCCATAAATGGGACCCTAACAGGACCACTACCACTCTGGTCAGAGTGGACAAGGGAGCAATGGTGATGAAGTGGTACTCCACATTCACCAGACCTCCATAACTGGAACCTCACCATCTTCAGGACATTGAGACCCTCAACCACCGCCTTCTAGAACATTGATAAAAAGGGTTGGGGTTTGTCATAAGGGCAGTAGTGTTGGGGCAATCATATAGGTGCTAGGGCTTGATATGACCAGCCGATTGATTCAGATGGGTCTCTCTTCGACTGCCCGATCTAGCCTAAGTAAGGTATAAGTGGGAGTGTACTATGCTCATTCACCCGGGAACATACCGTTCCTTAAGCATCACGAGTTGCAAACCCCACCGACACAAAGTGTTGCCTCATTGGGGAAGGGTTGCTTACTCCTTGCAGAGGTGCAGTCGGTGTATTCTAATGCCCCAACGACAGGGCTACAGAATTCTGTGTTGTTTCTAACACATGCTGAATAAAGTTGAGATCAATTTGTGAACGAATGTTTGGTAAAAAAAATGCGGCCAGTTATGACCAAAGTGAGCCAGAGAGTCTGGAACACATGCTTGGTTTTACTAGAAAAAACAAATTGTGCGTTCTCCGTACTCTCCTCTACAGTAGCGAAGCCTGAACTACATATCAAGCAACGAGAGGAAAATGAACAATTTCCACCCTCAGATGCCTGCGCCGCATCCTACGCCATAACGCTGGCAGGACAAAGCTGCCCATCACAGACGTGCTGGAACGAGCAAACCATGAACAGCAGTTCGTTATCATCTGCGAGAGGACCTGTGCCGGCTTGGTCACGTCAGTAGGATGGACAAAGGCCGCATCCCCAAATAGCTATTGTAGACGAAATAGTTAAGTAAGGTACCCCGACCGGTAGGAGACCACGCCAACGCCTTTAAAGAACGACTATAAAAAGGACACGAAAGACATACCACATCACGTACTAACACATGGGAGGTTGTGTGCAGAAAATAGAGCAGTCCTGGTGTCTCCTTGTTAGATAAGGGACGACAAGAAGTGAAAAAGAGAGGAAAAGAAGCCGCCACAGGAAAGTGAGCTATAAGGAAGGAGAGACAACAGCAACTCCAGCAAGCAGCACTGTTTGTTTGCAATCACTGCACCAGAGATTGCCATTTCAAAGATTGTCCTGTTCAGCACTCATACAGATGCAGTTAAAAATGGACACTATGCCATCGTCAGAGGGAAGGATGCCACCAACAATATTAGATTACGACAGTTTACCCTCGTACATCTCAAAATGATATCGAATATTTTGAAACACTCTACGTATTTTGTGGCAGGTAGAGTGTGGAGTGGGCGGGGATAGATGCGACCAATTCGTGCGACGAAGAAAGGTAAAGATATAATTTTTACTTTCTTTCTTTGTATCTCTCTCTTATTTATTTCTCCCCCTCTCTATCTCACTTTCTTTCTTTATTTGTATCTCTCTCTTATTTATTTCTCCCCTCTCTATCTCGTTTCTTTCTTTCTTTGTATCCTCTCTCTTATTTATTTCTCCCCTCTCTATCTCATTTCTTTGTATCTCTCTCTTATTTATTTCTCGCCCTATTCTCATTTCTTTTCTTTCTTTTCTTTGTACTCTCTTATTTATTTCCTCCCCTCTCTATCTCATTTTTCTTGATATCTCTCCTTATTTATTTCTCGCCCTATCTCATTTTTCTTTCTTTCTTTGTATCTCTCTTATTTATTTCTCCCCCCTCTCTATCTCTTTCTTTCTTTCTTTGTATCTCTCTCTTATTTATTTCTCCCCTCTCTATCTCATTTCTTTCTTTCTTTGTTTTATCTCTCTCTTATTTATTCTTCTCCCCTCTATCTCATTTCTTTGTATCTCTCTCTTTTATTTCTCGCCCTCTCTATCTCATTTCTTTCTTTCTTTGTATCTCTCTCTTATTATTTCTCCCCTCTCTATCTCGTTTCTTTTCTTTCTTTGTATCTCCTCTCTTATTTATTTCTCCCCTCTCTATCTCATTTCTTTCTTTCTTTGTATCTCTCTCTTATTTATTTCTCCCCTCTCTATCTCATTTCTTTCTTTCTGTATCTCTCTCTTATTTATTTCTCTCCCTCTCTATCTCGTTTCTTTCTTTCTTTGTTATCTCTCTCTTATTTATTTCTCTCCCCCTCTCTATTCTTCATTTCTTTCTTTCTTTGTATCTCTCTCTTATTTATTTCTCCCTTCATTATCTCATTTCTTCTTTCTTTGTATCCTCTCTTATTATTTTCTCCCCCTCTCTATCTCATTTCTTTCTTTCTTTTTTGTATCTCTCTCATTTTATTTTCTCCCCCTCTCTATCTCATTTCTTTCTTTCTTTGTATCTCCTCTCTTATTTATTTCTCCCCCTCTCTATCTCATTTCTTTCTTTCTTTTTGTTATCCTCTCTATTTATTTCCCCCTCTACTCATCTCATTTCTTTCTTTCTTTGTTATCTCCTCTTATTTATTTCTCCCCTCTCTATCTCATTTCTTTCTTCTTTGTATCTCTCTCTTATTTATTTTTCTCCCCTCTCTATCTCATTTCTTTCTTTCTTTGTTGTATCTCTCTCTTATTTATTTCTCCCCTCCTCTTATCTCATTTCTTTCTTTCTTGTATCTCTCTCTCTTTATTTATTCTCCCCCTCTCTATCTCATTTCTTCTTTTCTTTGTATCTCTCTCTTATTTATTTCTCCCCCTCTCTATCTCATTCTTTCTTTCTTTGTATCTCTCTCTTATTATTTCTTCCCCCTCTCTATCTCATTTCTTTCTTTCTTTGTATCTCTCTCTTATTTATTTCTCCCCTCTATCTCATTTCTTTCTTTCTTGTATCTCTCTCTTATTTATTTCTCCCCCTCTCTATCTCATTTCTTTCTTTCTTTGTATCTCTCTCTTATTTATTTCTCCCCCTCTCTATCTCATTCTTTTCTTTCTTGTATCGTCTCTCTTATTTATTTCTCCCCTCTCTATCTCATTTTCTTTCTTTCTTTGTATCTCTCTCTTATTTATTTCTCCCCCTCTCTATCTCATTTCTTTCTTTCTTTGTATCTCTCTCTTATTTATTTCTCCCCTCTCTCTATCTCAATCTTTCTCTTTGTATCTCTCTCTTATTTATTTCTCCCCCTCTCTATCTCATTTCTTTTCTTTCTGTATCTCTTCTCTTATTTATTCTCCCCCTCTCTATCTCATTTCTTTCTTTCTTTGTATCTCTCTCTTATTTATTTCTCTCCCCTCTCTATCTCATTTCTTTCTTTCTTTGTAATCTCTCTCTTATTTATTTCTCCCCTCTCTATCTCATTTCTTTCTTTCTTGTATCTCTCTCTTATATTCCCCTCTCTATCTCATTTCTTTCTTGTATCTCTCTCTTATTATTTCTCCCTCCTCTCTATCTCATTTCTTCTTTCTTTGTATCTCTCTCTTATTTATTTCTCCCCTCTCCTATCTTCATGTCTTTCTTTCTTTGTATCTCTCTCTTATTTATTTCTTCCCTCTCTATTCTCATTTCTTTCTTTCTTTGTATCTCTCTCTTATTTATTTTCTCCCCCTCTCTATCTCATTCTTTCTTTCTTTGGTATCTCTCTCTTATTATTTCTCCCCCTCTCTATCTCATTTCTTTCTTTCTTTGTATCTCTCTCTATTTATTTCTCCCCCTCTCTATCTCATTTCTTTCTTTCTTGTATCTCTCTCTTATTTATTTCTCCCACTCTCTATTCTCATTTCTTTCTTCTCTTGTATCTCTCTCTTATTTATCTCCCCCTCTCTATCTCATTTCTTTCTTCTTTGTATCTCTCTCTTATTTATTTCTCCCCTCTCTATCTCATTTCTTTCTTTCTTTGTATCTCTCTCTTATTATTTCTCCCACTCTCTCTATCTCATTTCTTTCTTCTTGTATCTCTCTCTTATTTATTCTCCCCCTCTCTATCTCATTTCTTTCTTTCTTTGTATCTCTCTTATTTATTTCTCCCCCTCTCTATCTCATTCTTTCTTTCTTTGTATTCTCTCTTATTTATTTCTCCCCTCTCTATCTCATTTCTTTCTTTCTTTGTATCTCTCTCTTATTTATTTCTCCCACTCTCTATCTCATTTCTTCTTTCTTTGTACTCTCTCTTATTTATTTCTCCCCCCTTCTATCTCATTTCTTTCTTTCTTTGTATCTCTCACTTATTTATTCTCCCACTCTCTATCTCTCATTCTTTCTCTTTGTACTCTCTCTTATTTATTTCTCCCCCTCTCTATCTCATTTCTTCTTTCTTTGTATCTCTCTCTTATTTATTTCTCCCCCTCTCTATCTCATTTCTTTCTTTTTGTATCTCTCTCTCTTATCTATTTCTCTCCCTCTCTATCTCGTTTCTTTCTTCTTGTATCTCTTCTTTTATTTTCTCCCACTCTCTATCTCTTTTCTTTCTTTGTATCTCTCTCTCTTATCTATTTCTCCCCTCTCTATCTCGTTTCTTCTTTCTTTGTATCTCTCTCTTATCTATTCTCCCCCTCTCTATCTCATTTCTTTCTTTGTATCTCTCTCTTATTTATTTCTCCCTCTCCTATCTCATTTCTTATGTCTGTCTTTCTTCTTTGTCACTTTTTTTCTTTCTTTCTTCGCCCACCTCTCTCCTTGTTTCTGAATAAGAAAGGAAAATATCTTTCTCCTTTCTCTTATGTATAGATTCTCTCTCTCACACTCTCTCTTATCTTCATCTTTTTCTTGTGTCACTTTTTTTCTTCGCCCCCTCTCTCCCTGTTTCTGACTAAGAAAGGTAAAATATTTATTTTCTTTCTTTCTTTGTATCTCTCTCTATCTATTTCTCACCCTCTCCATCTCATTTCTTTCTTTGTTACTTTTTTCTCTTTCTTCTCTTGCTTCCCACTCTCTTCTTGTTTCTGACTAAGGAGGAAAAATATTTGAAGAGAGAATTTCTTCTTTCCTTCTGTCCAACAGAAAACAATATTAATTTTCTACTTTCTGTTATTATTGTCCACAACTCTCTCTCTCTCTCTCTTCTCTTCTCTCTCTCCTCTCTCTCATACTTTCTCTCTCTTACCCTCTCTTATACTTTCTATCTCTCTCACTCTCTCATACTTTCTCGATCTCTTACCCTCTCTATCTATCTCTTACTCTCTCTTATACCCTCTCTCTCTTATACTCTCTCTATTATACCTTCCACACCACATTTAACATACTTTCATTCTTTCTCGTATCGTTTTCCTTCCTGTTGTGCGGTTCTAGATTTATTGTTCAAGTCATTCCGACTCAGTTCCGGTGTGAAACAAAGTATTGTGTCATAAATCCACCAGAGGGCATTTTAGTCGACTCTTTACACAGGTGGAAGACGACATCATGGCTAAGAGTGCGGAAACAAAGAGAGATGAATAATGTGTTGACGAATGTCTGGCGACCCAACCCCCCTCAAAAAAGAAAAAAAAAAAAAAAAAAAAAGAAAAGAAAGAAACCAATGACAGAATGGCGGAAGTCGTCGTTGGGGTGACATTAGGACATATAGGACATTTGCGGGGGTGGGGGGGTGTCTGAGATGTTGTAAACATTATTACTCAAGGGAAAATTTGTTTGGCGCGAAATACAATATGATGATATTCTGTGTGCTGTTATCGTTTCATTAAGTTTCTTTTAGTTTCTTTATGATTTTTGTTTTATTTTTATATTTTTTTAGGCGTCAGAGTAGACGTTTACAAATAATAAAAAATGCCGTCAGACAGAAAAGAAATCCTTACTGGAAAACAAACTCAGGAGGAGGAAACCTTTTAGTGACTAATGAAAATAAAAAGATTAAAAAAAGAAAAGAAAACGAACAAGGTAATAAATTGACTTGCAGCTTTATTAAAGTATAATACCACTATGGTCAATTAGTGTGGATCTTATATATATAAAGATATGATGATATTGTAAGGTTCAAGGTTATAATATAGATTATACGTGGTTGAAACAAACAACTCCGACAAGGGTGTTAAACATAGCATAATGGACTTTAATATATTGGACAGCACATGGAGTAACAAATAAGACAAGAAACTACACGTACAAGGAAAGGAATGATATACAAAAAAAAATGTATACATTAGTTCACCACAAGAACATATAAATAGAGTATAGGACTGGAGAGTCCATAATTTCAAGTAAACTTACAAGCGTTGCTTTGGGGGCAGAAGCCCCCACACACGAAGAATGTAGACATAAAAGTCTAACCCATGTGCTGAGGTGTCGCAGAAGAAGAAGAGAGGCAGATAGTTCAAACAAGCGCTTAAATACAAAAAAAAAAACCGGTGGTCAAAAACGTGGAACCAGAGGGAAGATAACTCTTCCAGGCAAGGGAAGCCACCAACAATATGAAAAAAACAACAACAAAAAAACACAGATTTTGTTCAAATTAAATTATTTATTCAACTTTATATGTCTGATATTGCAATATTTCGATTTTTTTCCAAAAATCTCATACAGAGCATATTATGTTGTGTTAATAGGAAGACAATTGTGACCGTTTTATAATGTGATTGATTTCTTTAAAAAAATCCGGTAGAAATCAATCACATCATAAAAAGGTCACAATTGTCTTCCTATTAACACAGAATAATATGCTCTGAAGAAGATCTTTGGAAAAAAATAAAAATATTGCAATATCAGCAATATAAAGCTAAATAGATAACTTTATTTGAACAACATCTGTGTTTTTTCATATCATCTTATCCTTATATGCCATCGGATTCATTTCCTTACTTTTAACTTATATATTATACTAAAGCTGAGCAAATCAATTTTTGTTTCCTAAAAGCTATTTCCTGTTTAGTTTAATGATACAAAATTCATACTAAAAGATTCCTTACTTTTAGGATTGATTTATGTTTAAAAATCTATTTTAATTGGTTCTAATTTATCCTAATTTGCAATTAAATCAAAAACCGACCCATTCTGCCTATCACTTTTACTTAGGCATCAGAGTTAAAAAAAAAAAAATAAATAAAAAAAACGAACAAGATAATAACTTGAAGCTTTATTGAAACATAACACCACTTGGGTCAGTAAGTGTGGAGCTTTTTTAATCTAATCTATTATATATATATATATATGTAGCGATTGTCTGCCCCTGTTTGGGCTGGAAGAGTTATCTTCCCTTGTTCTCGGGTTTTCACCGCTAGGGGCCCCTGACTATTTAATTAGGGAAGCGCGAATTTTGAATCCTTTTTGTCTCTTGCAACCAGCACAAATGGGTTAGACGTTCGCATCTACACCCTATCATGTGGCTGTCTTTAGTAAGTGACATTACTTAATGGACTCTCCATATCTTTTTTATACACCATAACTTCTTTATAGTACATTTATGTACCTTCTTTAAACTTCCATATTGTACTTCTATTCATATATGTGTTGCTTATGTATCTTATCTCATATATGTATTCCTGTTATATATATTTTCTCCACGTGCTCATTAAATTCCGTTGTTACATTTCACACCCTCGTCGGAGTATTGTTTGTACTTATATGTACCCACGTTGGGAGGCCTCTAAGCCAACCAACCATCAATAACTAACTGTAATACCTTTTAATCTTACACACACATATATATATATATGTCTATAATATATATTGTTTGGAATTTAGTATGAAGCATTACGTGTGAAATATAAGAAACTCAGTTTTTTTAATGTTAAATTTCGTTTTATTTCGTTAGGTTTTCGGGGATGTTTAAACCCCTTCATCGGAATTGATAGACTGGCTGATTTGGTCTTTAGTTCCGAAGAAGGGGTTTAAACATCCCCGAAAACTTAACGAAACAGAACGAAACTTAACATTAAAAAAACTGAGTTTCTTATATTTCACACTAAATCTCAATATATATATATATATATATATATATATATATATATATATATACACATATATCAACCAAGAAGCATACGTGGATCCCACTACAACATATATATAAGTTGAAAAAATGGAAGTGAATCTGATATGTTGAAGAAATAAATAAAAGAAAGAACATTTTGAATGGATAAAAATGTTTAATGAAATGCCGACACGTGTTTAATCTGAGAGGATGTTCTTGTATACAATGTATTCTATTTATTACTATTTTAATACAAAATAAAATAATGATAATAGAAAATATATAAAAAGTTTTTTTTTGAGAACCCAGAAGAACGGCCGTCATCAGGACAATATGTTTGATATTTGGAATTAAACGGGATGAATACAAAGGAATGTTCTTTGAAATACTAAAGCTGAGCGAATAAATTTTTGTTTCCGAAAGGATTTTTGACTGTTTAGTTTAATGACAAAAATGACATTCAGACTAAAATATTCCTTGCTTTTAGGATTTGAAAAAAATTGGTTCTAATTTGCAATTAAGTAAAACAACAACAAAAAAAAACAAAAAAACAAAACCCCCCCAAACCCGTCCCTTAATTTACATTCTGCTCATCACTTTCCCTTTCTCTATATATCTCTTGGTTACTTCCATTTTGTATGTTAGTTTCTCTGAGAGAGAGAGAGAGGCAAACAGGGAGGAGAGAAAGAGAACACATACACAGAGAAAGCGAGAGGGGTGGAGGCAAATGGAAAGAAGTGATGTGTGAGAGAGAGAGAGAGAGAGACGTGAATGCAAACGGAGAGGGGAGAAACAAGTGATGAGTGAGTGGGAGGAAGGCAAACAGTAGGAGAAGAGAGAGAGAGAGAGAGAGAGAGAGAGAGAGAGAGAGAGAGAGAGAGAGAGAGGTGAAGATGATACTGCAGTTTTGGTAGCAAGTAAGGTTTTTGGGGCTAGAGTTGGTAGCCCACGATCCTTGGAAGGAAAACCTGGTTTTCCTTTTCCTCGACCAGTTGTTGTCTTATCAAGGCTAAAAGAACACAGTCTGCTCTAGTATTTTACCCAAAGCTGGAGTGAAGGAAAGATATGGATTCATGCATTTCCTAAGGGCATTAGCACGAAGGATTCCGTCCTTAAGCATTACGGGTCGTCACCCGCTGCCAACAGGTAGCTCACCCGGGGGGGATTTTACCCAGTCGGTGTACTCTTCTGCCTTAACCGACAAGGCGCAAAGAAAGAAAAAAATAGGAAAGAAAAAAAAAGGGAAAAAAAAAAGAAAAAAAAGAAAAGAAAGAAAAGGAAAAAAAGAAAAATAACACCCAAAAAAGAATTGAAGTAAAACAAAAACAAACAAGAAACTAATAAATAAAAAGAAACAAAATCTATCAACAAGAGAGACCCCCCCCAAAAAAAAAAAACTAACCAAGAAGACATCCCCTCCCCACGAATGTAAATAAATCATTAAAATAAAAATAAATAGAGAAGTAAAAGAAATGGTTGCACAAACTAAGTCGCTAATCGAAGAGAAGTTTCTTGATTTTTGCTAATGGAGGAAAATGGCGGACAACAGTGAAGAAAAAACAAACAAAAAAAAAAAAAAAACAAAACAAACAAAACAACAAATAAACAGAAAAAAAAACCCACAACCAAATGTAAATATTTGAAAATTGTGATAAAAAGCAGAAAAAGGTTTTGTCGAAGTTACGGATATAAAAATGATACAGGTGGGAATTTTAAATTAAATCGACCATTTTTGACGTTAGGATTTTCTTTTTTCCTTTTACGAAACTTAATACAATTATTAACACACACACTCACACACACACACAACACAAATATATATATATGTGTGTGTGTGTGTGTGTGTGTGTGTGTGTGTGTATACTTATTAAAAGGGTAGAGATAAAAATCGTTTAACGTCGTTTATAAAGATCAGACGATAAAATGATAAAAATGCTATCACTAAAATATACGAGGAAGTCTCAGAAAAATAATGCTTCCTATTTATATCAATTTTTCTGATGTAGATGTTGGTGATATGGCAGTAGTGGTTGAACTGTCCCAAATAGCTTTTAATCAAGGCGTTGCTTTTAAATATAATGGATAGATTTGGAGGGAATAAAAAAGAGGGCCCAACATTTGAGACTGGTTGTGTTTTTTATGATGATTGCATCAGCCTACTTCAGAGCGCCTCTGGAGTGGCTAAGTAATAAAATTAACAGCATCGATCCCAGTGGGCTATCCCCCAAGGAAATACCTGCCTCCTTGATTTAAAGGGGCAGGGCTGGGTTTATTGCCCAGCGCCTGAGGCGCACCCCTCGAGGGGGAATACCGACGGGATCGACGAATTTTTTGTACCTACCACCTATAAGCTTCGGCTTGTTGTTGATCCCATGTTAATAGGGCCTTGTACCTAACCTGTACAAGTGGGGTACGAGGTAAATATCCTGGTTGTGGTTTTTTTTATGTTTCGCCTCACCCGACAGTACTTTACTGAAAAAACAAAACAACTTTTATCTATATGAATATTAACTGGGCCAGTCGAAATTACTCGGAATGAATATATATATCATCATCATTCATTGGCGATTCAGTCTCGAAAGACTATGATAAAAGTTTTTGTGTGCCCCTGAAGTTGCAGCGCCTCCTGTGACTATGAAGTCCTATGTTTGAGAAATATTCTCGACCACAGATTTTGCATTTGTAGGTTGTCCCCGTAGATGATGATGTTCCGATGCTTTGTTGCCGTTGCTTTCTTATGGACCTCTTAGCTTCATGATGTTGTATCAGGGTGAATTCCGACATGTACAGGCCTCTATGGAGATTCTGCCGCCACCGAGGGCGGTCTTGAGCCAAATATATATATATATATATTCCGAGTAAAGATATAGAAAAACAATGGTAAATATTGTGTTAACAAACGTCTGTTTCAACAACTCTATGGGGTTTATAAAATGTAATTCAATTGAAATCATTTTAGAATTCAAATGAAAACGATTGTTGAAGACATTTTCTAAACACTAGGGGTTTGTAGATATTCTGATAAAATTTTCAAAATTTTGTCTTCATCCATCTTGTGATATAATCAGTCATAGCTGTGTCCTATCTGTATCTAAGCTTTACACAGTAACATGGCTTGCAATAAGGTTCTGTGCAGTGAAAGAATCCAATGTAAGTAGGTGTTATGATATGGAGATATACACATCATGGCTCAAAATTAATGTTATCCTAGGGACATTAGAATATTCGTTGAGGACACCAAACCAACTTGTTGGGGACACTCCAAAGATTTGTGGATTTTTCCATAATTTTAGGTTGTTGTTTTTTTAAAATTTGTTTAAATCTGTAAAAGTTTTTTTTTTTACAATGGGTTAAGGAATAGAAGCTGCATTGTTTCTTTTAATTTTGACTTAAAAAAAAATAATAAAAGCTTGGATATAAACTAGTATAAAAACTATAATTAGGTTTCATTTCTTATATTCAGTACTTTTTCATCAGAGCACATCTGTTTGTTGAATGAAAAAAAGGATAATTTAACGTTTCACACGATATGTTCAAATAACGCTCATAGATAACCATCATCAGAACAATGCAAAAGAAATAATTTTTTGTAAGGGAGAAAAATGAAAAATGTCAAGTGTATAGTGAATGTGTGAATATATTATATTCACACATTCACCATACACTTGTAATTTTTCATTTTTCTCCCTTACAATAATTTATTTTGCATTGTCTTGATGATGGTTTATCATAAAACCGAAATACTTAAGTATAGACATATAATTTTTTTCCTCTGATCGTAACATCTTGTGTCTGTTATATTTTTTGAAAACATTTTCTTCATATATTGTCGGATTAATTTCCTCATCGTATTTCCATATATATATATATATATATATATATATATATATATGTGTGTGTGTGTGTGTGTGTGTGTGTGCGGAAAAATATGGAAATGAATTCGACAGTATTTAGAAAAGTTCTCAATATATACTTGTAGAACCGATTAATAAACATTGGAGCAAATGAAATATTTCAAAAAGATAACTGGTGGTAAAGTCGATGTTAGAACTTTACTTTCTTTTCCACTTCTTTTGCAATTTTTCTCTTCTAATTCATCAGAAAAATACGTTATATTTCGAACATTCTCTCAATTATTAATCACGTCACTTAAAAAAAAAAAGAAAAAAAAAGAAAAAGAAAGAAAGAAAGAAAGAAAAAGAACGCTGCTAACTGAAAAAGAACATCTTTTTCTCTAATACACCAGGTAATCTGAATTTACATTTTTGCATTCCATCTTGGACGGTCTCATTTTCACCAGAGGGTATTGCAGGATGATAACAGACGGAAGATTTAGGAATAACCGTATTAATATATAAATAATAACAAAACCGAATCTGAAGATAAGGTTTGTAATCGGATTTACATAGGCGAAAATTGCAGGTCTATTAAAAACATTTGGGTAATTCCATGTCAGAGCATTCAAGCCATATCACCTGACCCCCTTAAATATGTGATTTCAAATAAAAAAGGCTATAGAAAAAAGTCTTAAAGTTAACCACTATAGGCTACAGTCGCAGAGGCGAAAAGTGCTTTAGTTTTTAAAATCCGTCGGATGTAAAAGATGGCTCAATAATTTTTACGTAATGATTAAGATAAAATCACAAAAAGTGTATAGTTACTTTCCGCACATAGGTATCTTGGTTTTATAATTAATTAATTAAGTTTTAAATGAGTAAAATACGTTAAAAAACTACTTACCTCCGAAATAAGAATTAGCCAATGAGATTAGTGATTTTATTTTAATTTATAATAAAATGTTCTAATAAATTTGAATTACACCAACAAGTTTTGAGATATTTTGATTTTTCAAAATTACTAAACTAAATAGATTTTTAGCCGTTCGTATCTTAAAGTTAAACTTTTTAAAAATTATTTCTTTATTTTTTATCTTTTTAGTCTAAAAACAAGTTGTTCACAGATCATATGTTGTCAACTTTACAAATTCTTCTATTTATCGACATATTCTACAAATTGTAAGATTTTGTACTTTTTCTGATTGGCTGATTATAAAATGGCAGATAAAATCACTAATCTCATTGGCTAATTTTTTATTTCAGAGCTAAGTAGTTTTTTTTACGTATTTCACTCATTTAAAAACTTAATTATGAAACCAAGATATCGATGTGCGAAAAGAGAGTATATTCTTTTTGTGATTTTATCTTAATTACTACCTAAAAGTTATTGAGCCATCTTTTACTTCCGACAGAACTGAACATAAATCACTGTTGGGACTGTGGCCTACTAAAGTTATTAATGCTTTCTGATTTTCAAAATTCTAACTGATGTTGTAGCTTCGGTTCTAAGCAAAAATCAAATTATCTTTTTGGTACAAATAATGTTCAACATATGTGAAATTATAATAGAAAAGTTTTTTTGTCTTAGATGCAGTGCCACATCGGGATATTGATCTTGTTTTGAAAAAATCAGAAATCATCAATAACTTAAAATTGGTTGACTTCAAGATTTCTTTTGGTTCCTTAGGCAAAAATGCTTTTATAAACCAATTTTTAGGAGTATGGAAGCTCTAGAACTCATTTTACAGACAAAAATAGATTACAAAATGTCGCCATTTTTCGCGAACCCCACCAAATTTGGAGACATAACCCCGCTAATTTTTTGAATTGGAAGCTCAAATTTTGGGGATTGTCTGACTTTAACATAATCCACACCTGGAAACAATAAAAAATGAAGTGGGTGGGTGACAATTTTACTTTTTTCTGGATGGTTTGACAGGGAACTATTCATTTATGAATACATTCGAGATTTTAAATTAGAAGATTTTTGTAATGCTTTAGTCAAACATGATTTAGAAACCAAACGTTTTTAACTCTTTGCCTACTTTAAACCGCACACGTATTTCCCCACTTCCATCCTATCGTAAGCTTCTGGCAGCGGCTTTCTCACGTGTCACTTGTTTACTCTGAAAAATCACTACGTGAACACCCCTGTCCTCTTTCTGATGTGAATAGATAGTGAACTTTAAGATATCTTATAATACAGGTAACGACCAAGAGAATTTGATACAGCCGTGTGGGAAATTTTGTAGACAATAAGTTGATTTTAAAGATTTCAAAATGTTAGTTGAAATACACAATTAAAATTGTTGAATATTACGTAATAATTTCTGTGGAGCTTAAGACTAGAAACCGGTCAAGAAAAGGGTCGAAGGAGGAGGGTCAAAAGGTGGAAGGAGGATAGAAGAGGGGGGCGAAGTGAAGGTAAAGAGAAGAGGGGGGGAAGAGAATGTGGATGGAAGAGGGCGGAGAAGAGAGAGGGGACGAAGAGATAAAAGGAGGAGAGGGAAGCTTAAAACTGGAAGAGGGTCAAGAAAAGAGGTGGACAGAAGAGGATGGTAAAGAGAAGGTGTAAAAAAGAAAGAGGATGGTAGAGAGAAGGTAAAAAAGAAAGAGGATGGCAGAGAGAAGGTAAAAAGGAAGAGGATGGTAGAGAGAAGGTAAAAAGAAAGAGGATGACAGAGAGAAGGTAAAAAAGAAAGAGGATGGCAGAGAGAAGGTAAAAAAGAAAGAGGATGGTAGAGAGAAGGTAAAAAAGAGTGGCAGAGAGAAGGTAAAAAAGAAAGAGGATGGCAGAGAGAAGGTAAAAAGAAAGAGGATGGTAGAGAGAAGGTGTAAAAAAAGGAAGAGGATGGTAGAGAGAAAGAGAAGAAAAAGAAAGAGGATGGTAGAGAGAAGGTAAAAAAGAAAAGAAGAGAGAAGGTAAAAAGAAGATGGCAGAGAGAAGGTAAAAAAGAAAGAGGATGGCAGAGAGAAGGTAAAAAAGAAAGAGGATGGTAGAGAGAAGGTGTAAAAAAGGAAGAGGATGGTAGAGAGAAGGTAAAAAAGAAAGAGGATGGCAGAGAGAAGGTAAAAAGAAGAGGATGGCAGAGAGAAGGTAAAAAAGAAAGAGGATGGTAGAGAGAAGGTGTAAAAAAGGAAGAGGATGGTAGAGAGAAGGTAAAAAGAAAGAGGATGGTAGAGAGAAGGTGTAAAAAAGGAAGAGGATGGTAGAGAGAAGGTAAAAAGAAAGGGATGGCAGAGAGAAGGTAAAAAAAGAAAGAGGATGGTAGAGAGAAGTTAAAAAAGAAAGAGGATGGTAGAGAGAAGAAAAAGAGAGAAAAAAAAGAGAGGATGGTAGAGAGAAGGTGTAAAAAAAGAAAGAGGATGGTAGAGAGAAGGTGTAAAAAAAAGAAAGAGGATGGTAGAGAGAGGTAAAAAGAAAGAGGATGGTAGAGAGAAGTGTAAAAAAGGAAGAGATGGTATGTAAAAAAAGAAAGAGGATGTAGAGAGAAGGTGTAAAAAGAAAGAGGATGGTAGAGAGAAGGTGTAAAAAAGAAAGAGGATGGTAGGAGAAGGTGTAAAAAAAGAAAGAGGATGGTAGAGAGAAGGTGTAAAAAAAGAAAGAGGATGGTAGAGAAAGGTGAAAGAGATGGTAAAGAGAAGGTAAAAAAGAAAGAGGATTGTAAAGAGAAGGTAAAAAAGAAAGAGGATGGTAAAGAGAAGTTAGAAAAGAAAAAGGAAGGTAGAGAGAAGTTAGAAAAGAAAAAGGATGGTAAAGAGAAGTTAGAAAAGAAAAAGGATGGTAAAGAGAAGTTAGAAAAGAAAAAGGATGGTAAAGAGAAGTTAGAAAAGAAAAAGGATGGTAGAGAGAAGTTAGAAAAAAAAAGAATGGTAGAGAGAAGTTAGAAAGAAAAAGGATGGTAAAGAAAGTTAGAAAGAAAAATGGTAGAGAGAAGTAGAAAAGTGGTAAAGAGAGTTAGAAAAGAAAAGGATGGTAAGAGAGAAGTTAGAAAAGAAAGGATGGTAGAGAGAAGTTAGAAAGAAAAAGGATGGTAGAGAGAAGTTAGAAAAGAAAAAAGGATGGTAGAGAGAAGTTAGAAAAGAAAGAGGATGGTAGAGAGAAGGTAAAAAGAAAGAGAATGGTAGAGAGAAGGTAAGAAGAGAATGGTAGAGAGAAGGTAAAAAAGAAAGAGAATGGTAGAGAGAAGGTAAAAAAGAAAGAGGATGGTAGAGAGAAGGTAAAAAAAAGAGGATGGTAGAGAGAAGTAAAAAGAAAGAGAATGGTAGAGAGAAGGTAAAAAAGAAAGAATGGTAGAGAGAAGGTAAAAAGAAAAAGGGTAAAGAGAAGGTAAGAAGAGGATGGTAAAGAGAGGGTATAAAAGGAAGAGGATGGTAAAGAGAGGGTATAAAAAGGAAGAGGATGGTAGAGAGAAGGTAAAAGGAAAGAGGATGGTAGAGAGAAGGTAAAAGGAAAGAGGATGGTAGAGAGAAGGTAAAAGGAAGAGGTAGTAGAGAGAAGTTAAAGGAAGATGGCGTGGAAGACGTCGGTAAAGAGAAGGTAATTAGAAGGTAAAAGAAAGAGTGCGGTAAAGATAAGGTGGATGGAAGAGGTGGGGGGATGAGGGAAAGGAAGCGAAGATAAAACGAAGAGAGGGGTGGAGTGAAGCTTAAAACTAGAAAAGGGTAGAAGGAAGAGGGTCAAGAAAAGGGTAGAGGAAGAGAAGAGGGTCAAGATAAGGGTAGAAGGAAGAGGGTCAAGATAAGGGTAGAAGGAAGAGGGTCAAGATAAGGGTAGAAGGAAGAGGCAGAGGGAAGAGGGGGGTTGAAGAGAAGGTAAAAGGCGATGAGTGGAGACGGTGTAGAAAAGCTGGTTGTTTATGTTTGTGTTGAAATTAATGAAGCGATGTATATTCATGTCAGTTTTCCCCCGATTGGCTCCCAAGAAATGGGCAATCTCATATGACACAGGCAAGAAGATCATAAAATTAAGCCATGAATGTGATTGAATGAAGAAACATGTCTGTTAGGGGTGGGGGATTGGGGGGGGGGAAGGAGAGATTGAAGAGGGAATCGAAAAAAGCAAAAAATAGATAAAAGGCAGTATGGTAAGGAGAGCGAGCGAAAAAATACGAGAGAGAGAGAGAGAGAGAGAGAGAGAGAGAGAGAGAGAGAGAGAGAGAGAGAGAGAGAGAGAGAGGGGGGGGGAGAGAGAAAGAGAGAATAAAGCTAACGAGAGAGAGAGAGAGAGAGAGAAGAGGAAGAATGTGGCGAGAGAGAGAGAGAGAGAGAGAGAGAGAGAGAGAGAGAGAGGATAATGAAGCTACAGAGAGAGAGTGGAGAGAAAGTTAAGCGAGAGATAAGGGGATGAAGCAACAGATTATATATATATATATATATATATAGATAGAGAGAAGGGGAAGAATGTGGCTACAGAGAGAGGGAAGAATGAAGAGAGAGAGAGAGAGAATAAAGCTAACGAGAGAGAGAGAGAGAAGAGAGAGAGAGAGAGAGAGAGAGAGAAGAAGGAAGAATGTGGCGAGAGAGAGAGAGAGAGAGAGAGAGAGAAGAAGAGGAAGAATGTGGCGAGAGAGAGAGAGAGAGAGAGAGAGAGAGAGAGAGAGAGAGAGAGAGAATAATGAAGCTACAGAGAGAGGGTGGAGAGAAAGTTAAGCGAGAGATAAGGGAATGAAGCAACAGATTATATATATATATATATATATATATATATATATATATAGATAGAGAGAGAGAGAGAGAGAAGAGAGAGAGAGAGAGAGAGAGAGAGAAGGGAAGAATGTGGCTACAGAGAGAGGGAAGAATGAAGAGAGAGAGAGAGAGAGAGAGAGAGAGAGGGGGGACGTAGAATGAAGCTAACGAGAGAGAAAGAGAGACTAAACAACGAAGAAAATGATGAGATAGCACTGATGAAGAACAGGTTAAAGAAAAGATTGTAAGCAATGGAGTCAGGTTGTATTTGCCGATGAAATAATAAGAACAATGAATAAATACAAGTGGAGAGCAACGTTGGAAAAAATAGCAAAAAAGAGAAGGAAATACGAGATGTCATAAAAAAACATTTTGAGACTGAAACGTTAAAATATTTTAAATACAAAATATTAATGAAGACATGAGTACACATTTTATATTAAATTGATGAGCGTGTTATTCAATGCCAAAGCCAGCCTTGTAGAAGAACAGTAGTGGTACTATTTAACTCAAAGCTGGGCGATGAGGGGATTCATACTTTTTCTAAGAGGGTTCGATTCGTTTGTTTTACGGCATATCAACCTCAATGGGTCATTTAATACCGACACAGTTTTGAAATAAATTCATTATCAATGAATACTCAATTATTTATAAAAGTTTTTTTTTTATTTAACCCATAGATGGGACCCTAACAGGTACTACCACTCCAGGTCAGAGTGGACCAGGGAGCAATAGTGATAAATGGGTGCTCCACATTAACTAGATCTCCAGAACTGGAACCTCACAATCAGATAGAGTTTAACTTAATTCCCAGGACATTAAGACCCTCAGCCACCGCCTTCTAGCACCCATATGATAAAAAGGGTTGGGGGTTGCCATAAGGGCAATCATATAGGTGCTAGGGCTTGACATGACCAGCCGATTGATTGGAAAGGGTCTCTCCAACCGCCCCTCCTAGCCAGTAAGTGT
>CM042177.1:17350686-17395359 GCA_023376005.1 Doryteuthis pealeii | reverse complement strand
ACTCTTCACTACACTGACTGCAATCGTCTCATCTCCTCTTCACTATAGACTCGTCTCACACACCGAGTCGTACTCATCTACTTTTGGCATTTCTACCTTCCACTATCACTGCGTTTCACGACACACACTCTCTACTCTCATGTAGCGAAGCTCGCAAGCTATCTCTTCACACACTAGCTTCTCTCCTTAACACTACTGCCGCGGTAATTTCTACGTATCTCGTCATAACACGACGAGCATTCTCTCTACTCCCTTCAGCTATTCTCTTCCGACACTATGTCATAGTCCTCTGCTCGTACGACCTGTGCACGTATTGACAATGACTTCGACAGAGACTGCTTCTCTCTCCCTTCACTCATCTCTTCACACACTCTCTCTCTCCCTTCCTATCTCTTCACTAGAGCTCTCTCTGCTCTTCACCATGATGCGACATATTCTCGTGCAACACTTCTCATGCGTCTGCTCTCGCATGCCACTATCTCGATGTGTAACACGACACTCGTTAGAGCTTGCGGTGGCTCTTCGTCTCCCTTCACTATTCTCTTGCACACGACTCTCTACTCTCTCTCGCACACTTCGACGTAAATAGACCCTTATCCAGTCAGAGATACAGGCATATCGACAGACGTGTCTCATCATACCGCAATGTCATCATCCATGACCTGCCATGGATACCGACTATCTCTGTACACACTCCTCTCTCTCTCTCCCTTCACTATCTCTTCACACCACTCTCTCTCTCTCTTCCCTTCACTATCTCTTTCACACACTCTCTCTCTCTCTCCCCTTCACTCTTCTCTTCACACACTCTCTCTCTCTCTCTCCCTTCACACTATCTCTTCACACACCTCTCTCTCTCTTCTCTCCTTCACTATCTCTTCACACACACTCTCTCTCTCTCCCTTCACTATCTCTTCACACAACTCTCTCTCTCTCTCTCCCTTCACTATCTCTACACACTCACTCTCTCTCTCTCTCCCTTCACTATCTCTTCACACACCTCTCTCTCTCTCTCCTTCACTATCTCTTCACACACTCTCTCTCTCTCCCTTCACTATCTCTTCACACACTCTCTCCCTTCACAGACACACACACACACACACACACACTCTCTCTCTCTTCACACACTCTATTCACACTCCTCCTCTCCTCCTCTTCAGCTTTCATCTACAACAAAAGCTTTTTTGTAGGGGCAGGATTTCTCGAAGGGATTATCTATCTGGGGGGTGGGATGAGGCAGACTTAGGTTGTTATGATAAGTTTATTGCATTTCTTTGTGATATTTTAAAGGATGGAATGGTAACATTTTCTTTAGATTTGATGAGATGTGAACGAAGAGATTTTATGAGAATCTGTGACATTGTTAGTAATTTGAAAAGCTGTCTAAGAAACGGATAAGGGAGGGAACGAGGTTGTCACTTGATCCTCGTAATGAAAGAAATCGACGGTTACAATAAATCTACTCACGTTTATACAGGATTATATATAAGTAAATGTAAAGTCGTCGGGTGGCCTAAAGTCGGTATCATTCAGACAGCGAGGGAGTCCATCCCCTTTTCGAGTTCGATTTTCAGTGGGTGTCTCGGTAATTCTGGCTTTGTGATAACCTGGTACCATTAAGTTTCATTTTGAGTTAGTCGTCACTTCTCGGCTTTTTTGATTCGGGAGGCACATAAAATAATTAACAGTTTAGTTACAGGGGTCCTTCTCTATCGACAGCTTCTACCTTCCCGCTCTCACCTAAAAGGGCTGGGTTTATTGCCTGAGGCGCCCCGCAAGGGGAATGCCGACGGGACTTAAATAATTTGTAAAACCACTCCGCGGGAGTCTTGCTTCTTGTGGAGCAGCCCATATCAAACCAATTTTGTATCACATTCTGGCCCTGTGCAGAGTCGGACAAAAAGCTTCCCCCTTTCTTTTTTTTAAATTCAAGAATCTAAACTGCATAAATTTCATATTAATTTAAAAGTATAGAAAAATTATTAAGTCATTAAGCATAGTAGTAGTTTATTTAAAAAAAATTATTTTAATCTTATTTTTATTTATTTATTTATTTATTTTTTGGTACGAATTAGAAAATTGTATCCACAGGAAGATTTAAATAAAAAAAGATTTTTGCATTTGTAAATCAAATTTTCACTAGCGCTAGATCAAGGAGATTGTTTTGGCGTCTGAGGTGGAGTGTCACACCTACCATCAGCTCCTCACTTTACCACACAGAGTTTGCGATTGCCGGTATCGAACCTGGAACCATATGGTTTCTAGTCGGACGCTCTACAGACTGAGCTAAACCGGCCATATACACATATATATATATATACACATATATATATATATATATACACACATATATATATATATATATATACACACACATATATATATATATATATATATATATATATATGGCAGGTTCATATATAGTAAAAGCTGTGTGGATCAAGGATTGTTTGCTAAAAGGCTTTTTTCCTATTTATTTTAATGTCACAAAAATCATATCAAAATATTCCTTATTTCTAGGATTGAGTTATGTTTGAAAAAATCCATTTTAATTGGTTCTAATTAGTCGTAATTTGCAATTAAGTAAAACCTGACCGTCTCTTACTGCATATTCGTTGTCACTTTCATCTCTCTATGTATATTTTGATCGCTTCCTCGTTATATATGTTAGTTTCTTTGTGAGTGTAAAGAGAGTGATTAGAAAGTGTGAAGTGTATTGTATGTTAAGTTTCAGAAGCAGCTAGCCTGTAGCTTCTCAACATCTTAATCGGGTCAATTTAGATTAGGTCAAACGCTCCCTTAGAAATGGTACAAAAGGATTTTAATGCTTTTAAAAAAACTCTCTGGCCGTATTTATTTAAAAAAATTAATTTGCTTTGCAAATTCACTTTTCCTTAATCACAGTTATCTGCCAGAGCCCAATGGGTGATCCAACGGGTCACGTTTTGTGTAATATATATATATATATATATATATCAATGTGTATTGTTGGCACTATTATACTTAAAGAAGCGGTAGTAATCCAACGTACAGTGTTATTAGAAGAGTACTCAATATCTGTGATAAAGCGTTAATAGATAAATAAATAAACATTTTAGTTTATATTTATTTACATTGAAACAATTTTGCTACCATTGGTTTCTTGCAGTGTAGCAGTCACCAGGCAACGAAAATATTTTGAAAATGATGCAAATGATATAAATATGGTCAAATGTGTGCGTTTGATTAACTGTATTCGGGTGTCACTTGTTTGTTTACGTGTTTGCGTGTAAATGTCGGATGCGCCTGTTCTGTTCGTACGTGTGCGTATGTTGGCATGCACGCACACATAAACGTACGTAAGAAGCGCGACGTCATGATCACATCTACGCGAGTGTGTCTGCGTATGAATGTGCGTATTTGTGTTCGTGTTTGCTGACGTATGAGGTTTTGTGTGATTAATAGAGTATATTAATAATAAGGGTGATTGTGGGTGAATGTGGTAGAGAGAAAGGTACTTACGGCTTGGAGGATCTATTGCAGTATTTTCTATTGTTGGGGCTTGGTTATTTTTTTATGGTTGAGTTGGATGGTGGAGGTGTATATGGGTGCGACCTTTAGGATTTCCCATGGGAAATCCTAAAAGTTGCACCCGCCTACATAAAAAAGATGCCTTCTCAATTATTACTCGTACATCGCAACACACCCTATTAAACAAAAAATCAGAAATTTTATCTAAATGCCGACATGAAAATAAACATATACTATCACACTTCGACCCATATACATAGCCCATATACACCTTCACCATCCAACTCAACCATACAATATTACCAAACCCCAACAATAGAAACTCCCGTAATAGATCCGCCAAACGTAAGTACCTTTCCCTCTACCACATTTACCCACAAGTACCCTTATTTCTGTATATCATTATGCCCACTACAATTCCATGATTATCACAATCTCCACTCACTATAACAAGCCATTTTATATGTCATACCGTTGTATTATGTCCAATATGAAATATACTTGATTATACTGTACAGTAGCACTACACTAATACAATGTTCACATCATAATACAAACGCATTACATAACACTCATTACATGCACACATAATTGTTATTGATATTGTACTATGTACATACTAATAAAAAGTCGTCGGGGCGGCCTAAAGTCGGTATCAGCCAGTCAGCGAAGGAGTCTATCCCCTTTTCAATAGCACTAGACAAAGGAGATTGTTTTGGCATCTGAAGTGGAGCGCCAAACCTACCATCAGCTCCTTACTTTACCGTACAGATCCCTGTGCTTCTCATACGCTGAGTTGGCGAGGACCGGTATCGAACTAGGAACCTTGTGGTTTCTAGCCGAACGCTCTACCGACTGAGCTAATAATTTACTCTATTAATCACACAAAACCTCATACGTCAGCAAACACGAACATCAAACACAAATACGCACATTCATACGCACGCACACTCGCGTGGATGTGATCATGACGTCGCGCTTCTTACGTACGTTCATGTTTCTATGAGGTCACCCATTTAAGTACTGAACAGGCCCAATATTAATTAACTTCGGAAAACTCTGAATTCAAACCTGTTAAACTGACCTTGTGTCACATCCTGCCCATACGGAGATGTTGGTAAATACATATTTTACATATACATAAGTTCATAAAGGTGTCTTACTATGAATATCCTTTTAAATATGTAATATATGCAATCTAGATATCTGCCGTGTCCTGGGTATGACATTGAATCCCATCCAACTGTGGAGTGAGGAGTTACCACGTTGCCATTACTCCCAGGTCCACTCTGATCCAAAGTAGTATTACATCTTAGGGTCTATCTATAAGTCAAATATATTGGTATGAGATAATATCTAAAATGATGTTGAATTATTTACCCCCGCCGAGCACAAGCAGGATGTGACACAATGTCAATTTTTTAAGCAGAGTTCAACAGGTTTGAATTCAGAGTTTTCCTTCTCCTAGACCGGTTGCCTAACCAAGGTTAAAGGGCCCAGTCTGCCATACTATTTAGCCATGGCTGGAGAGAGAGTAGGATTCATATATTTCGCAAGGCTATTATCGCTAATTGAAATGCAATTACCACGTCCAGGATTTGAACTCGGGCGACGAGTCCATTTCCCATTACATCACGCGCTTCCATAATTTTGAACTACATCTACTCTTAAAACACTGATTTTGCAATCTCGGTAATCTAGCGGGAACCGGTGTTTTAAGCACCTCTTAACCGTAACAGCTTGACACAAAGGCTAGAATTATGGAGCCCTCATCGAGAATCAAACTCACTTACAATGGTCTGCTAAGCTAGCCCGCTAACTTTTGTATCCTTAAAAGAGATAAAATCAGACAATGGTGTAGTCAATTGGAAGGACGTCAATACGTTCGTAGATTTAAGATAGAGGTTTTATTGTAAGAGATACAATAAGACAGACAAGGAATAGTGAGGCACGCTACTAATCCTCGAAGCCAGCCCAGCATAATGCCGTGCTCACCATATATTAATATATATATATATATATATATATATATTATTAGTCAAACCACATGGCTGAGAGTTTGGTTTGTTTTACGGTATATCAACCTCAGTGGGTCATTTAATGCAGAGAGAGAGAGAGAGAGAGAGAGAGAGAGAGAGATATTCCATTACAACAATAACCATTACACTACACGCGACACTCGAATTTTGGCTGGGTAGACCTTTCTGCTCAGAGCCAAAACAAAGTAGCTGAATATATATTGCTTTCTTAACGAAATTCGATGCGAGACTAGCAACCCCGGGGTGACCTATACGTCCAGTCTATTATAAATGAAAGATTTCTTATTAGTTACTAATCTTTGTTTAGTCTGGCCCACAAAACTCAAGTGGCTCACAGTACCTTCTGTTAGTAAGGGTCACCCATTTAAGTATTGCACAAGCTCATCGCTGCTTAACTCCACCCCTTCTTTTTCTTGTCAATTACTAAGCTTGGTTTAGTCTTTCACACTGGACTGGTTGGGTTATTTAATAAAAACAGTATTTTTGTATGTTTTAATTGGCTGTATATTATCATTATAAATTTATGCTAAAATCGTTTTAAAAATCGTTAATCAAAAAAACAGCAAAAAAAAAAACAAGAAAAAAAAAAAAAAAAAAAAAAAAAAAAAAACACAAAAACAAAACAAACAAACTCTAATTAAAAATGATTTCGTTTGTTGTTTTACGGCATGTCAAGCCTTGTTGGATTATTTAGAGTCGAAGTAATTTTTGGAAAGCAATTGTATGGTTTTAAGGAACTAATAATAATAATAATAGAATCACTTATAATTGCTGCACAAAATAATGCCATAAGGACAAACTACATCAAAGCGAAAATTGATAAGACCCAACAAAATAGTAAATGTAGACTTTGCGGTAATAGAGATGAGACTGTTAACCATATACTCTGCGAATGTAGCAAACTAGCACAACGAGAATACAAAACTAGACACGACTGGGTTGGGAAGGTGATCCACTGGGAATTATGCAAAAAATTAAATTTTGACCACACAACAAAATGGTATATGCATAAACCAGAATCTGTTCTTGAGAACGAAACGCACAAAATTCTCTGGGACTTTGAAATTAAAACGGATCACCTTATCCCAGCAAGAAGGCCAGACCTAGTGTTGATAAACAAAAAAAGAAAGAACTTGTCAACTGGTGGATTTTGCAGTGCCAGCAGATCACAGGGTGAAGCTGAAGGAAAATGAAAAAATAGACAAATATCTGGACCTTACCAGAGAACTAAAAAAGTTATGGAATATGAAAGTGAAAGTGATACCAATTGTAGTTGGTGCACTTGGAACAGTCCCAAAAGGATTGGAAAAGGGTCTGGAATGTTTGGAAATCAGAGGAAAGATTGAAACCATTCAGAACACTGCACTGCTGCAATCTGCCAGAATACTCAGAAGAGTCCTGGAGACCTGAGGAGACTTGCTGTCACTCAGACTCCAGTGAAAGACCATCAGCTAATGCTGATGTGAAAACTCAAAAGGAGCAAATAATAACCATGTATAAAGCGAATGTAGCAAACTAGCACAACGATAATACAAAGCTAGGCACGTCTGGGTTGGATAGGTAATCCGCATTTTGATCATACAACAAAATGTTATATGTATAAACTGATTTTGAGAATGAAACGCACAAAACTATCTGGGACGGATCACCTTATCCCAGCTAGAAAACCAGATCTAGTATTGATTAAAAAAAACAATTTGTCAACTGGAAGATTTTGCAGTTCCAGCAGATCACAGGGTGAAGTTGAAAGAAAACAAAAAGATACACAAATACCTGGTCCTTGAGGGTGAAAGTGATACCAATTGTAGTTGGTGCGCTTGGAACGGTCAAAAAAAAAAAAAAAAAAAAAAAAAAAAAAAAGAATGTGGCACATAAAATTCTCTAGGACTAAGATACAGACGGATCATCTAATCCCGGACAGAAGACTAAACCTAGCGTTAATTAACAAGAAGAAAAAATAACTTGTGATCTCGTGGATTTGCTTTTCTGATGGATCACCAAGTAAAACTGAAAGAAAAAATAAAAGACAAATACTTGGACCTTGCTAGAGAACTGACCCCCCAAAAAACAACAACAAAAAACAAATAAAAAAACAAAAACAAACTGTGGAACATGAGAGGTAAAGTGGTACCAATTGTTATTGGTACCATTGAAACGGACCCCAAGGACTTTGGGAGGAGACTGGGGGGGATTAGAGAACAGAGAAAGAATCGAGACCAATCAAACAACAACATTGGTAAGATCGGCTAGAATACTCAGAAGAGTCATGGAAACCCGAAGATACTACGAAATGTCCTGGATACCTAAAGAGAATCTAGTGAAAGACCACTAATATATATATATTTTTTTTTGAGATTATGTGCTTAATTAAAGTTATACCTAATTTGTTAATTAATTAATTATAATTAAATGAATTAGGCGTGCATATCGGTTTAATAGTAAAGCGTAAACAAATCGAGAAAAAGTCGATCTCTGTATGTACATTTCAGCCTATTAGGCTTCATCAGCAGAGCTATAGACAGGGCAGGGTAGGGTTCGAATCACGCACAAAGCACTGCCCTTTCTCGATTTGTTTACGCTTTACATTTAAACCGATGTGCACGCCTAATTCATTTAATTATAATTAATTAATTAACAAATTAGGTATGACTTTAATTAAGCACATAATCTCCCAAAATTGTCGGCCTTCGCCATTTCAAACACATTGTTTGACCACTTCATATATATATATATGAAAATATACATGTTCTGTAGACGTTCCCCTGCATGTTGGCAGATTGAACTTGTCATCTAATCCTATGGTCATATATCACTAAAATGATCTTTTAAAATCATTTGAGCATTTTGATATCTGTTAATCTGGTCAAAGCCTCAGACATGACGAATCATAAGAAGCCATCCCATAATCTAAGATTAGTGTAGACTTCTTTGTACGTCAAACCTTACACCAAGGATTATCGATACTTAATGTTTATTGATTTCTGAAGTGCATCTGCATATGATCTATACAAAGCCGAGGTTAGTATGAAACAGGGCTAGGTGGTATGTCTAGGAATCTTTGAGATGAGGCTTGATAATCAGTATTATTTTTAGGTTATTTCCGATAACTCCAACCCAAAAAAAGGGGAACCACCCTGATTGACTGATAAATTATTTATTTATTCATTGATCTACTAGGAAAAAAGAAGAGGAGTTAGGGTTAGTTTAATGGGAAAATAATGGGTAGATTAATTAACATATAAAATTCATTCAGAGTGGTTCCCCTTTTTTAGGTTGGAGTTATAAGAAATAACCTATTTGTATTATTCGGACTATTGTCCTCATCTTCATTGTTATCTGTACAGCGTTTCGGCCGATGTACCCTCCGGCCTTCTTCAGGTATTTCTTGTCGGATTCGGGAACCTTCTTTTCGAATTCGGAAACCTTCTTGTCGTAATCGGGAGCCATCACGGAACTTTGAACCTAACCCTTAATTCAGTCCACGGGGATATCCTATTCCCATTCCGCTAATCATAACTGGGGTACAGGTGTTAAGCTTAGTCCGAGAAGGTTCCCGAGTCCGACAAGAAATACCTGAAGAAGGCCGGAGGGCACATCGACCGAAACGTTGTACATATAACAATGAAGATGAAGACAATAGTCCGAATAATACAAATAATACTAAGGCCTAGGTGGTACGGAGATTTGTTAATGCCACAAGATTGCATCTTGGGCAGCAGGGGTTAATGGCCTCTTAACCCTACGATACATTCTCACCCGTCGCAGCTCAACACATTAAACCGGCAAACATGATTCAACTGAAAGTATAAATCTTTTTAGGATCATATCCTATTATAATGGATTTTCGGTGCCTCTCTGTAACTACGTCACTGCTTATGTCACAGTGCCCTCAAGAATTGCGTAAGTTTATCAATGAGTATTTAATTTATAGCCAAAATCATTATTGGCATTTCAGTCTCGGAGGACTATAATAAAGTTTTTGTGCCGCTGAAGTTACAGCGCTTCCTGTGACTGTGAAGTCCAATGTTTGAAAAACATTCTCGGTCACAGATGTCGCATTTGAAGGCTGTCCCTAAAGATGTTGATATGCCGGTGCTTTGTTTCAACTGCTTTCTACTGGACCTCTTAGCGTCAGGGTGACTGCTTATGTCACAGTGTCCTCAAGAATTGCGTAAGTTTATCAATGAATATTTAATTTATTGTCAAAATCATTAATACATAGAATAAATCTTATTTATTAAGTTAGATTTGCTTCAAAACAGCCTATCTTATTAGTGCGTTTAAAATCCTGCCTTCTATATCACTAAGAGATAAAGGTTTACATAATATATGGTGTAGTTAGTTTGCATATTGGTGTTAACAAAACCGTGTTTAATAAATAATTACTTGGTGTTATTGATCTCTAAAATTATCGTTTTATTCTCCAACATATTAAAATCAGTCATATAAATGATTAATATATAATTAAAATAAGGGTAATCTTTTTATATGCGTTTTTATCTAATTTCGTTAGTCTCTCCAGTTTAATATATTTCATTACATTGAAATAAATATTTACGCCCCAAGGGCACACAATATTGCTAGTATAATTATATATATATTATATATATATATATATATATATATATCAGTCATCCACAGACACGTGTTTCGAAGTTTACTTCTCAGCAGTGCTGCTCGACTTTTTAATAGCTACCTCTAGCCGGGACCGAAGCCCGACAGAATTTTCGTCTGCCAAGTTCATTACCCTTGCGACCATCAGCGGCTGTCAGTCTGGGTTGAATAATTAATTGATACATACTTACGGGGTATGTTTTTACAATCACCAGAGAACTCAAGTCTGTAAATAGCGATAGGCGAGTAACGGCTTACGCTAAACGGTGAAATTTCAATTAATGTCTCCCCCACAATGCTCTACCATGGGAGTAGGGAGCATATATATGGGTAATTCCATGTCAAATCATCAGGGCCATGTCACCCGCCCCCTTCAATTTGTCTGAAATTTTGTACAGGTGTAGACTAGGTTAAAATTAGACAATCCCCCAAATTTGCCGATATTGACGTTTGTATATTGTCAGAATTTTGCAGGCAATATGATTGATACAAGGGAAATATATTGTTTGTATATTATTTTAAATATATCCAACCACCAACATAATCCTAATGATTTCTATCGAACTCTGACAGTTATTTTGCTCCATATGGTGCTTATTCAATGGCTGTACGTAAAAGTGCCAAATCTTAACTGATGTTGTAACTTCGCTTGTGAGCAAAAACCAAACTCCATTTTTGGTACAAATAATGTTCAATATATGTAGAATAATAATTTGAAGGAAAAGAACAATTATATGTAGTGCCACATTGTGATTTTTTCACTTATTGATCTTGCATTGAAAAAATCAGAAATCATTAATAACGTGAAAAGGGTTAACTTTATGCCTATTTTGATAACATTTTTGGATTCCTCAGGCGCAAAAAACTTCTATAAACCAATTTTTTGGAGTAAGGAGGGGGAGGGGGGTCCTAGAACACATTTTATAGACAAAAATAGATTACAAAATGACGCCATTTTTCTCGCCCTCCCACAAATTTTTCGACATAACTCGGCGAATATTTCGAATTGAAAGCTCAAATTTGGGGGATTGTCTAATTTTAACCTAGTCTACACCTATACAAAATTTCAGAAAAATTGAAGGGGTTGGGTGACAATTTTATTTTTTTCCCATATATTTGACATGGAATTTCCCATATATATATATATATAAATAAAATAAAAGGCACTCGTAGAATAATAGTTATCATCGTAAGAATTAGATTTTTTTATATAAATTCTATTTATCGAAAAGAATTTTTAAAGAATTTATTTTTCGACAGAATTGAACTGCATAAAATTTAGTTTATTGACATTGAATTTTTAAAAAACTCCCACCCACCTCAGGCAATATTTTTCAAAAATTCATATTTACGTCGCGCAGAGGGTGTTTATTTTTTTTATTTTGCTAGTCTATTCAACAAAAAATATAAAATAATATGTGAAAAAACAAAAAACAACCCCCCCCCAAAAAAAACCAAACCCAAAACAAAAATAAAACAATCATTTGAGTAAAAACGTTGGAAAAAAGAATGCTCAAATACTGGCAAGCAGAGCAGTATAAAAGCTGATGTATTATTATTTCACACTCCTTTTGTGCTTTTGTGACAAGCAGTTTTATAGGCTGTTAAAACACAATCATCAGACAGGTGATTGGAGGATTAAAAAATATCCTATAACTACCGGGCACGAAGGGGACACCACTATACAAACTTGATTGGTAAGCTAAGGGCAGATTTACAAAATGCAAGACTAAGAGCCCAAAATTCTGGCAAGCGACTAAAGTAGCTAAAGAAAGGACAGGTTGTTTTCAAAAGAGGAAGAACTGAATGCTGTTGTAGGATGTTTCAGACTACTACAGCGATAGGATACACCAAGTCGTCATCATCATATATATATATATATATATATAAAAATGTAAGATAATCCAAATGATTGGTAAGAAAGAGATGATTCTATTTGGGATCATCGAAATCCTATTGTACATCCATGCTCTTGTGGGTACAAACTTATAGACTCATTCAAGGGTTTTAATTAATCCCTAAGAACTTAATGTATAATAACTAATAAATTAATTATATACAGAGTAATATTTAACTTTCAAAGAAAGAAAAACTTAAACTGTCATTTAACTAAGATAAATTTATTTCAACCAGAAACTCAAAATGAGTCTAGTCTCAGATAGATTTAACAAAACACAAACACACACACACATATATATATAAATTAAAAGACGTTTGTTACCATAGGTTTCAAAGCAGTGTATTAGCCGCTTATCACGAGAGAGCGCCTGGGAAAATGTGGCGATAAGCGGCTAATACGCTGCTTTGAAACCAATAGTAACAAACGCCTTTTATTTGAATAGTATATCATACATAAATATTGCTCACGTTTCTTCATGGTACAACCAAAAAGTATTTTTGCAAGACTTTAAACCATCAGACTTAATAGAAAGAATATAGACATCTTTTCATTTTCTTTTATGAAAATTAAATAAACTTAGTTAAGCGTAGGGTAGGTTCCTGATGAAATCATTTGGATTGAAACCATGGTAGACCCTTAAGTCTTTTCCTCTATTATTATTATTATTATTATTATTATTATTATTACTAGTACAAAATAAAAAAACACCCTACGGGCGATGTAAAAATGAATTTTTGAAACATATTGCCTGAGGGGATGGGAGCTGAAAATTCATAGAGTGTGTACCATGAGTATGTAAAATCGTCAAATTTATTAAAGGAGTAAAAAAAGAAAGAAAGACAATTTGAAATGGAAACAGTTCCAATAACTTTAAATATTATATTAGAATAAAACAATCTATATATAAATATATAACGCCGGGCATCTATTTATTGAAACAAAGAGGATTGTCTAACGTTGCATGCTCACATTTTGAGTATATTTATTCTATGTTATGACGTTGGATTATGTGTTGGGTAATGTGACGTAAGCAGTGACGTCATTTTTGTTACAGACAAAAAAAACGGAAGCGAATCTCCATTATTAATAGAGATTATTATTATTACTGCTCTATGTTTTTAACATATTGAGCACTTTCGGATTATTTACTGATGCCACTGCAACGGAAACGTTAAGGCGGCAATTGGATACTATATATTATACAATTAAAAGAGGTTTGTTACCATTGGTTTCAAAGTAGCGTATTAGCAGATTATCACGGCAGACCGCTTGAGTATGTGGGGCTTAATAAAAGTAAAAATGAATAAAACAAAACAAAATAAAATAAATAAATAAAAAAGACACAAAAATAACAATCTCCCAGAGGGCTTAGGACAGGAAGAGCCCTCCAGACATGCGCAGGAAAAACCCCAAGTTCTTGGCGTCGAAAAGGTATCGAAGATACTTGGACTGAGAGACTTTGGGGAGGTAATACATATTGAATTGTTCAGGAAATATATCCCCTCAACGAAATAGTGTGAACTCCATAATAAAGGTCTAACTCTAAAGTCATCCCTGTCTCTGCCCTTTCATTCTTTTCGTTAAATTCTATTTTAGTTCACCAGCCCACACTGTGAAAGTAAGTAATACTTTTATTGGAATACATGACGAATGAACCAATACGCATTCCCATAGGTAAAGTGCCGATAAGCGACTAATACGCTGCTTTGAAACCAATGGTAACAAACACCTTTTACTTGTATATTGTCGCAAGACTTAAAAAGAACCATCAAACCATCAAATAATATAGACATCTTTTCATTTTCTTTTATGAAAATTAAATATTCTTTTATGAAATGATATAACAGATTAAAGTAGAATTCTTTAGGATCTCATGAAAAATCTCATCTTATATCAATCATATTACAAATGTCTGGAGATTTAATTGCTTTTGTAGTCTTATCAAATTATATAACTGTAGTGAGGGCAGACAGGATTTGACATTATTAACAAAATGAATTTTCTTTTACCAAAATCGAAAGGGGGAATTCCCGTGGGGTATTGAGTAACGTGTTGGACTGCGTAATCGGAGTAAATAAGCGTGTTCGAATTCCAGTCACACTTTTGCGTTCACTTTGGGACTAATACTCTTGGGAAATGTATGAAACCACTCATCTCCCCAATTATACGTTAAATGGCACCACTACTGTGATTCTGAATAGTTTTTGACTAACGAGAAGAAAAGCCCCTTTGATTTGAATTTAGTTCTCCTTCCCCGAGACCGGTTTACATATCAACGTTAAAGAGCCTAGTCTGTCCTACTATTTACCCATAGCTGGAGAGGGAATAGTTGTAGACGTATCATTCCAAAGGGTATTAGCGCTATGTGAAATGCAAATAGCCGCGTCCATGATTTTCCACTGACCCGGAGTGGTAGTACCTGATGTAGCTCCATCTATGAGAAGTTTGAAAAATGAATACCCAACTATAATCAATTAATAAAAAACGTCTTTGGCATAAAATAACCCAAGCGTTGACATGCCGTAACCCCCCCCCCCAAAAAAAAAAAAACAACAAAAAACAACAAAAAAAACAATCAAACCAAATCAATTCCGTACGGTGAAAACAGTTCCGCTTAGCGCTTAATTCTATATCTTATCTTTTTTTTTCCTTTTTTTATATTAAAAAATCTCTTTCTCTCTTTTCTTTTTCTCTCTTTCTCTCTCTTTCTCTCTCTTCTCTTTTCTTTCTTTCTTCTCTTCTTCTTCTTCTTTCTTCTCTCTCATTCTTTCTTTTTCTCTCTCATTCTTTCTCTCTCTCATTCTTTCTTTTCTCTCTCATTCTTTCTTTTTCTCTCTCATTCTTTCTTTTTCTTTCTTTTTTTCTCTTTCTCTTTTTTCTCTCTCATTCTTTCTTTTTTCTCTCTTTTTTCTTTTTCTCTTTTTCTTTTTCTTCTTTTTCTCTCTTTCTTCTCTTTCTTTCTTCTTTCTCTCTCTTCTTTCTTTCTTTTTCTTCTCTCTTCTTTCTCTCTTCTCTTTCTTTCTTTTCTCTTTTTCTCTCTTTCTTTCTTTTCTTCTTTTTTCTCTCTTCTTTCTTTTTTCTTTTCTCTCTTTCTTTCTTTTTTCGTTTTCTCTCCTCTCTCTCTTTCGTTTTCCTCTCTCTCTCTCGTTTTCTCTCTCTCTCTCTTTCGTTCTCTCTCTCTTCTTTCTTTTTTTCTCTCTTTTCTCTCTCTCTTTTCTCTCTTCTCTCTTTTCTCTTTTTTTCTCTCTCTTTCTCTTTTTTTCTCTCTCTTCGTCTCGCCGTCCATTTCCCTACGACGGTAACCATTACACTATTCGCCTCCTCCCCATAAAATAAAAAGCAGACAAGCAAGTAACAGTCAAAAACCATGTAGAATTCACTTTTGAGATATTTAGTAAGGAGGAGCTTGATAATTTATTTCTTAAAAGAATTGCCAGATATCTATGGGTTTAAGGCGTTAACTATTCTCTTTATTAAAATTGGTTTGTGTTGATGTAAAACTGTCTCGGGCAGAGAGAGAGAGAGAGAGAGAGAGAGAGAGAGAGAGAGAGAGAGAGAGAGAGAGAGAGAGTGATCAGAAAACAGAATATGTTTAGATTACTTAATTTGACCATGGTTGTCATAAGAGGTTTCTATTATTTAGGAATGGAGAGAGAGAGAGACGGGAGAGCATAATGAGAGATGTAATGAGAGAGAGAGCAAAGAGAGACAGACGTGTAATGAGAAGAGAGAGAGAGAAGAGAGAGACAGACGAATGAGAGAGAGAGAGAGAGAGAAGAGATAATGAAAGAAAGAGAGAGAGAGAGAAGAGAATCAGAAAAGAAGAAAGAGCATAAGAGAGAGAGAGAGAGAGAGAGAGAGAGAGAGAGAGAGAGAGAGAGAGAGAGAGAGAGAGAGAGAGAGAGAGAGAGAGAGAAGAATAAGAAAAGGAAGAAATCAAAATATGATGAGGGGGAATGCCAGTCACAGAAATATTTTGTGTGCGTAGATCATATAAGACTATGAAATGCCCTAAAACAATTTTTATGTGGTGCTACCAGGTTCTGTTTACAGGGTTCAACCTGAAATATAAAAAGGCGTGGGGTTGGGCACAGGGTTCGTACCCCCCACTACGAATTGCTGAAAAATATCTCCTGGTTATTCAAACGTCAACCAAAGACCATCAAGACTGAAAGTCACAATCAAATAATGGAGAAGTATTGTACAGGCTCATCGCTGTAACTTTCCCCCTTCTTTTTCTTGTCTTTTACCACATTTAGTCTTGCACACAGAACTGGTTGGGTTATTTAATACCAAAGATAGTCTTTTTTGAATGCCTTTAATAGGGAAGTGAATCTTTCTTTTACAATATTAAATTTTATTTCACGGAATTTTTAGATGAGGCTTGATAATTTGTATTATTTGTACTAGCAAAATAAAAAATGAATTTTTGAAAGATATTGATTGAGGGTGTGGGATTTAAAAATTCAATGTCAGAGAATTTATACCCTAAGTAAGTAAAATCATCAAATTCATTAAAGGAGTAAAAGATAAAACAATTTGAAATGGAAACTTTGTTCTGATAAATTAAAATAAAACAAACTATATATAAATATATAATACTAGACCTGTATTTATTAAAACTTGTTTTAAAAAATAATGAGGATCGTCTAATGTTGCATGCTCAAATTTTGAGTGTATTTATTCTATGTTATGACGATTTTGGATCATGTGACGTAAGCAATGACGTAGTTTTTGTTACAGACAAAAACCGGAAGCGAATCTCCATTATTAATAGTGATTATTCTGACTATCGTCCTCATTCCTACTACTATCTGTACACCGTTTCGGTCGGTGTGCCCTTCGGCCTTCTTCAGGTATTTCTTGTCGGACTCAAGAGCTCTCTCGAATTCGGGAACCTTCTTGTCGTAGTCTGTAGCCATCACTGAACTTTGAACCCAATCCTTTATTCAATCCATGGGGGTATCCTGTTCTTATTCCACTAACCATAGCTGGGGTACAGGTGTTAAGCTGTGCTAATTATTATTGTATGTTACTGTCGTCCTTGACCAGGATTGAACCTGCAGCTCAGAGATAACTGTCACTTAGAATTGTATTAACTTAACGCATATATCCGTTATGTCATGTGTCCAATTGGACAATTCTGAGAAATATTTTATATTAGCTGGGAATTACTGTATTTCTGGGTTTCATGTAGTGATGCATTCGTCAGACGGAGTGTATATAAATAAAAGGTATGAATAGATGGAGACAGAATAAAATAGATATGAAGAGACTGAGATAGATGTATAAGAACATATAAATATATCAGAATAGATATATCTCTCTTGTTGTTTTCAGTTTTACATCGTATGTTCATATCTAGCCAGGAATCAGTTCCACTTTGTTTACATTTCTTTGGGTTTGTCTCAATTTCTTTATATCTAACAATCAATTTATCAAAGTAAACTGGATTTTATTAAGGAAAGAAAGAAGATAGAAGAAATGAGAAAAAGAAAAGAAAAAAGAAAAGAAAAAGAGAAGAAAAGAAACGAGAAGAAAAGAAAAAAAGTAAAAGGGAGAAGAAAAGAAAGAACAAGAAAAAAAGTAAAAAGAAAAAAAAAGTAAAAGAAAGAAAAAAAGTAAAAGAAGAAGAAATGAAAAAAGAAAGAAAGAAACCCATAGCTGCGGAGCGAGAGAAAAAATGTTTCATGTCTTTTCCAAAGGCATTAGTGTGACGTAAAACGTAAACATCACCAATGCAAGATTTGAACCCGAATGGCCGATTCTATTTTCTACAATGAGTCCGCATGGCGTATTGGCAAACGTACTAGAATCCTACACCATAATAAGCGAGTTCTAACTCCAGTAGCGCTATTACGTCCACTTTCGAACTAATAGCCTTGGTAAAAGGTATGACACCCCTCATCCCCATCTATGGGTAAAATTGCATCACTACTCATCTCCTACGAGGATGGTTTTGGCATTAAATAACTCACAGATGTTGATATACCATTATACAAAGAAACTAAACCAAACCCAGCTTAAGGACGGAATCCGTGACTTAACTATCCCTGGACCTTACTTAGGTTAGATGGGCGGTCGAAGAGCCCCTTTCTGATCAACTAGCTGGTCGTGTCAAGCCCTATATGATTGTCGTGATCGTACTGCTCTTGTGCCAAAACCCCAATCCTTTTTATCATATATGTGCTTGAAGGCTGTGGATGAGGGTCTTAGTTTCCTGGATACGACGTTAAACTGCATCTAATAGTGAGGTTCTAATTTTAATTGTGGCGTACCCTTTCATTGGCATTACTCCCAGGTCCACTGACCCGGAGTGGTAGATGTAGCTCCATCTAGGAGTTAAATAACGAGTTTGAAAATTGAATACCCAACCATAATTAATTAAACAAAAACGTCTTTGGCATAAAATAACCCAAGCGTTGACATGCCGTAAAAAACAAAACAAAACAAAAACAACCAAACCAAATCAATTCCCTATGGTGAAAACCGTTACGCTTAGCGCTTCCCCTCAAGATAACTGCAACTGTCTTGTTACCCTAGTCCAGTGGTTCTCAAACTTTATACAGTCTGGCGTACTACAGATACTTGATAGCGCACTGTATACAAAATAGGACTAATATGTTATTAAGTTAACTCAGTGGTTCTCAAACTTATACAGTCTGGTGCACTTACAGTACTACACTTGATAGTGCACTGAGTAAACTTTATACAGTCTGGGTGCACTTACAGTACTACAGATACTTGATAGCGCACTGTATACAAAATAGGACTAATATGTTATTAAGTTAACTCAGTGGTTCTCAAACTTTATACAGTCTGGGTGCACTTACAGTACTACAGATACTTGATAGCGCACTGTATACAAAATAGGACTAATATGTTATTAAGTTAACTCAGTGGTTCTCAAACTTTATACAGTCTGGTGCACTTACAGTACTACAGATACTTGATAGCGCACTGTATACAAAATAGGACTAATATGTTATTAAGTTAACTCAGTGTTCTCAAACTTTATACAGTCTGGGTTGCACTTACAGTACTACAGATACTTGATAGCGCACTGTATACAAAATAGGACTAATATGTTATTAAGTTAACTCAGTGGTTCTCAAACTTTATACAGTCTGGGCACTTACAGTACTACAGATACTTGATAGCGCACTGTATACAAAATAGGACTAATATGTTATTAAGTTAACTCAGTGGTTCTCAAACTTTATACAGTCTGGGTGCACTTACAGTACTACAGATACTTGATAGCGCACTGTATACAAAATAGGACTAATATGTTATTAAGTTAACTCAGTGGTTCTCAAACTTATACAGTCTGGGTGCACTTACAGTACTACAGATACTTGATAGCGCACTGTATACAAAATAGGACTAATATGTTATTAAGTTAACTGTTAAATACATAAAAAATAACACATTTAACAAAAGCAAACTTAAACATATCTCTATGAAGTTTATTCATTTCTGTGTTAATGAGAAACATGAACTTGATGAGACCTCGCGATTTCTTCACTGTTTGGTCTTATGTTTGAGAGATACTCTCATTTCCTCATCAATGCATTGAAGTGTTCCTCTCTTTTTACACTTAATTGTTGCGAGGGTTATTCATGATCTTATATTTTTATTAAAATTTTGTTTTCTTTAACTTTCAATAAACTACCATAAATGATTTTCATTTTTCTCAATAAAATTGTTTAAAACCTGTGTTTTTATTTAGTTGTAAGAAAAGTAACTTATAACTATCATAATAATGTCGCAACGAAACAAGCAGAGTGTTCGTAAAGAAATGGTATAATATAGTAACTTAGTATACATTTGCTTTTCATATCTGGATAGATTTTTCAGGAATACTACGGAGTGCACCCGAAAAAGCTTTGGGGCGCACCAGTGCGTCCGGGCACACTGTTTGAGAACTACTGCCCTAGTCGGTATTCAATAGCTGGGGTACAGGTGTTAAGCTGAGTTAATTATTATTCTATGTTACAATTGAACCTTGATCAGGATTGAACCTGCAGCCCAGAGATAACTGTTACTTAGAACAGTCTTTATCCACTAGGCTATGTGTCCAATTGGTTTGGTTTGGTTTGGTTTGGTTTACGGCATATCAACCTCAGTGGGTCATTTAATGCCGATAACATTTTGAAATAAATCAATTCTTAATGGATAATACAATTTTTCTAATAAATACATTGTTCTATTTAACCCATAGATGGGACCCTAACAGGTACTACCACTCCGGGTCAGAGTGGACCAGGTAGCAATGGTGATGAAGGGTGCTCCATATTCCCCAAACCTCCAAAACTGGAATCTCACCATCAGATAGAGTTTAACGTCATTCCCAGGACATGTAGACCCGCAGCCACCGCCTTCTAGCACCCATATGATAAAAAGGGGTTGGGGCTTGCCATAAGGGCAATAGGGTTGGGAAAATCATATAGGTGCTAGGGCTTGACGTGACCAGCCGATTGATCGGCGGGGGCTTCTCCGACCGCCCGTCTAGCCCAAGATAGACAATTCAGTGTGAATTTTAGGAACTTATAAACCTAAGGCCTTGTTTTACCTAGAATATATACATCGGCAGGGTTAGCTCAGTCGGTAGAGCGTTGGCCTAGAAACCGCAAGGTTCCTAGTTCGATACCGGCCCTCGCCAACTCAGCGTATGAGTAACACAGGGATCTGTTCGGTAAAGGAGCTGATGGTAAGTGTGGCGCTCCACTTCAGACGCAAAAACAATCTCCTTGGTCTAGCGCTAGACAAAAAGGCGATAGACTCCGTCGCTGATTTGCTGATATCGACTTTAGGCCACTCCGACGACTTTACTTACTTATACTTATGTATAATTTTTTTTACCCTGACTCATATTGCGTTTTTTTCTTCTTTCTTTTAATCTGAATATATTCCTATCTCTTATTTGTCCTGTTCTGCTACAGTGGTATTGGTCTCTATTTCTTAAAACTTAACACCTCTCTCTTTCTCCCTTGATCTCCCTCACTCTCTCTTGCTTATGCTTTTTTCTTCCTATACCTTTTTTAATACATTCTACATAATCTCTTTTTGGCGTGAAAGTGTTAATCACAGCATTAATCTCTCTTTCATCACCCCTCTCTATATCTATTTGAACCTATCACTCTTTCTTCACACCCCCTCTCTCGCAACCTGTCACTTTCTTTCTTCACCCTCTCTCTCGCAACCTATCACTTTCTTTCTCCACCCCCTCTCTCATCATCTATCACTCTCTTTCACTCCCTCTCTCTCGTCACCTATCACTCTCTTTCACCACCTATCACTCTTTATTCACACCCTCTCTCTCGCCACCTATCACTCTTTATTCACCCCCTCTCTGTCGCTACCTATCACTCTTTATTCACCCCCTCTCTATCGCTACCTATCACTCTTTATTCACCCCCTCTCTCTCTTGCAACCTATCACTCTTTATTCACATCAACTTCATCATCCATACTCTATTTTTTTCTTTCTCTTTCTCTCACTTTTATATTTCCTTCTTTCACTACATACCGTCTCTCTAATACCAGTAATTAATTCTCTCTTCCCCCTCTCGTTGTTTCTTACAATCTCCCCATCTCCCTCTCTCTTCTATCACAACCACTCAGTCTCTATTTATCTATCTATCAATCTTGCCCTTTCTTCGGCTCTTAATAATCGATATCAATAAATTTCAATCGTAAACTCGCAATAAAGCTTCTATTTTATCAAATGATATGCCAAATAAATCTTCCTTCCAACGTCTTTTTAATTCCGGGCAGCGACCGGATGTGGAGCCATTTTGATGACGTAATGACAGAGTAGAGACTCTCAGCGTCAATACTTTATTACATTTTACTGATCAAATTACAAGTCTCATATGAACTGGAGGGTACGTTACGTGGCTCATATACTAAAGACGTTCGTCTAACTGTGCTTTAGTCTGTCCACTTATCTAAAACACTTGGATATGAACATATAGAGATAAAAAAGAAGAAGATACGAACAGAAAAAGAGATAAAAAAAGAAGATACGAACAGAAAAAGAGATAAAAAAAAGAAGATACGAACAGAAAAAGAGATAAAAAAAGAAGATGCGAACAGACAGAGATAAAAAAAGAAGATACGAACAGAATAAATAGATACAAACAGACAGAGATAAGAACAGAAATAAATATGAACAGACAGAGATGAGATAGATACAAACAGACAGAGATGAGATAGATACAACAGACAGAGATGAGATAGATACAGACAGACAGAGATGAGATAGATACAGACAGACAGAGATGAGATGAGATAGATACAGACAGAGATGAGATGAGATAGATACAGACAGAGATGAGATGAAGATACAGACAGGGATGAGATGAGATAGATACAGACAGGATGAGATGAGATAGATACAGACAGGGATGAGATGAGATAGATACAGACAGGATGAGATGAGATAGATACAGACAGGGATGAGATAGATACAAACAGACAGGGATGAGATAGATACAAACAGACAGAGATATGATCAAAGAAAAATAGATACGAACAGACCGAGATAAAATAGATACGAACAGACCGAGATAAAATAGATACGAACAGACCGAGATAAAATAGATACGAACAGACCGAGATAAAATCGATACGAACTGAAAGAGAGAGACAGGTAGATAGATTCATGCGTACAAATATACTTAGGTAGATACGAATATAACGAGAAAGATTGATACGGATTGATTGTGGGGATTAGAAATAAATAAAAGTGAAAATAATAAGAAATAAAATCATAAACATACAAAATAAAATACATATAAGATAAATTGTAAGCTATCAGAATGCCTTTGACCGGAAGAACGATCTGAGCATGCCCGTAAAAGAAAAGGCTTTCGGACGCGATGAACAGACTGAGATACGAATAGACAGAAAGAAGACAGACTTGACTGGTTAAAGGAACTATGTTTTTGGCCAGTGGAATTCTCTAAACTTATTTGCAACACTACAAATAAAGTCTGTATAAGTTTACTGGTTTTTGTTGCTCCTTCATTCTATTTCGGCCAGACAAGTGAAGCATTGGTATTGGAAATTACGAAAAGATTCTACTCATATCTATATTCGTATCTATCTCTCTCTATATATTCGTATCCATCTCTCTCTATCCCTCCCTCTCTATATATATTCGTATCCATCTCTCTCTATCCCTCCCTCTCTATATATATTCGTATCTATCTATCTATCCCTCCCTCTCTATATATATTCGTATCTATCTATCTATCCCTCCCTCTCTCTATATATATTCGTATCTATCTATCTATCCCTCCCTCTCTCTATATATATTCGTATCTATCTATCCCTCCCTCCCTCTCTCTATATATATTCGTATCTATCTATCCCTCTCTATATATATTCGTATCTATCTATCCCTCTATATATATATTCGTATCTATCTATCCCTCTCTATATATATACGTATCTATCTATCTCTATATACGTATCAATCTATTTATCTATCTTCGTATCAATCTATTTATCTATCTTCGTATCAATCTATTTATCTATCTTCGTATCTATATTCGTATATATATCTATCTACCTATCTATATTCGTATCTATATCCGTATATATATCTATATTCGTATCTATCTATCAATATATATATATGTCTGTGTGAAACATTCGGTTGCCTTTATTAATCGTTCTTTAAGTATAATTCAATCAATTTACATCTTATTCAACAGAGGGTTCTCTCGCCCTCTTCCCTGACGGACTCACGCCCAGAGCCGACAGTGGCTCCCTTCGGAACTAGGTATACCCACCTGGTCGATATGATTTGTTATGTCCTGTCAATTTATATCTATGACTATTACTTAACGCGCACACACACAAAAAAGAGAAGAAAATTTAGACGGAGACAAAGACAAGCGCCATTAATGCAACACACTGAAGAATTCTTATATCATTCATTGTACTAGTACAAAATAAAAAACGTCCTCCGGGCGATGTAAAATAGATTTTTGAAACATATTGCCGGAGGGGTGGGAGTAAAAAATTCAATGTCAGCAAGTTTGTACCCTAAGTAAGTAAAATCATCAAATTCATTAAAGGATTAAAAAATAAAACAATTTGAAATGTAAACTTTAAATATGTATTAAAATAAAACAAACTATATATAGATATATAATACCAGTCATTTATTTATTAAAACTTGTTTAAAAAATCAATGAGGACTGTCTAATGTTGCATGTTCAAATTTTGAGTGTATTTATTGGATGTTATGACGATTTTGGGTAATGTGATGTAAGCAGTGACGTAATTTTTGTTACAGACAAAAACCGGAATTATTAATTGATAGATATGTGTGTAATTTGAAAAATGGAAATGAATCCGACAATATGTTGAAAAGATAAATAAAGGAAAGAAAATTTCACGGAATTTTTTAGATGAGGCTTGATGATTAGTATTATTTTTATTATTTGGACTATTGTCCTCATCTTCATTGTTATCTGTACAACATTTCGGCCGACGTGCCCTCCGGCTTTCTCCTGGTATTTCTTGTCGTAATCGGGAGCCATCACGAACTTTGAACCTAACACTTTATTCAGTCCACGGGGGTAGGAAAGAAAATGTTGAATGGATAAAAATGGTTTAATGAAATGCAAACACGTGTTTCGGCCGAAATTATATATATTTTTCTATTCTTATTATTCTATTTCATATTATAAATAAAATGTGTACATGGACAAACTTTCGGTCGAAACACGTGTTGGCATTTCATTAAACCATTTTTATCCATTCAACATTTTCTTTCCTTTATCTATTTATCTTTTCAACATTGTATATATATGTACACCCTGTTGGGGGCGTAGAATCTGCTGACTGTAGCTCCTAAAGAGAAGTAAGACCCCATCCCCTAAAAAGTGGGTGTTTGTTTTTTGTTTGTTTTACGGCATATCAACATCATTGGGTCATTTAATGCCGGTAAAGCTTTGAAATATTCGTAGCGATAGTTCGGTAAAGAATAATTTAAACTCAATTTTTTTATAAACTCGTTTTCCTATTTAACCCATAGATGGGACCCTAACATGTACTACCACTTCAGGTCAGAGTGGACCTGGGAGCAATGGTGATGAAGGGGTGCTCCACTTTCCCCAGACCTCCAGAACTGGAACCTCACCATCAGATAGAGTTTAACGCCATTCCATGGACATGAAGACCCTCAGACACAACCCTCTAGCACATGTATGATAAAAAGGATTGGGGCTTGTCATAAAGGCAATAGGATCGGGCAATCCTATAGGTGCTAGGGCCCGACGTGACTAGCCGATTGATCGCAGGAGGGCTCTTTGACCGTCCGTTTCGTCTAAGTGCCAAAGTGGAGTGTTGTATGTCATGGACTGCTCATCCACAAGGCTACCGTCCGTAAGCATCACGGTTCGCCACCTAAGGCCAACAGGGGGTTCTATTTAGGGGGTCTTACCCCTCTGCAGAGGTGCAGTCGGTGTATTCTAAAGCCCCACCAACAGGGCTGGAGTTTATTAGAATAGAATGAGTTTTCATTTGCAATATTTTCCTAACAATATCTCAATACAATTCTCTCTCTCTCTCTCTCTTATATCCCTTTTCACTACTCATCCCCCTGTATCCCCTCTTCTTCCTGTAATTATTCTTTTCCCTATTCCTTTATCTCCCTATCAGCCTCAACCCCCTCTCTTTACTCCTGTCTCTTTCTTTATCTCTATTTATCTCCTTTCTCATCTTTCACTATTTATTTCTCTTTCTATCCATTGCTCTCCCTATTTCTCCCTCTTTCCTCTCATCTTTACTCTCCACATCTTTCACCATTTCAAACGTTGTCCTCAATTGCAAGTTCTCTTTCTATTCATTGCTCTCCCTATTTCTCCCTCTATTTCACCTTTTTCTCTTTCTCCTTACTTTTATCCTTACTCTCCATATCTTTCTTTCACCATTTCTTTCCTCTCCCGCTCACCATCGCAAACGCCGTTCTTAATTGAAATTTCTCTTTCTATCTATTGCTCCCCCTTTCTCTTACCTTTTTTCTCCATCTGTATTCATTTCTTTCCCTACTCTTTTATCTCCCTATCTCTATCACCTTCTCCCTCTCTATTCTCATGTGTCTTCCTTTTTCTCTATTCACCCCCTTCTCTATCTCCTCTTTCACTGTCGTCTCCTCTCACTATTCATTTCTCTTTCTATCTATTTTTCCCTCTATTTCACCTTCTTCCTCTTTGTCTATACTCTCACCCTTACTCTTCATATTTTTCTTTCACATTTTCCCCTTCCTCTCACCATCTCAAAAGTCGTTCTCAATTGCAATTTCTCTCCCTATTTCTCCCTCCATTTGCCTTCTTCCTCTCTCATCCTTACTCTCCACATCTTTCTCCATTTCTCTTCCTCTCCCGTTCACCATCTCAAACGTCGTTCTCAATTGCAATTTCTCTTTCTATCCATTGCTCCCTCCATTTCACCTTCTTCCTCTTTCTCCTTACTCTCATCCTTACTCTCCACATCTTTCACAATTTCTCTTTCCTCAGTCGTTTACCATCTCAAACGTCGTTCTCAATTGTAACTTCTCTTTCTCTCTCTTTGCCTTCTCTTTTCTACCTCTATGACACATCTTCCACTTTCTCCTTACTCTTGCTCACTATCTCAATTTCTCTTTCTTTCCATTGCTCTCCCTTTCTCTTACCTTCTTTCTCTATCTTCTTTTTCACTGTAGTCTCATTATTCATTTCTCTTTCTATCCATTGCTCTCCCTATTTCTCCCTCTATTTCCCCTTTTTCGTTTTATCCTCACCCTTACTCTCCACATCTTTAACCATTTCTCCTTTCTCTCCTGCTCACCTCTCCTATAAAACGTTTTCAATTGCAAATATTTTCCTTACAATATCCCGGTAAATTCTCTCCCCTTTTCACTATTCATCACCCTCCTTCTCTTTCACATTCTTTCTCTATCTCCACTTCTTTCTGTATTCATTTATTTATCTATTCTTTTATCTTCCTATCTCTCCCTCTTCTGTCTCTTCCCTTTTCTCTATCCTCTTTCTGTCATATCTTCCACTGTTCATTTCTCTTTCTATCTATTGCTCTATCTATTTCACCTTTCCCCCTTACTCTCATCCTTACTCTCCACATATTCTTTCACCATTTCTCCTTCCCTCCCGCTCACTATCTCAAACGTGTTTCTCAATTACAATTTCTCTTTCTATCTATTGCTCTTCCTATTACTCCCTCCATTTCATCTTTTTCCTCTTTACTCTCATCCTTCCTCTCCCGCTCACCATCTCAAGCGTCGTTTTCAATTGCAATTTTAATGTCAACAACATTCATTTCCTGTCACACGAATACTTCCCCCATTAATTAAACACGTCGACACAATTGTTTAATTCAAATAGTCACAGCAGGTGTGCCGAACAGCCATTTATCTTCAACTCTTCCTGCAACAAATGCAAACGCATTCTACTTAGGATAGAATCTTTATTTCAAGTCGATGGCGTCTCGGTTACAGCAGTCGAACAGACGCTCTTCGGGTAGGCAGCTTCCATACGATAGGTCATCAAGTTCTTTTCGTAAGAAGATCTCCCCCCCCCATTCTTTTCAGTGACTTGGTTAACGACCATATGGAAATCTATTTCTCTGAATTTCTAAGATGAGGCTTGATATTATTCGGCCTATTGTCCTCATCTTTATTGTTATCTGTACAACGTTTCGGCCGATGTGCTCTCCGACCTTCTTCAGGTATTTCTTGTCAGACTCGGGAACCTTTCTTTCGAACTCGGGAACCTTCTTGTCGTAATCGGGAGCCATCACGGAACTTCGAACCCAATCCGTTATTTAGTCCACGGGGGTACCCTGTTTTCATTTTCTAACCATTGCTGGGGTATATGTGTTAAGCTGTGTTAATTATTATTCTATGATACTACTGCCCCTGATCAGGATTGAAGCTGGAGTCTAGAGATAACTGTCACTTAGAACTGTCTTAACCTAATACCTTTATCAACTATGCTAGGTGTCCAGTTGGAAGGTTCCTGAGTCCAACAAGAAATGTCTGAAGAAAGCCGGAGAGCACACCGTCCGAAACATTGTACAGATAACAACAAAGACGAGGACAATAGTCCGAATAATCCAAATAAAACTAATATGGAAATCCAATCTCTAATAAAATAAATAAAATGGTGATTTTCCAAGCTGAAGTCGTGTCAGAACTACTGTATCATTGCACCACCTTGATAAAAAAAAAGATAGGAACTACCCAAGAATGCTGTGTACCGTTTTGGACAAATCTTGGAAGCAGAATTCTACAAAACAGCAGGTACCATCCAAATAAGACAAATAAGACATACTAGGCATTACCGGGGAAGTAAAGACGAACTTATTAGTGACGTTCTTCTGTGAACTATTACATATGAACACACCGTTGGGTCACCCATTGAGCTCTGGGTAGATAATTGGGATTATGTAAAAAGGAGTTTGCAAAGCGAATTAAAAAAAAGATACAGCTGGAGAATTAAAAACAACAATATTAAACTCATTTAGTAAGATTTCTAAAAAGGGATCGTTTAACCTAATTCAAATATATTAAGAGTCGAGATGTTGGCCAGGCTGGATGGTTATGAAACTAAACATACAACAACATTTCATACTCCCTAATCTATCTCTCTACGATCACGGAGAAATTAACGAGGAGGTAATAAAAATATACACAGAGAGTGGGAAATCACAGGCAGAATGAGGGTAAGAGACGGATCAGGTTGACTTAATTGTAAATTATGACTGATTAGAACAAATTGAAATGGATTTTTTCAAACATAATTCAATCCTAAATTTAAGGAATAATTTAGTTTAAATTTCATGTCATTAAACTAAATAGTAAAAAAAAGTCTTTAGGAGACAAACATTGATTCGCTAGCTTTAGTATAATGATTATATATATATATAACTCACACCACAAAAAAACCTATACTCTCCCAGAGAACGACCAGTGACATCGTTGAAAGCGCTTGGGTGAAAGATATTGGACACTTTCTCAACCGTCTGGAACCCGATATACGAAAATAAAGAAAACTAACGTCTACACTTGAAGGTCATAAAGAAATATTCCGTGGTCTTTAAGAAAACCATATATAATTGTTAAAAATATCAGCTCAAGTAACATTAATGACCTAAGTTAGAATACATCTACGTTGGATATCTATGTTATGCTAACTGTGATATATATGCTCTGTCACCGATGTTAATTACTTTTTAACCATAAATATATTAAACTATATATATATATATATATATATATATATATATATATATATTTTTTTTTTTTAATGTTTTTTTAAAAGTTGGGCGTTATTACGAAGCATTACAATGCAAATAAAAAATAAAAACAAAAAGATGTTTTTTTTTGTCTTATCGATTTCAAAGTAAACTTTATCTTCAGAGACGATTTTCAGAAAATCGTCTCTGAAGATAAAGTTTACTTTGAAATCGATAAGTAAAAAAAAATCATTTTTGTTTTTATTTGCATTGTAATTGCCTTCAAATCATTAATATATAATAACATACTTAACAATGCTTCAAGCAAATTACCAAATATATCGGGTTAGCTCAGTCGGTAGAGCGTTCGGCTAGAAACCACAAAGTTCCTAGTTCGATACCGGTCCTCGCCAACTCAGCGTATGAGTAGCACAGGGATCTGTGCAGTAAAGTAAGGAGCTGATGGTAGGTGTGGCGCTCCACATCAGATGCTAAAACAATCTCCTTGGTCTAGCGCTATTGAAAAGGGGATAGACTCCCTCGCTGTATGGCTGATACCGACTTTAGGCCGCCCCGACGACTTTACTTTACTACTTATATATATATATATATATATATATATATATATATATATATATATATATATATATATGTCCTTGTAATTGGATAGGAATAAATGAATAGGTTTGAAATTTATTAGTGTTGGATAGGAATATGTGAGACCATGTAAGTTTAATTTTCACTCTTTTGGTCACTTACTCCCCCGCTTATTTCTCCATCTCCTCTCAACCCCTCTCACATGCACACCGTATGTGTGCAAATGTATCTGTACGTTTGAATGTGTATATAAGTTTGTTTACCACTCATTCTCTCGTCCCCCTCTCTCTCTCACATACATGTATAAATGTATATGTGTGTATATTTAGTTTACACTCTGTCTTCCTGTCCCCTCTCTATGTATATATGAGTATTTATTCAACCCCTTCCAACTAGCAGGATGCAACACAAAGACTTTTTTAAGTGGTGTATTGTTTAAATTCAGAGTTTTCCTTCTCTTCTTAGACCGGTTGCCATACAAAGGTTAAAGTTCATAGTCTACCCTACTATTTACCCATAGCTGGAGGGAGAATATAATTTAAACTCTGATCGCAGTGTTAATTTCCACCGACGATAACTCTTACACAACGATCCCTCCTCTCTCATAATATATATATATATATATATACTAAACAGCACGGAACATTTCTTTGTCGTGATCTTGATTTGTATCTTTTCCAGTTTTCTGGCTATCTTTCTAATGTTAGAATCCAGTTGAAATAGGATTCTTCCCATACTATCAGCCCGAGCGCTTTCGACTACTTCTTCAGTCGTCATCAGGGGGGTATATGATTTGGTGTTAGTTCTTTTTTTCTTTTTCTTTTAAATTAGAAGAGTCTTATTTTTAGAGGGTTGCTGTGATTAATAATAATAATAATATATATATATATATATATATATATATATATATATATATGTATGTATGTATGTATGTGTGTGTGTGTGTGTGCGCGCACGCGCGTGTTTGTGTCATCCACAGACACCGTGTTTTGGCGTATCACTTCTCTTTAATGTGGCTCTCTCCAGCCGGGATGGAAACCCGATCAATTTATCATGAGTTAGACTTCTTAACCACTCGGCCATCATCACACCTACGAACTGGAACGAGTATTCTAACTGATAAATATATATGTAAAGGCCGCCAGAGAGTTCTCTGTTTTATAGAAGGTGCGCACACTTGTGTATTCTGTTTGAATAAACCCCACGTCAAATATACGTTTGTCCAACACATCCTAAGCGATTCTGTTAATTGTGTAGTCTTTTCAGACTCTTCCATTTTCTTTAATATTTCGTGCGAATGCGTGGCGTTCAGTATAAAACAATCGGCGGTTATTTGCCATTTAACAGAAGGAAATGGAAGACCCAAAACGTCATTCCAATGACGGTGCGGAAAATCGGGACTCGAAAATCGATTTGCTATCCTGCATCCTCTTTTATTCTTTCTTCGTTTCTGTCACTTTGTACAGAGAAACGCATGCCCTTCATTGTATCGAATTTTAACCCCCCACTCCTGTGTATTTCCTGTCACGCTGGAGAGATATTCGTCTTATGTTATGTGTGTGTGAATGCTTATTCTTACGAAAAACGATTAGGGCATCTCGTCAAATGAAAGGATAGGAAAAGTTACAAACATGTAACATTAAATGTTACAATATAAATAATTTCCAAACCCATTCTCCTATTTCTATACAATATAAATAATTTCCCAACCCATTCTCCTATTTCTATACAATATAAATAATTTCCCAACCCATTCTCCTATTTCTATACAATATAAATAATTTCCCAACCCATTCTCATATTTCTATGCAATATAAATAATTTCCCAACCCATTCTCATATTTCTATGCAATATAAATAATTTCCCAACCCATTCTCATATTTCTATGCAATATAAATAATTTCCCAACCCATTCTCATATTTCTATGCAATATAAATAATTTCCCAACCCATTCTCATATTTCTATGCAATATAAATAATTTCCCAAACTCATATTTCTATGCAATGGAAATAAAATGTTACAACAGTAATAATTTCCAAACACATTCTCATATTTCTATACAATGGAAATAAAATGTTACAACAGTAATAATTTCCAAACCCATTCTCATATTTCTATACAATGGAAATAAAATTTTACAACAGTAATAATTTCCAAACCCATTCTCATATTTCTATACAATGGAAATAAAATGTTACAACAGTAATAATTTCCAAACATACTCTCATATTTTTATGCATCACATTATCCATGATTTGTAGACCTCAAATATTAATAAAATTGTTTTACATTATCAATACTGTTGACCATATCAAAATACTAATAACATGCAATTGTATTTATGTATACAACAAAATATAACGGTTTACAGTATGAACGGGAAGGCTAATTTGCATATTGATATAAAAATTGGATTTTAATAAATATATGTTTAGTATTATTGATTTTAATGTAAACGTCAAATCTATTAATAATGGAGATTCGCTTCCGGTTTTTGTCTGTAACAAAAATTACGTCACTGTTTACGTCACATTACCCAAAATCATCATAACATAGAATAAATACACTCAAAATTTGAACATGCAGCATAAGACGATCCTCATTGTTTTTAAAAAAATAAGTTTTAATAAATACATGACTGGTATTATATATCTATATATAGTTTGTTTTATTTTAATACATATTTAAAGTTTACATTTAAAATTGTATTATTTTTTTAATCCTTTAATTAATTTGATGATTTTACTTACTGAGCGTACAAACTCGCTGACATTGAATTTTTTACTCCCACCCCTCAGGTACTATATTTCAAAAATCTATTTTTACATCGCTCGGAGGGTGTTTTTTATTTTGTACTAGTATTAATAAAATTGTTTTACATTATCAATACTGTTGACCATATCAAAATACTAATAACATGCAACTGTATACATATATACAACAAAATATAGCGGTTTACAGTATGAACGAGAAGGCTAATTTGCATATTGATATAAAAATTGGATTTTAATAAATATGTTTACTATTATTGATTTCGAATTGATTTCTTTAAAATTTTGGGGATAAATCTTTAAAAAAATCCGTTTACAAGAAGAAATAACTGTAATCTTATTCTTTACTTCCTATTTTAACTAAATTAGGAAAATTTAACTATGAAAGACAGGAGTGATGGAAGAGTAAGTTTCAGTTGTTCTATTTTTCAATGATACTCCTCTCTGTTTCAAATCTTTTTATCTGCATTCTTATTTAGTTTCATTAGCCTTTCTAATTTAAAGTAATATTTTATTACGTTAAAACTTAAATACTTGCACACGGGGGTGCATATATTTGCTAGTATTATTAGCTATCATTTTTAAACAAACAGCACAGCAGATGTCGACAAACTAAAGCCCTAATACACTTGGGAAAGGTATGCATCCAAATATTCTCCTTCCAGCATTACGGTCTAGTCACGCTAAAAGCACAGATTCCCACTGGATCACTAGGTAAGCAACAATGAACTTGTTCAATACTTAAGTGGGTGACCACTTAAGCAAGCTGAATCCTTTGTTTATAACAAAATGACTTGTTTCGGTATTGAATGAACCAAAAGGGGTTGATATACCGTAAAACAAAACTTGCAGTTATTAGTAAATAGTAGGACAGACTGGGCTTTTAAACCTTGGTCAGGCAACCAGTCTAAGATATAGGAAACTTTGAATTCAAACCTGTTAGATTCTGCTAAAAATTGACCTTGTATCCTACATGTGCGGAGGGATGGGTAAAAACGTTAATATCGTACGTGATCTACCAAAGCCCAAATTATTGGGCTTACGCTGTATAGTAAAATATCACTGTTCGAAATGTAGGATTTTAAGGCTCAAAAGGGTTAAGACTCACTTCTTTATCTCATGAATGAACCCTGCAGTCACATGACTTGTCGACCCGAGTTCAAATTCTGGACGAAGCTGTTTGAATTTTACGTTGCGCTAATACCCTTGGGAAAGGTATGCATCCAACTACTCTCTCTCCAACTATGGGTAAATAGCAGGGCAGACTGGGCTCTTAACCTTGGCTAGGTAACCAGTCTAAGAGAAAGAAAACTCTGAATTCAAACCTCTTAAATTCTGCTAAAAATTGAACTTGTTTCACATCCTACCTATGCTGTCAAAACATTAGTGATCTCTAAAAGACCAAATTATTGGACTAACGGTGTATAGTAAAGTGTCACTATTCGAAATATCGGATTTTAGGGCTCAAAGAGTTAAGACTTACTTGGAGATGTGAAATGCAAACAGCTTCTTCCAGGATTTGAACTCGCGTCGACAAGTCATGTGACTGCAGGGTTCATTTATCAGATAAAGACTAACTCCTTTATCTCATGAATGAACCCTGCAGTTACATGTCTTGTCGACACGAGTTCAAATCCTGGACGAAGCTGTTTGCATTTCACTTTGTGCTATTACCCATGGGAAAGGTATGCATCCAACTACACTCCCTCCAACTATGGGTAAATAGCAGGGCAGACTGGGATATTAACCTTGGCTCGGAAACCAGTCTAAGATATAGAAAACTTTGAATTCAAACCTGTTAAATTCTGCTAAAAATTGACCTTGTGTCCTACCTGTGCGGAGGGATTGGTAAAAATGTTAGTATCTTACGTGATCTCCTAAAGTCCAAATTATTGAGCTTACACTGTATAGTAAAGTATCACTGTTCGAAATATCGGATTTTGGGGCTCAAAGAGTTAAGACTCGCTTCTTTATCTGATGAATGATCGCTGCAGTCATATGACGACTTGTAGATCAGAGTTCAAATTCTGGACTAAGTTGTTTGCATTTCCCATTACGCTAATAGGTATGCATTCAACTACTCTCCCCTCCATTACGGGTAAATAGCAGAGTAGACCGGGCTCTTAACCTTGGCTAGGTAACCAGTCTAGGAGAAAGAAAACTCTGAATTCAAACCTGTTAAATTCTGCTAAAAATTGACCTTGTGTCACATCCTACCTATGCGGAGGGGTTAGTAAAAACGTTAATATCTTACATGATCTCCTAAAGCCCAAATTATTGGGCTTACGCGGTATAGTAAAATATCACTGTTCAAAATATCGGATTTTAGGGCTCAAAGGGTTAAGACTCACTTCTTTATCTGATGAATGAACCCCGCAGTCACATGACACATGAAGTCATTGGTGGTGAAGGATTGATGAGACGTCTTCAAGGTTTCCGTTCGCATCAAAGCGCATGCGCCAAAGGGACACGCTTTCAATCATCGGCTTGTCAATGGGCCTGACGATGAAAGTCGACAGAGGTTCTCTTCTCTGACTTTTGCTTCAATGCTAATCGTGTGATTGGCATTTAAATAGGCGGGAATCACCAGGATTCATATTTAGCTATTGGCGTACCTTCGCATCTACCTCAAACGCGTGTGCGATCTTTTTCTCTCTCTCTTTTTTGTCTGTCAAACTATGGTGTACCGTTTGGTTAAAAATCATGGCTAATAATATACGTTTTGATAGTATAGTGCTACAATATACACACTTTGATTGTATTATGTTACAATATACACGCTTTGATTGTATTATGTTACAATATACATGCTTTGATTGAATAACGTTACAATATACACGTTTTGATTGAATAACCTTACCATATATACATTCTGATTGCATAACGTTACCATATATACATTCTGATTGCATAACGTTACCATATATACATTCTGATTGTATTATGTTACAATATATAGATATTAGTGTGTGTGTGTGTGTGTGTGTAGGTATGCGTGTGTATTAGGAAAAGTATTTAATAGAAAATAGCACTCAACATCTTGGTATCGTTCCCTACACACCCTCGTCTTTTTTCTTGTCCTGGATATATATATATTATATATATATATATATATATATTTACCAACCCCTACGCACGAGCAGGATGTGACACAAGGTCAATTAATTAAGCGGAGTTTAACAGGTTTGAAGTCAGAGTTTTCCTTCTCATAGACTGGTTATCTAGCCAAGGTTAAAGAACCCAGTCTGCCCTGCTATTTACCCATAGCTGGGGGTAGAATTGGATTCAGACCTTTCCCAAGGGTATTAGCGCTATGTGAAATTCAAACAGCTTCGTCTAGGAATTGAACTCGGGTCGACGAGTCCATTTCCTATGACTCTAACCATTAGACCACGCGCCTCCATTATTGTCCTGGATATAACACTAAACTGTATCTATTTTTTTGTTGGTTTGATTTCTTTGTTTAATCGCACACCAACATTCGTGAGTTATTTAATGCCAAAACCATCCTCGTAGAAGAATAGTAAACAAAAAAGGGCATTCCTTCGCACCTACATCAAACGCATGCGCGCGCGCCCCTCTTTTTTGTCTGTCAAGCTATGGTGTACCGTTTGGTTAAAACTATGTCCGTTTAGACTGTATAATGCTACAGAATATACCTTTTGATTGTATTACATTACAATATATAGATATTAGCGGGTGTGTATGTGAGTATTAGGTTTAGTTTAGTTTGGTTTGTCTTACGGCATATCAACCTCAGTGGGTCATTAAATGCCGATAAAGTTTTGAAATAAATCAAGGGAGGAATGGTGATGAAGGGGTGCTCCACATTCCCCAAACCTCCAAAACTGGAACCTCACCATCAGATAGAGTTTAACGTTATTCCCAGGACATGTAGACCATCAGCTACCGCCTTCTAGCACCCATATGAAAAAGTGTTGGGGCTTGCTATAAGAGCAATAGGGTTGGGGCAATCATATAGGTGCTAGGGCTTGACGTGACCAGCCGATTGATCGGAGGGGGCCTCTCCGCCCGCCCGTCTAGCCTAAGTAAGTTTCTAAGTTGAGTGTTGCAGGTCATGGACTGATCATCCACCAAGACTCCGTCCTTAAACATCATGGGTCGCAACCCGCGGCCAACTGGTGGCCCCATTGGGGGAGTCTTACCCTTCTGCAGAGGTGCAGTCGGTGCATTCTAACGCCCCAGCCGACAGAGCGGGATGGAAAGAAAGAAAAAAAACTTACTGTTGGTTGGTTGGATTTTACGGCATGTCAACTCTTGTTGGATCATTTTATGCCGAATACGTTTGTTTTATTCATTCTTTATGGGTACACTTTTTTTAATCACTTTTTAAAAACTCATTTTTTCCTATTTAATCCACAGATGGGACCCTAACAGGTATTACCACTCTGGGTCAGAATGGACCTGGGAGCAATGGTAATGAAAGGGTGTTTGATTTCTTCTTTTAATGGCATACCAACATTCTTGAGTTATCTAATGTCAAAACCAGCCTCGTAGAAGAACAGTAAAAAAAAGTAAAGTCATCGGGGTGGCCTAAAGTCGGTATCGGCCAGACAGCGAGGCAGTAAGCGAATAGTTTATATGTAAATATTTTTGTTTGGTTTTATAAATTGGTAGCAATAATTTTCATTAACTTCACGCGTATCAATAAATAAGAAAAAGTTGTATGATTATCTTCATATGTATTGATAAACTGTTTGGTTGGATTTTACGGCATGTCAACACTTGTTGGGTTATTTTATCCCGAAGACGTTTTGTTTTATTCATTCTTGTTGGGTATATTCTTTTCACACTCAATTAAAAAAAAAAATTTATTACTCAGTTTTATGTATTTAACCCATAAATTGAACCCTAACAGATACTACCACTCCAAGTCAGGATAGACCTGGGAGTAATGGCGATAAAGGGGTAATCCTCGTTCCCCAGAGTTTCAGAATTGGAACTTCACCACAAGATGCAGTTTAATGTCATAGCCAGGACACTAAGGCCCTCAGCCACCGCCAACTAGCACATATATGATAAAAAGAGGACAATAAGGTCGGAATAATCATATAGCTGCTAGGGTTTGGTTTGGTTTGTTATACCGCATATCAACCTCGGTGGGTCATTTAATGTCGACAAAATTGTGAAATAAATTCATCCTTAATGCATAATACAATTTTGTTTATAAATTCATGTTTTTCTATATGGGACCCTAACAGGTACTACCACTCCGGGTCTGAGTGGACCAGGGAGCAATGGTGATGAAAGGGGTGCTCCACATTCCCCAAACCTCCAAAACTGGAACCTCACCATCAGATAGAGTTTAACGTCATTCACAGAACATAACCAGCCGATTGATCAGAGGGGGCCTCTCTGATTGCCCGTCAAGCCTAAGTAAGGGCCAAAGTAGAGTGTCATGGACTGCTCAGCCACCAGGATTCCGCCATTAACAATTAGGGGTCGCCACCCATGGCCTGCAGGTTGCCCCATTGGACGGATTTTACCCCTCTGCAGAGGTACAGTCGGTGTATTCTACAACACCAGCTGACGGAGGTTGACGTGATAAACTGGTAGAAATAATTTTCATTAACTTCGTGTGTATTAATTGGAAGAAATGATTATTTATTATTAATTTCATGTGTATTAATGAACTGGTATTAATTATTTTCATTAACTTAATGACTTATAACAAAAGAAAGTGACACTGGTGTAAAATAACCATTATATCATAAGTGCTTTTGTGTATTGTAGAAGCTGGACTAATTGCACAAACTTTAAACAACTAAATTCTATGGAAAATGAATGTTAACTAGTAAAATAAGTCATGAATAGTATTATCTGCTATGGTTAGCGGAATGAGAACAGGATATCCCCGTGGACTGAATAAAGGGTTAGGTTCAAAGTTCCGTGATGGCTCCCGATTACGAAAAGAAGGTTCCCGATTACAAAAAGAAATACCTGAAGAAGGCCGGAGGGTACATCGGCCGAAACATTGCACAGATAACAATGAAGATGAGGACAATAGTCCGAATAATGCAGAAATACTAATCATCAAGCCTCATCTAAAAAATTCAGTCATAAAAATTCACCCAGAAAAAGTCATAAATACTTATTTAAAACAGGATATATTTATTTAAAAAAAGATATTACTTTATTCAATTCGGCACTTGTAGTTGATGCTGCTCTACCATGTATTATTCGGACTATTGTCCTCATCTTTACTGTTATCTGTACAACGTTTCTGTCGATGTGCTCTCCGACCTTCTTTAGGTATTTCTTGTTGGACTCTGGAGTCTTCTCGAACTCGGGAACCTTTTTGTAATCGGGAACCTCACAAATATCCACACTTGGAATAGAATATTCCCAGTTTGCTAACTTTGCGCAGGTAGAGGGTCACTGCAGCATATTTTAAGTGGGTTCTCCTGAGTCCGACAAAAAATACCTGAAGAAGGCCGGAGGGCACATCGACAGAAACGTTGTACAGGTAACTATAAAGATGAGGACAATAGTCCGACTAATCCAAATAATACAAATTATCAAGCTTTAGTATCATCTGTGTTATTCGGACTATTGTCCCCATCTTCATTGTTATCTGTACAACGTTTCGCCCGATATGCCCCCCGGCCTTCTTCATGTATTTCTTGTCAGACTCGGGAACCTTCTTTTCGAACTCGGGAACTTTCTTGTCGCAATCGGGAGCCATCACGGAACTTTGAACCTAATCCTTTATTCAGTCCACGGGGGTATCCTGTTCTCATTCCGCTAACCATAGCTGGGTAGGGCCGTTAATCTGTGTTAATTATTATTCTATGTTACTGCTGCCCTTGATCAGGATTGAACCTGCAATCTAGAGATAACTGTCACGTAGAACTGTCTTAACCTAACTCCTTTATACACTAGGCCATGTGTCCAATTGGAAGGTTCCCGAGTCCAACAAGAAATACCTGAAGAAGACTGGAGGGCATATCGACCGAAACGTTGTACAGATAACAATGAAGATGAGGACAATACACCAGCAAGGACACTAGAAAAGATGAGAGGATATAAAGCGGAGAATAAAATGAGCAGACATATGGCGAACCAATTATGATAAACTAAAATTATTGGTGCAAGCAATACGCTATGCATTGCCAAGCCCCACAAATATCCACACTTGGAATAGAATAGAATTCCCAGCTTGCCAACTGGAAGAGGATCACTGCAGAGTATTCTAAGTCGATACTTTCTTTCGACAAAAATAGTCGTTAAATTTAAGTTTCATCAAATTAAATTGTAAATAAATAATCATTTTTTTTTGGCAAGCCGTTCAATTTTTAAAAGTAGTATTTACTGATAATTTTTCGGTTAGATCAGCTAGAGTTTCGGTAAACTACCTCTTAAATAAAGTCAGTTCCTTGAATTACTCATTCTTTTGGTTATTCGCAAAGGTCGCAAGTTAACTCCAATACTGCCGAAATAACTTCTTTTGGATGGTCTAAAAATTAAAGATAATATTAATCTTTTGCAAGTCTCTCTAGCAAACGAAATGTAATTCCTTTCCCAACCGAGCACGTGACTCTCACTTCAAATAGCAGTCGTCAGATTTCACTTGCCGTCCAAACACTTGCTTTCTTCCTCGCTCTCTGTGTAGGCGACAGTCCGTCTTATTTCTGCTCGTTCGGCTGCGCTTATGCAAATTCCGATATACCTCATCCAGGTCTTTGTCTGCACAAGATGGGACAAAGGAATAAAATGTAAATAGCATTTCAGCTACGAGGAGGTAGCGAGTTCGAATATCCGTAGCCACTCGCCACGCTCTTCCCCTTCGCATAGGCCAAACATATCCTGACGCGCTTTGTTTGTGGGGTCTGGGAATCCGCTTGTTCATAGGTCTGCCTTTCAATTTCGTCACACTCATAATTTTTATGGAAATATTTAGGTTAAGTCAACCGTTGTAAGACGAATGGTTGTATCGTTCACATAAAACTATACATGGTCGGTAAATAACAACTTAGATTAATTAATGATATTTTCTTGGTGCGCGCGTGCGAAATAAGCGCAGACAAAGTTTACCAAACAAAATTCTCAAAATTCCCGCCCTTGACCTGAGAAAAACAAACTTACCACAGTCAGTCCATTATTATTCGGGTAAGGATATGATATTGGCGTTATGAATACAAACAAATTTGGCACGAGGCCGCAAAATTGGGGAGGGGGGACGGTCATCAGTACCTTATCTTTAATCTGACTAAATCCAATAACTAATCCCCAAACACTGTAATAATCCTTTCATCACAACAACAGTTTTATTTTGAAGAAGAAGAAAAAGGAAAAAAAAACAAAAAAACTTTCGCACTACAGTCACCAAAACAAACCAGTCTCTCCATTAAAGTATAAACTAATCCCATATTTACAGAATTATGAGAGAGGAGGAATAATTGAATATATTTACAAGTAAAAAGAAATCCAATAAAATTCAATGAATGAAATAAAATATACAGGATAAAAATAAAAATGATCACGAATAGCCCCCCTCACTAATATGGCAGAAAAACTAATTCATCGGTCGAAATAAAAGCTCAAGGTGGGTGTGGTAGAAATAACAAGTACTTTTGTGAATTGTAGAAGTATAACTAATGACACAAACTTTAACAACTAACTAAATTCGATGGAAAATTAATGTTCACTAGTAAAATAAATCATAATTATACAATGACATATTTATTAAAAAAAAACAGATACTACTTTAGAGCTAATTTATTCAATGTGAGAGTTGTACTTGATTCTGTTCTGCTAGTTTTGTAATAGTTGACTTTAATGTTAATTATAATTAAAGATCACGACTTTGTAGAATGTTAAATCTGTTATGAAATTTTGATAGAAAGTTAGAGACAACTGAAACATCAATTTTATTCTGAGAAAAAAAAAAAACAAAAAAACCAAACATTTGCACTACAGTCACCAAAACAAACCAGTCTCTCTAACCTAATCCCATATTTACATAATTATGAGAAAGAAGGAATAATTGAATATATTTACAAATAAAAAGAAATCCAATGAAATTCAATGAATAAATAAAACATACATGATAAAATAAAAAATGATCATGAATAAGCCCTCCCCGCTCACTGATATGGCAGAAAAACTAGTTCACCGGTCGAAATAAAAGCTTAAGTGTGTGTGTGTGTGTGTAAAAATTCCCCTTAACTTCTCGAAGAACTTCGAATTTCTCTCATCTAATGGGGATGGGAAGGAAAAATAAACGAAATATTAGATTACGGAGAAAAAGGGACCAATGAGTTTACGTATTCTAACATTAAAATATACATAGTAAGTAAATAACTTATTTTAGATTAATTGATTTTTGTGCGAGCGATTAAGATAAGTGCAGATAAGATTTACGAAACAAAATTGTGAAAATCTCTTGAATTTAGAAAACAAAAAAAAAACAAAACAAAAAAACCCTCATTCTTTTTTTTTTTTTTTGGGGGGGGTATACGTCCCTCGTTGTAACGGAAGTGGTCGCTAATAATGTTGTTATTGATTGGTGTCAGATCTTCAAATTGTGGGATAGAGGTCAATTTGTGAGAGTGTTGGGATGCTGAGTACTTTATTGGGGGAAAAAGTTTTTTTTGGTGTTTCAATGGGTATTATTTCTGCCAGCCATTCCTAAACTGTACTTATCTAGATATATGTTTTGTTTTAAATAGCCGTTAAATTTAAGTTTCAACAAACTAATTTGTAAATAAATAATCGTTTTGTTTAGGCAAGCCGTTCAATTTTTAAAAGTAATGTTTTTCTTTTCGAATACTGATAATTCTTCGATTAGATCGACTTGGGTTTCGGTAAACTAGTTCTTAAATAAAATCGGTTCGATGGATTATTCAGAGATTTGTGGAAATAATATTTAAGTTGTGAATAGAATGTTTTTTCGATCACATTAAACTCTACATGGTAGGTAAATAATAACATTACATTAATAAATGATATCTTCTTTGTGCGAGATAAGTGTAGACAAGATTTACGAAAAAAAAAAAAAATGTGAAAATATTCTTGAATTTAGAAAAAAAAAAAAAAAAAAAAAAAAAAAACTAAGAAAGAAATTAAGAATAGTTACTTGAATCCTGGTAATATAATTGGCACCAAAATCAAGCAAAAACTTAGAAAACTCCTATTAAGATGTCAGTAAAACAGAACTTTAATCTATTATTCAAAACAAGGCAAAAAACAAAATCAAACAAAAACAACAAAATACTTCTGTGACTTACCTAGGATGGGTGGTCATGTTTTTTCCAGGTATCCAAAATCCTTTATATCCCAGCAACGTCTGAGAAGAATTTAAGGTACTCGACATATGCGCGAGGCTTGAACCTACCGTTCACCAAATTCCAGTGAAGAGAGTCTTAGTCTCTCAGACTTTATCCTAGTAATGATATAGTTATTTCCTAAGTTTAGCTTAGATGTGACACAGGGTCAGAAGTAAGGGACAAACAATGGTCTACGAATCTAGCTTGCTAACCATTTCACCACGTAATGTGCCATATCCTAGTAATAATATTGTTATTTACTAAGCTTAGCTTAGATGTGGCACACGGCCAGAAGTAAGGGGCACCCAATGAGAATTGAACTCACTAACAATGGTCTGCAAATCTAGCTTGCTAACCATTTCACCACATTGTGTGCGCTATCATAGTTATAATATTGACGCCAAACTCGACCTAAAAGTTTATATAAAGATAGCGGTAAAACTCGAACGCCATTAGCTGTGGTCACATGACCAAACGTATAAAAGTACGGAACCACCTAAACGATCAAAATAGAGACAAGATTTGTAAAAAGTATGTTACTGGGAGAAATATAAAGTAAAAAAAGTCGTCGGGGCGGCCTAATGTCGGTATCAGCCATGCAGCGAGGGAAGTCTATCCCCTTTTCACTAGCGCTAGACAAGGAGATTATTTTAGCATCTGAGGTGGAGCGCCACACCTACCATCAGCTCCTTACTTTACCGCACATATCCCTGTGCTACTCATACGCTGAGTTGGCGAGGGCGGGTATCGAACTAGGAACCTTGTGGTTTCTAGCCGAACGCTCTACCGACTGAGTTCAAGAAACCCAGGGAAAGGGCATCGTTGACGAAAATATGCATTTTGTAAAAAAATGTGCATCAATATATTCGTAGAAATATTTTTAAAAATTAATTTCATGTATTTCAATAAACTGGTAAAATAATTCTAATTAACTTGCAAATTTGTAAATTATCACTTATTTTTATTTTTTCCGCTTAAGAACATTGTCTAAACTTACATATAATTTTTTTCTCTGAATTTCTTAATTATAACAAGGAAATAAATCATTAAAAAGAGCACATCTTCAAGAGAGAGAGAGAGAGAGAGAGAGAGAGAGAGAAATGGCAAAAATGTGCCATTTTCAAGGATACAGATTTTAATTTATACAATTCTTCCATTTTAAAGACTATAAAACAAATAATTTTACATGTGATTTAAAAAAAATGCTTCCTCTTCATAATATAATTAAAATTATATTAAGTTTCAGTCAATTTTTTTCAAGTTTTGTTGAATTTTAATTCATGAGGGGTTAAAGAACATGTGAAATTTTGGCATACCTACATAACCCAAATAGCTGAAAACAATTATTTTTTAAAAAATTATTTGAAATAATTATAAATTATTCTATTTATTTAACTTTTTTGAAAACAGAGATTTGAGGCTATAAAGATTTTTTTTAGATATCTTCTTTTTTTAAAAGTTTTAAAATACTTTATTTTTAGCTAAAATAAATCTATTTAACCCATACATTGTACCCTAATAGGTATTACCACTGCGAGTGGACCCGTGTGCAATGGCAATGAAGGTATTTACCTCACATCCCACATACGCGGGTATGACCACCCACGAGCCGAAGCTCATGGGATGCAAAAAATGCGTCAATCCTGTCGGTATTCCCCCTCATGCACTGGACAATAAACACAGCTCTGTCCCTTTAAA
>CM042177.1:17310686-17348186 GCA_023376005.1 Doryteuthis pealeii | reverse complement strand
ATTCAAGAGTTGACATAGCATAAAACCAGCCAGCGATCCAACCACACACACACACACACACACACACACACACACACACACACACTTATTATATATATATATATATATATATATATATATATATGTATATAATAAATAGTATTTATGTATATGTACATATATTTACATAAATATATATGATTTTTATATATATATATTACTCATTATCTATGTGTACATATGATTTACTATATATATATGTATGTATGATTTATTATATATATATGTATATTTATATAAATCATATACATGCATATATATAAATCATATACATGCATATGTGTGCATATATATAAATCGTATGCATGCGTATATATCTTATATATATAAATCATATTCAGGGATATAATATATGTGTATATAAATCATATCCAAAGATGTGTATGTAAATCATATACATGGATATATATATATATATATATATATATACATATACATGTATATATATATATATATATACATGTATATATATATATGTGTGTGTGTGTGTATCTATTTATAAATCATATACATGTGTGTATATATATATATATAGATGTAAATCATATTCATGCATATATACATATGTATATATATGAATCATGTACATGCATATATCTATATTTATATCTATAAATCATATACATATATATATATATATATATATATATATATATATATATAATATATTTACATAAATATATCATGCATATATGTATATACATAAATCATATACATAATAATATATATATATATATATATATATATACACAAATCATATACATGCACACACACACACACACACACACACACACATATATATATATATATATATATATATATATATATATATATATTCCATGATCAAATACTATCATTGTCAAGATGAATTTGGTGACTATGTGAATATCAGCGAATATTTTCTCCGCTTGATTTGTGTTTAACACAAGACTCTTGCCATAACATGCATCGTAAGGTGTGTCATCAGACGGCCTATGACCTGAATTCTGATCAAAGCTTCTTTCTTTCCAATCGAACAACCAAGAACTTCCTCTCCCATTGCCGTGACATATTCTTGCTAAAGCACAAAGAAAAGGCGTATCGTTTGAATATTTAGTTCAATGATTTGGGGCAGCGGGTGCCCGACAGAAATCAGAAGCCGACGGATGGGTACGCTGGATACGAATGTATCCGCTGGGTAGATACGTGGTTAATAATGGTTGCTCGCTGGGTAGATTCAGGTTAACAATTGTTGCTCTATTTTTCGTATTTCAGTCGGTAGAGCATTCATTTAGGAACCACAAGTTTCCAGGTTCGATACCGGCCCTCGTCAACTTAATACATAAGTAGCACGGCTTTGAAAGTTGGAGCTGATAGTAGGTTTAGCGTTCCACCTCAGATACAAAAACAATTTCTTTGGTCTAGTGCTAGTGTTAAGGGAATATAATCCATCGATATCCAGCTGATATCGACAATAGGTCACTCCGTCGAATTTACTTTTTTACAGTCTGTCTGTCTGTCTGTCTGTATTTACTAACCCCTCTGCACGAACAGGATGTGACACAAAGTCAGTTTATAACATTAATAGTTTAACGGGTTTAAATTTAGAATTTTTTTTCTCTCCTAGACAAGTTGCCGTATCATGGTTAAAGAGTCTAGTTTGCCCTACTATTTACACATAGTTGGTGGGAAAATAGATGGCTTCATACCTTTCCGAAAGTATTGACGCTATGTGAAATGCACCCAACCTCATCCAGGATTTGAACTCGTATTGTCATGTCCAATTCCTACAACGATGATAATATATATATATATATATATATATATATTATATATATATATATATATATATGGGATAGGAGTAAATCCGACAGAATGTAGTAAATATTTGAAGGAGAAATATGGACAAAGGAACAAAACTCAGACACGTATATGTAGGAGATATATTTCGCCGTCCATTGAACTCAGCTTCATCAGTCGTTTATTTGATCATTAAAGCATCATACATTTGTTTTATAGAAGAGAAAGTGGACGAGAGAGGGGTGGATTTGGGATGAAGTTGGGTGGATGGGATAGCATTTGTGAGGATTTGATTGGTTCGAAGGAAATCTTTGGTCGATGGGTAGGGAGAGAAGATCATATATATATATATATATCACAGGCACCTCGTATTGTCTGTAAGTAATTGAATATTTAACCCTATACCTGATAGAAAATTTTATTTTGCCCACCGAAATGCATGACTCCAAAATCAACAACTTTTCACCTATGTAGCTTAGAAAATATGTCCTCTTCAATTTTCATAATATTTTTTTCCTAACATCTACTATGTCTGCCTAAGTTCACCAAAGAATTTTGTGTGGGAGCAAAGTCTACTTTAGAAGATATGAACCTGCCAAGTTCAGAGTCTTTTACTATATACGTGCAGGATTTCAGTGAAAGATTATAATTAAAGACTGTCTCTCTCTTACACCTTACCAGAATGTTGAATGAGGAGTGATATTTAATTGAAACTTTTAAAATAATTAATAGAATTACTAAATAGGGTAGACACTTTTTTAATATCTCACCTCGAACTAAAAATCTACTGTCAAGGTATATTTAAAAAACTAAGTCTATTAACCAATATGATTTTTTGGTATTATTTCTAATATTCAGACTATTGTCCTCATCTTCATTGTTATCTGTACAACGTTTTGGCCGATGTGCCCTCCGGACTTCTTCAGGTGTTTCTTGTTGGACCCAGGAACCTTCTCGAACTCGGAACCATCTTTTCGAACTCGGGAAAATTCTCGTCGTAATCGGGAACCTTCTTGTCGTAATCGCGACCCTCCTTCTCGTAACTTTGAACCTAACCCTTTATTCAGTCTACGGGGGCATCCTGTTCTCATTCCGCTTATTTTCGCTCGGGTACAAGTATTAAGCTGTGTTAATTATTATTCTATGTCACTGCTGCTCTTGACCAGGATTGAACCAGCAGTCTAGAGATAACTGTCACTTAGAACTGTCTTAACCTAACTCCTTTATCCACTAGGCTATTGTGTCCAATCAGGTCTCATCTAAAAAATTCAGAGAAAGAGAAAGGATTTTTGGGGGTTGGCTGGATTTTACGGCATATCAACCTTTGTTTTATTTTATGCCAAAGACATTTTTGTTTTATTCATTCTTGTTGGGTATACGATTTTTTAAAAGCTTATTGTTTTAACCCATTTTTTAATCTATTTAACCCAGGAGTCACCAAACTACGATCCACGACTGTACTTGAATTTGTTTCTTAAAAAAGAACAATTTAAAAAAGAACAACTTATGTATGCGAGCAAGCCTTTTCAAAATCGGAATATGTGAAATTCACCCATCGAACGAAATTAAGTAATAAACATTTGAAAGCAATTTTCTTAATTGGATGTAGCAATTCCAAACCAAACAAAATCTTGAAAGGCAAACTTCAATTTCACAAATCCCACAAAACCTTTCTGCTAATGTTGCGTTCTTTGATAATACTTTGAAAATAAATATTTTGGTTAAATTTGTTTTTGTGCATCTTACGCTATTCATCCATGAATATAACATGGAAAGATAAATTTTGTTTTACATCTTTTTCTCAGAGCTTTTGTTCTGGCTAGCAAGTATTGAACATAATAATGTGGCCTGCGCTCGTTATTTTTCAATTATCCGGCCCACCGTGAAAAAAGTTTAGTGATCCCTGATTTAATTCATAGATGGTATCCTAATGGGTACTACATGTCCGGATCAGAGTGGACCTTGAGTAATGGCAAAGAATGGGTTCTCAACACGTCCCAGAGCTCTAGAATTCGAACCTCACCACTAGAGACAGTTTCGCGTCATACCCTGGACACTCAGACCCCCAGCCACTGCCTTCTAGTACACATGATAAAACGGTTTGGGAGTTTGCCGTCAGTGCAATTGAGGAATACGTTCGAGATAATCGTATAGGCGTTAGCGCTTGACATGACTCGTCGATTGGTCGGAAAGGGGCCTCTCCGACCGCTCATCTCGCCCAAGTACAGGGCCAAAGTTTATATTGCATGTGTTGGACTGTTCATCCACTAGGATTGCGGCCTTACCGTATCACGGGTCGCCACCAACGGCAAACAGGTATCTACACTAGGGGTGGGGGTTACCTTTTTATAAAGGTGCATAAGAAATAAGAATTCGGCGGATAAGCAGCATCAGACAATCAGGATTTAAATATTTGAATTTCATCTTTCGACGATTTAGACGGTGTTGCAAGATGAGAACGGTCGGAGGATTAAGGAACAAGCGCATTTGTATATAGATAAAACAAATATATAGAAAAAGTATTTTTGATTATTTTATATATAATGAAAAATGGAAAATGGCCGCATCCCAAAAGCTCTTTTGTACAGCGAATCAGCAGAAGGCTCCCGATCAGTTGGTAGATCACGCCTACGATTTAAATACGTCTGCGGGAGAGACATGAGGATATGCCATATTGGCATAAACACGTGGGAGGTAGATATAAGAAACAGAGCGGCCTGGCGCCTTAACGTTAAGCAAGGCACGGAGAGGAGTAAGGCGGAGAGGAGAGTAGCCTCGACAGCAAAGAGGGAGAAAAGACAGCAGCCCCAGAGAGCATCACAGTTTGTGTGCATTCAGTGCACCAAAGACTGTCACCCAGGAATTGGCCTGCAGAGTCACTTGCGCAGATGCAGATAATTTATTATTATTACTTTTTTGGACACTACGCCATCGTCCTTAGCGGACGGAAAGCTGCCAACAACAATATATAAACATAGAAAAGAGATTTATTTTTAACCTTTTAAATCCCGGACAACACCGGATAGCTCAGCTTGTATGTAATAAATTCCCTAAAGTATTATATATTACTCCAAGTTTAACAATATTTCTGCTTAAGTTTTTAAATTCCGGGCAACTGTTACATAATTATAGCTTATAAATATAAATATATATATTATAAATATATAATATAGCTTATGAATTATTTACGTACCTATAGTTAGAATATTCAAATAAAGTTCGTTATATTTAAAATCGGAGATGGGGAATTTTCCATATCCGTTGGGCTTATGATTGGCATAACGATGATCCCAACTGATCTTCCGGTACAGCCGTGAGAATAAGTTTTAGTTTGGTTAGTGAGATGCAACCCGATTTCTGTAGACCCTCAGCCACCGCCTTCTAGCACCCATATGATAAAAAGGTTGGGGCTTGCCATAAGGGCAATAGGGTTGGGGCAATCATATAGGTGCTAGGGCTTGACGTGACCAGCCGATTGATCGGAGGGGGCCTCTCCAACCGCCCGTCTAGCTTAAGTAAGGGTCTAAGTGGAATATTGCAGTTAATGGACTGCTCATCCACTAAGACTCCGTCCTTAAGCATCACGGGTCGTCACCCACGGTCAACAGGTGGCCCCATTGGGGGAGTCTTACCCCTCTGCAGAGGTGCAGTCGGTGCATTCTAACGCCCCAGCTGAGAGGCCGGGCGTATTATGTGGGTATATGTGAGTATACAATACAACGCCGGGTAGTTGAGCTAGTATGTAATAAATTCTCTAAGCTATAATATATTACTCCAAGTTTAACAATATTTCCGCTTAACAGACCATGACTTTAACAGAGACGCCAAATTCACGATATTAGAGAAAATAGACCCCCCCCCCAAAAAAAAAGAAAACCCCCCAAACATATCTAACATATCACATCAATAATAGAAACCAATGAAAATAGATGGATATTGCTTCGAGAAACTAATTCCGAAAGGTCTTAACAAAAACTTAAATGACTCAAAAAATCCTCAACAAACACTGATACAAACACTGTACAATAAAAATATATTATTATACTAAAGCTGAGTTAATAAACTTTTACTTCCTAGTGGCTTTTTTACTGTTTAGTTTAATGACACGAAAATTATACTAAATTATTCCTTACTTTTAGGATTGAATTATGTTCGAAAAAAGTTATGCTTTAATTGGTTCTAATTAGTCGTAATTTGCAATTAAGTCAATAACCGACCAATCTCTTACTTTACTCTCTGTCTATCACTTTCTTCCCCTCTATGTATCTCTTGACTACCTCCTCGTTATATAATGTTAGTTTCTAAGAGAAGAGAAAGTGAGAGACGGGAGAATTTGAAATGTATTTCTATGTTAAATTTCACAACCAGCAACCCGTAGCTTAAATGAGGTCAAACATTCCGGTTCTTAGAAAGCATATTGATAATGATTTTAAGGTTTCGTCCGGCTGTATTCTTTAAAAAAAAATTTTTATTCGCTTTGCTCCCTTTTCCATAATCTCAATTATCTACCCAGAGCTGAATGGGTGACCCAACGCGTCACATTTTGTCTAGTATTCTATATTTTTAAATTTTCAGACTGTTATCAGTGTATTAGTTTTAAATTATTATTAGTTAGTGAAATAGATCACAAATTAGGACTGAGCCTATTCTAGTAGTGACCAACCCAAGCAGAGTTTAACAGGTTTGAATTCTGAGTTTTCCTTCTCCTAGACTGGTTGCTTTATCAAGGTTAGAGCTAGTCTGTCCTACCATTTACCCATAACTGGAGGAAGAGTAGTTGGATTCATACCTTTCCCAAGGGTATTAGCGCTATGTGAACTGTGGCTTCGTCCAGGATTTGAACCATGGTTGACAAGCCCATTTTCTACGATTTTAACCATTAGACCATGTAAAATCTCTATGTTTCGACCGCTGTATCCTCCAGCCGTCCACAGGTGTTTCGTGTGTATCCAAGCATAGCAATGATCCAATCTGGTAAATCATTTTGAATAGTTTTGGCTGTTGATCAAACGAGGCGTTGAAGAATCTTTGAAGATATTATTCAAATAATGACGTCATTGTTTTTGCACGCCTATCATTCCGACATGCATCACGAGGAGCATCACGATCACTAAAAAATGTTTATTAGCGTTTCCTGCACAACTCGAGGTGTACATTTCAATAACGTCATTATTTACCCAACCCCTCCACATGAGTAAGATGTGACACAAGGTAAATTTCTTCAGCGGAGTTTAACAGGTTTGAATTCAAAGTTTTCATACTTACATTATTGTGTAATTATTTAAGGTCTTTTTGCACTATAAGGAAACTATATATATATATATATATATATATATTATATATATATATATATATATATATAAATTAACGGTAAAATGAATGAATGGATGGGTTTTGGAAATAAATCTTTAGCAAAAAAGAAGGGTCCCTTGGAAAGGATTTGTCATTTATCCACCTCATTTCATTCCCTTTTATTTCATCCATTTATTCATTTAACCATTAATGTTTAACTTAATTTAGAATCATACGCGAAAACTTAAATGATTATATATATATATATATATATGATAAGTTGTAAACAAGGTATGTTTGGAATGGCTTTTTTGCCGACAATTTTTTGGAGAATATGTGCTTAATTGGAGTCGTACCTAATTTTGAAAATTAATTAATTAATAATGAATTAGGCGGGAATGCCTATTTAAATGTATGGCTAAACAAATCGAGAAAAATCAATCTCTGTATGTACATTTCGGCCTATTAGGCCTATTAGGCCGAAATGTACATACAGAGATTGATTTTTCTCGATTTGTTTAGCCATACATTTAATAGGTATTCCCGCCTAATTCATTATTAATTGATTAATTTTCAAAATTAGGTACGACTCCAATCAAGCACTTATTCTCCAAAAAAATTATCGGCAAAAAGCCATTCTAAACAAACCTTGTTTAACAATATATATATATATATATATATATATATATATATTTATATATATAGTTTGGATAGTTGGTTTTGAAGCCAGCCCCTCCACTGCACGAGATCAATTTCTTCAGAGTCTAACAAGTTTGAGAGTTTTCCTTCTCTTCAATTAGTTGCCTAACCCATGTTAAAGAGACCAGCCTGTCGTACTATTTAATCATAGCTAGAGAGAGAATAGTTAGATTTGTACCTTTCCCAAGGCGCTATGTGAAATGCAAAATGCCTCACCCAGGATTTGAACTCGTCTCGCCGAGGTCATTTCCTACGACGGTAGCGTATACACGACGCGCCTCCTCTCTCTCTGTCACACACACGCACACAAACACATACACGCATACACACACAGCTATTGGTCTGTATGATCCTGCATAATATATATATATATATATATATATATATATATATATATATATATATATATATATATATACTAAAGAAATAACAAAAGACTTAGAGATTTAGCATTATAGTCTATTTCAGGAGCTTAGACAAATTGTCTAACTCTCCCGATTCATCAGATGCGAAATAGACTATAAAGCTAAATCTCTAAGTCTTTTGTTATTTCTTTTATATATTTGCTCTGTGACTCTAACATTAAAAGCACAAATTGAGCTCTCAAACTGCGACAGGTTTTTTAAATAAAACTCTTGTGTCGTAAAGAAGATTTCTTCTCTGGACTTTTGGATTATATATATATATATTATATATACAGTGCCGGATCATAGAGAGCAATATCTCAATATATTTCTAGTATAAAATACACTTTGTTTAAAGCTATATAAAACTTCATGTGTTTTTTGATGTCGTCAATCTGGTTGAAAAACAGTAGAGGTACTATTTAACCCATAGGTGGGGAAAAGATGGGTGTTCATACCTTTGTCAAGGGTACTAATCTGAAAATGAAGGTAATAACGCGATCGGAGTTCGAACTCGCTTATTACGATCTCCCAGTCCAACACATTTGCCGCTACGCCACTATATGTATATATATTATAGTATAAGATATATATTATTATTCATATATTGATATATAATATAAGATATAGAGCGCTGTTTACTTATAAATATACCACACTATATATATATATATATATATATATATATATATAAAGAGATGAATAACTTCAAATAGTTTGCAACATCAATATACACACAGGAAAAACCAGACTAACAATGAAAAACCATGATTATTATGATCTAAAATGCCTGACAGGCCTATGTCTTCAATTAATATATCAGTAACCAAGCGCTGTTGACGCTATCCTAACTTAGATATACATGTTCTCTCTCTCTTTCTCTCTCTCTCCCCCCCATCTCTCTCTCTCTCTCTCTCTATATATATATATATATATATATATATATATTTATAAAACTTGAACAATATCATACTTTTATTAAACGTTGATCAGCTATCTAAACGGGAGGTTTAAAAGAGGCAAAAGTAAATGGAGAACTTATGGGCCCTTTCAACCGGTGCATTTTCAAAAGTTTACAACCGGTATATCGTTTAAAAGTCAAAGTGTTTATATTGGGTAAAAGAGATATGATAATATCAAGTTTGGAGCAACAAGTAGGGAGAAGGAAAAAAATGAACCCCTTCCCGTTACTTCAATCTCCGCAACAACATCTCCAGCGAATAATGCGAGGGAATGTTTCAATCAGCGTTGCCTACACAAGACTGGACAGAGCAAAAAGATTGCGACTGCCTCAAGTTCTCCACTTTCTTTCGCCTTTTTTACACCTCCACATTTAAATAGCTGATCAACGTTTAATAAAAGTATGATATTGTTCAAGTTTTTGTATAAATTAAGTTGTACCCAAAATGTATGTGTAAAATCTGATCTCACTGACAAGTTAAAGCGACAATTCTTCCAGGTTGTGGTTGTATCAGTGCTGCTGTACGGCTGCACCACTTGGACCCTTACAAGGCGCCTTGAGAATAAGCTAGATGGGAGCTGCTCAAGAATGTTGCGTGGAAGACTGGAATGAATGATAGGGAGGGTTGGCGAGAGATTGTCATGGATATCCGTGCTGATTGCGCGACATGATGATGATGGTCATGATATATATCAGTTTTTCAACCCTTTTTCACCTCACGGCTCAACTGATCGAGGTACACCATCAGTATATAAACATATAATTATTTTATCATTTAATTTAAAAGAAAAGGAATAGTGAAAATGTGCTACAAGTGTAAAAGAAAACAATGTTATTTTTTTCTAAAAGGTATATTTTTAATCAATTAAAACAAAAAATATGAAAGTAATAGAATAAAAATATAAGAGGATGATCAACTGTCCTCAACACTCACTGCACACCCACGGAAGCTTCACGGCACACTAGTGTGTACACCGGTTGAAAATCTCTCATATATATATATATATATATATATATATATATATATATATATATATGGTATTTGTGGAAAATGGTCACGATGGTTAGTTGATACAAGATTCACAATGATAAGGCAGCGATATAACAAATATAAAGTGCTCAATACATTGGTAGAGAAAATTTATTATGATAATGGTACACAGTAATAAACTACTCGAGTTTCACCATAAGGATCTTCAGGGTTAAATCCACTGGATTAATCAAGATATTGATTAATTGCAAGTGTGTGTTTTTTCGCGATTAAAACCGTGTACCTTTATGATAATAAATGTGCTCTACTAACGTATTGAGCACTTTATATTAGTTATATCGCTGTCTTATCATTGTGGAACTTGAATCAACTAACCATTGAGACTTACACCGGTAAGTCACTTTTTACCAATTACTTATATATATATATATATATATATATATATAAGTAGATGTTTGGTACATGAAATATATTATATATAGGAGTTTTATAATTTGCTCGAAGCATTGTGTATATATTGGTTTGGAGATTGATTTTTAAGGCTATCACAATGTAGGTGTAAAGAAAAAAATATAATAAGGTAACAATGGTGTTGTTTGTTAACCTGTAATTTATTCTTGATATTTCGAGATAAAATCTCTTTTTCAGAAGAACACTGGAACTGAAGTAGTTGTCTTCTTGTTATGGCATTTTTAGTTAAATTTAAACTAAAAATGCCATAACAAGAAGACAACTACTTCAGTTCCAGTGTTCTTCTGAAAAAGAGATTTTATCTCGAAATATCAAGAATAAATTACAGGTTAACAAACAACACCATTGTTACCTTATTATTTTTCTTTACTCCTGCATTGCGATAGCCTTTAAAATCAACCCCCAAACCAATATATATATATATATATTATATATATATATATATTATATATATATATATTGCGTTCACGTTCAGATTGATATATACCGAGAGGTGAATGAACCTCAAATAGTTTACAACAACAATATACGCACTGGGAAATCAGGCTAACCCGACCACAACGGAAACCATGATTGAATATGATATGAAATGGCTGACAGGCCTACGTCTTTAATTTAACTAACTCTTAAAACGGTTGTGTGCCAGACCATTAAAATTGAAGAAGAATTCGACGCCATTACACGAATAATTCATAGGCATAATTGCACCGAAAAGAAGAAAGAAAGAAATTACCGCCAAGAGCTTTTTATTTCACGCCCTGTTAAGAGTATGCAGTTGCGCACATAAGGAAAACTTTATGAAAGCCTCGGTGTTTCTGACGCCAATTCACAGCTCCCTTTTATTTATCTTTTTTTGCTTCGTCGTTTATTTTAACTAGGGTGCTACCTGTGGGTGGTCGTCGTTGTTGATGACTTAGCTATTGGGAGTATATATATATATATATATATATATATATATATATATATATATATATTATATATATATATATATTCACGCATTTCCATGCAAACGCGCATGACATCATACACATACGCACAAACAAAAATACGCACACGCAGAAGAAAAAAACATTCCGCATCACGTAAACACGCAAACACGAGAATACAGTTAAAAAAAAACGCACACATTTGACCATTTACACAATTTCTGTCATTTTTAAAGGAACTTTTCGTATTACCCGATGAATGCTCTAAGCAAGAAACCGCTGGTTGTAATACCGTTCCCGTAATTAAATAAATAAAAGCAAAAACTTTTATTTGTTTTGATTTCTCATTGAACTATATAATAATATATATATATATATATATATAAGTATAGATAAAAGGATATGAAAACACACAATGCTGTTAAAATGAAAATATTTTATATCATATTCATAGCTAATATTGAACAATATTTCGATTTATAAAAATCATCTTCAGAGCTTGTTTTTAATCCGGAATATATATATATATATATATATATATATATATATATATATAAGTTGTGTAAAAAAGTATCGAGATTTTTTGTACTTTTTGACACACCTTGTATTCTGAAAAGAATAACGTTCCATTTATTATTTTTTCAGAATACAAGGTGTGTCAAAAAGTACCAAATTGTATTTACACCCTGTATTCTGAAAAGAATAATGTTCCATTCATTAATCTTTTCAGAATACAAGGTGTGTCAAAAAAGTACCAGCTTGTATTTACGGCTTGTATTCTGAAAAGAATAACGTTGCATTCATTATTTTGTCAGAATACAAGGTGTGTCAAAAAGTACCAAATTGTATTTACACCTTTTATTCTGAAAAGAATAACATTCCATTCATTAATATTTTTTAGAATACAAGGAGTGTCAAAAAAGTACCAGGTTGTATTTACACTTTGTATTCTGAAAAGAATAACGTTGGATTCATTAATTTATTTCAGAACACAAGGTGTGACAAAAAAGTACCAATTTTAGATAACCAAGATAGATATGATAAATGAATGGAACGTTATTTTTTTCAGAATACAAGGTGTGTCAAAAAGTACCAAATTGTATTTACACCCTGTATTCTGAAAAGAATAATGTTCCATTGAATACAAAAAAGTACCAGCTTCGGCTTGTATTCTGAATAACGTTGCATTCAGTCAGAATACAAGTGTGTCAAAAAGTAGGAAAAGAATAACATTCCATTCATTAATATTTTTTAGAATACAAGGAGTGTCAAAAAAGTACCAGGTTGTATTTACACTTGTATTCTGAAAAGAATAACGTTGGATTCATTAATTTATTTCAGAACACAAGGTGTGACAAAAGTACCAATTTTAGATAACCAAGATAGATATGATAAATGAATGGAACGTTATTTTTTCAGAATACAAGGTGTGTCAAAAAGTACAAAAAATCTCGATGCTTTTTTAGTTCTTTAGTAGTTATAGTAAAAAAAGAAAAATCGAACGAGTTAGAATTTTGATGTTTAAAAAAAAAAAGAATGAGTCGGGATAATAAGTACAGCTGGTTTAGGATAATCATGATTATATATATATATATATATATATATATATATATATATATATATATATATATATATATTTGCTTTTTTGGAGCATTGTTAAGTAAGTATATTATTGTTTATATATTTGAAGGCAATTACAATGCGTATATCGTATATGAATTTATCATTGACAAGGTTGCCACGGGCCGGTGGCCCAGAGGTAGAATCTCTGATTCTGCGTGCTGTGTTCCCGGTTTCGATTTCTATCGGAGGGAAATCGTAGGTATTCACCGCTGATGAGACTAATTTGAAACTGCTGTACGGTGTTCCACGTCGCGCGCGTTATTTGCCGAATTTACTTGTCATTTATTTTCAATAATTATCGAATTTTATATACGATATACGCATTGTAATTTCCTTCAAAAATATATAAACAATAATAATTATATATATATATATATATATATATATTAAAACCCATTCTTTGATCTATTTAACCCATGGATAGGACCCTAATAGTTACAACAACACCGGGTCAGAGTGAACCTGGGAGTAATGGCAATGGAGGGATACTCCACATTCCCCAGAGTTCCAAAATTGGAACTTCACCACTAGATTTAACGTCATACACAGGACACTAAGACCCTTAGTCACCGCCTTCTAGCACATCTATTAATAATGGAGATTGTCTGTATTTCTGTCTGTAACAAAACCTACGTCATAGCTCTATGTCACAACTTACGTCACAATATTCTCATGCTATATACACCCAAAATTTGAGTAAGCAATTTTAAAAATTGTTTTTTACTCTCGCCCCCCCCTTTTTACAGTAACAAGAAGTTAATTAAAAAGTTTACAAATAAATAAATACCTACGATTTTGTGTAAAATTGATGTGGAAAATATTCAAAATAATTGTTTGATTATTACATGCACGCAACATTTTATTTGAGAGGGACGGGGCTCAGTTTTCATTTCAAATTGTTTTTTTTTGTTTTTTTTACTCCTTTAATAAATATGAGGATTTGTCTTACTTATGATACAAACCTTCTGACATTGAATTTTTAACTCCCACCCTCTCAGGCAATGTCTTTCAAAAGTTGATTTTACGACGCCCGAAGGGTGTTTTCTGTTGCTAGTATATGATAAAAAAGGTTGGGGGTTGCCATAAGGACAATAGGGTTCGGACAATCATGTAAATGTTATGGCTTGACGTGGACAGCAGCTTGATCAGAGTTGCATATCACGAACTGATCAGCCACTAGGATTCCATCTTTAAGCATCACGCGTAGTCGATGAAAATAAACATTTATTCGGATCATAGTTTGCGGAGTCGAATCTGCGTGGAGAGCTCAATGTACATATATAACAGAATATGCACAGACCAAAATATAAATAAATAGAAGGAAAACCTTATTAAACCATCAAGTAATAAATTTATTTCGGCCTAACAGTCTCTTCAAAACGTGATTTATAAAAATTCATACTTTAATAAGTGTTGTAGAGTAGCTAACACCCCATTCAGCACTCTAACAGATGGTATGGCTCATAGCCATAAAATAGCCTACGATTGAACTAGCTGGATAATATTCAGACTGACTTTGCTGCATTGGCTATACCGAACTGACCTTCTTCTTTTCGTGTAAGTTTTTTCTTGTTAATTATTTGTACTTATTTGTTCTGTGTTTGTATGTATGCGTTTAGCACCGGATGCTGGTGCTTAATAAATGTGTTAAGCACACCATTCATCAATGTATCTTTCCACCTCACGATACAACAATAAGAATCGCTGAATCGCTGAATGTCTCATACTTGTGACCTTATTAAAGCATCAAGTAATAAATTTATTTCGACCTACCAGTCTCTTCAAAACTTGATTTATTAAAAAACAAACAAACAAATCCCCCCCCCAACCAAAGAAAAAAAATTCCGAAAAAATTCTCAATGACAACACTACCATTTTAGAAAAATAAACACGTAAACAAAGACTAAAGATTTTAGAAGCCCTACATATCAGAATTAAAAATCCTAAACTAAACAAAATAAACATTTGTAGGGGATTATCTTCCCTTTGCCGGAAGAGTTATCTTCTCGCTGCGTTGCCGTTTGTTCCCACTAGGGGACCTCTGGTATTTAAGCGCGTTCATTGGAACTTGTCTTCCTCTTTTAGCTGGATCTTCTCAAGAACTGCTATGGGCTAGAGTCTATCTACCCCCTTCTCGGTGGAGCTTTTCCCCCCTTACATTACTGTAAGTCCTTTATACAGCATGGACTATCCTTTAGTTCCATGTCTGTAACATTTATATGTTAGGTACATTTGGGTATCTTGTTTATACCTAAATATTGTATATGTATTTACATGTTCTATTCTCCTGTACATTATGTATCTTATCGTTTCCATGTGCTGTTATATATATTAAATGTTTTGTCTCACAACGTGTCGGAATTGTATGTTCATTAATTAACTTTGAATCTTACACTTTGATAATAGCACTAATGTTCTAAAATACCTGTAATTACATTAACAATTAATACAATAATAATAATATTAACAACAACAACAACAACAATAATAATAATAGTGGAACAATTCTATTAATAATGGAGATTCGCTTCCGGTTTCTGTCTGTAACAAAAACTACGTCACTGCTTACGTCACATTACCCAAAATCATCGTAACATCCAATAAATACACTCAAAATTTGAACATGCAACATTAGACAGTCCTCATTGTTTTTTAAAACAAGTTTTAATAAATACATGACTGGTATTATATATCTATATATAGTTTGTTTTATTTTAATACATATTTAAAGTTTATATTTCAAATTGTTTTATTTTTTAATCCTTTAATGAATTTGATGATTTTACTTACTTAGGGTACAAACTCACTGACATTGAATTTTTTACTCCCACCGCTCTCAGGCAATATGTTTCAAAAATCTATTTTACATCGCCCGGAGGCCGTTTTTTTTATTTTGCTAGTGATAATAATAACAATAATAATAACACTAGAAATAATAATAACAACAACAATAATTAGAATAAAATAAATAAACAATAGAATACCGGAATGGAACAACCCATTGTTGTATGGTTTATGAACTACCCTGAAGATAGCCCACGATAGGGCGGAAAAAACCCAACAAAACAAACAAAAACAAATAGATAAATAAATGCAAAAAATCGGTAGGCCGAAATAAATTTATAACTTCATACTTTAATAAGCATCGCTGAATGCCTCATACTTGTGACCTTATGTCAATCCTGTAGAGGCTTGGTAAAGTTGACAGTATTCTCTGTTGTGCGGTGAAGAGCATAAGAGATAGAAAGATGGAAAGACACAGTCTCGGAGGAGAGGGAGAAGGAGAAGGAGGAGGAGGGGTAATGCATGTGGTTATCGGCTGCTGCTGCTGCTTCCCAATTAATTTCAACTGAGCAACCAATCGTTGCCAGGAAACAAACCAAATGCGAATTTTAAAACAAACGGCTTTCTAACAATCCGTCACGCAACTACGGTAATGGCGACGTTGCCATGGTGACAACAGGATTATACAACTGTAAAGCGGGAGTAGATGAGAAGAGGATGAAGAAGAAGAATTACCAAAGGGCAACGACAGGTGAAAGAAAAAAGAAAGAAAGAAAGAAAGAAAGAAAGGAGTAGGCGTGTAGATAAAAGAAAGAAAGAAAAAATGGAAGAAAAAAGAATGGAAAAAAGAAAAGGTGTAGGAGTGTCATTGAAAGAAAGAAAGAAAGAAAGAAAGAAAGAAAGAAAGAAAGAAAGAAAGAAAGAACTACCAGAGAGATCTTAATAAAAGAAAGAAAGGAGTAGGGAGTGGATAAAAGAAAGAAAGAAAGAAAGAAAAAGAACGAAAATAAGAAAAAGAGATTCAGGGGTGTGGATAAAAGAAAGAAAGAAAGCAAAAGGAAAGACAAAAGAACGAAAATAAGAAAAAGGGTGCAAGGGTGTCAATGAAAGAAAGAAAGAAAGAAAGAAAGAAAGAAAGAAGAAACTACAAGAGAGCTCTCAATAAAAGAAAGAAATATAGGATTTAGGGGTGTGGATAAAAGAAAGAAAGAAAAACAAAAGAAGGAAAGAAAAAAGAACGAAAGTAAAAAAAAAAAAAAAAAAAGGTTCAGATGTGTTAATAAAGCAAGAAAGAAAGGAGTTTGGAGTATGGATAAAAGAAAAATGAAAAACAAATTAAAGAAAGAAAAAAGAAAATAAGAAAGAAAGAAAGAAAAACGAGTGAAAATGAATAAATAAACAACTAGAAAGGTCATAATGAATGAAAGAAAGAAAAATGGAGTAGGGATATAGATAAAAGAAAAGAAAAAGAAAAGAAAGAAAGAAAGAAAGAAAGGAGTAGGGTGACAATACAAAAAAGAGAAAGAAAAACCAGAGATGGTTAAAAAAATAGTTGGGGTATGGATAAAAAAGGAAAAAGAAAGAAAAGAAAAATTAAAATAAGAAAGAAAGGAGAAGGAGAGTGAATAAAATAAAGAACAAAAAAAACCCAATAAATTAATGAAAGAAAGAAAGAAAAGGAGGAAAAAGAGAAAGAAATAAACAGATAAGAAAAATATTAGAGAAACAGTAACAAACACAAGATATCAAAGAAAAGAGGAGGGGAAAAAGAAAGAAAGAAAAAGAGAAGAAAGAATACCAAATAAGCAAAGGGAGAAAAAAAGAGATACTGAAAGAAAGAAAGAAAGAATGGAAGAGAAACATAGACAAACACAAGATATCTAAAAAAAGAAGGAAGGAAGGAAGAAAGAAAGAAAGAAAGAAAGAAAGAAAGAAAAGAAAAGGATAAAAAAAGAAGAAACGTAAAAGAAAGAAAGAAAGAAGGAAAGGAAAAGATAATAGAAACAGGGGCAAACACGGCATATCTTAGAAGGGAGGTGTGAAAGAAAAAGAAAGAAATAATAGAAGAAAAACAAAGAAAAAATAAGATATCTAACAAAAGAAGGAAAGAAAGGAAGAAAGAAAGAAAAGAAGAAAGAACAATAAATAAGCGGTGCCTGTAAAAGGAAGATATACTGTCAGAAAGAAAGAAAGAATGGAAGAGAAACAGAGACAAACACAAGATATTGAAGAAAAGGGAAAGAAAAGGGGAAAGAAAGAAAGGAAAGAAGAAGAGCAAACAAGCAGAGGGTGTTAAAGAAAGACAGAAAGAAAAGAAATTGACAAACACACAGGATATAAAAAAAAAATGTGAAATGCAAACTGCAGCATTCAGGATTTGAACTCGTATCGCCTTATCCAATGTTCTACGACGGTAACCATTATACCACGCGCCTATTAAAAGACAGATAAAATGGCTTCGTGAAAAATTGTATGTCACGAGGATCAAGACAAATTAATATTTAAATTTAAAAAATAAGCTAATACTTAGAAAATTCGATGAATAATGACGAAAAAATAAATTGCTTCAAAAGGCAGAAAGAATTATTTGAAAAAAAAAGGAAGGAAAGAGATAGCAGAAAAAAAAAAGAAAGAAATGCAGCACAGAAAAAAAAGAAGGATAAAAAGTTGTAAAAGATTTGTTGCAGAAGATGAACAAATAAAAATGGCGAGGGTGGGTGTCGACTGCGCATGTGCACTGCAAAGGTTTGCCTCTATAGTCATCTGTCTCTACATGACGTCGTTCCGTGACAAGGAAGCTGTTCGCGTCTGTGACGTTGATTGGGATAACTTCAAATGGTCCGTTAAAAAGGAGGAATGGGATTAAAAGTACAATCTGGTGGAAAGAAATAAAGAAAAGAAAAGAAAATGGCTAGAAGAAAGTAAAAAATAAGTGAGAGTTGGAAGTGGCAGAAAATAAAGACAGATTTTGAACTATAAATGAAGGAAAGTATTTTTTTAAAAGAAACACGAGCTAACTTCGAAGAAAGAAAGTAAGAAAGAAAGAAAAGGGAAAGAGAAAGAAAGAAGCAAGTGGGTGTCGATAAAAGAAGGAAGGAAAGAAAGAAGGAATGCATTGAAAAGAAATAAAGAAAGGAATGAATGAAAGAAGGAAGAAAGAGAAATAAGTGAGAGGTGGAAGTGTGAGAAAAACAGATATTAAAATATGAATGAAGGAAAGTATTTTTAAAAAGAGATAGGCGAACTGCCAAGAAAGAAAGAAAGAAAGAAAATTAAGGGAAAGAGAAAGTAATGAGCTTATGGGCGTTGATAAAAGAAAGAAAGAAAGAATGTTTTGAAAAGAAATAAAGAAAGGAAGGAAGAAAGAGAGAAAGTGTGTCGATAAATGAAAGAAAGAATATTTTGGAAAGAAAGGAAGGAAGAAAGGAAGGAAAAAGAAGGAAAGTGTGTCGATAAAAATAGAAGGAAAGAAGAAACGTTTTGGAAAGAAAGAAAGAAAAAAGGAAGGAAGGAGGATAGGAAGGAAAGAAAAAGGTTTGTTGATAAAGAAAGAAAAGTAGAGTAAAGACAAAAAAATAAATTAAATGTTTAAAAGAGAAGAAAGCAAATGCGTTTCAAAAAGAAAGAAAGAAAGAAAGAACGCATTTCATTGCCATTACTCCCAGTTCCACTCCGACCCGGAGTGGTAGTACCTATTAGGTCAAATAGATCTGTTTAAAAATGATTTGTATTATTTCTCTGAATGTTTGAGATAAGGTTTGATGATTTGTATTATTTGTATTATTCCGACTATTGTCCTCATCTGGTTCGTATTAGATAAGAATGCTATGTTCCATATGTTATATAGCCATCGTCGTATATACCCAACATCGGGTATATAATCGAGAGTTATTAGAGAGAGAGAGAGAGAGAGAGAGAGAGAGAGAGAGAGAGAGAGAGAGAGAGAGAGATGAGTTGTGACTTGTCTTTATTTCAGCTTGCTCCGTCTAGTGGCTGTTTCCTTTCCCTCTTCTTCTTTGGCCGGTCGTCTTGTCTAGTCTTCTTTTTCTAAGGGCTTACTTTTTAAGGGCTTCTTTTTAAGTCATGCATTAATTAGCTACAGGACTTTGTTTTTCTTGTACAAGTTTTATTTCTACTTTGCCCATCTTCTTTCACCGCGCGGTTGAGATCAACCCCAGTAGACCACGTCAAATCTGCTTCCATTTCTGGTTGAAACTGATTTCCTAACAAACTAAAACACGTGAGGTGCGAGATTCCCGCCTTTGGGGACAAGGTTACCAACGGTCTGGTATTTTTCCACTTGGGCCCCTTGAATTCTCGCTACATGGTATTGTCCAAACCCCACGCCACCACACAATTATGTAACACATATAACTATGCAAAACTGTGAAACTATAATCGTTTACAAACGATTAAAACTATTAGTTAACTGGAACCATGTAACTGTGTACAAACAAACGAGTATTATCAAATTGAAATGTGTTAGTGAAAATCATATAATTGTGCACAACTCATTTATTAGATAGGTTGGTTGGTTGGATTTTACGGCATGTCAAACCTGGTCGGGTTATTCTAAACCAAAAACATTTTGTTTTATTCATTTTTGTTGGGTATTATTTTTTTTTCAAACGCATTTTTAAACCCATTTTTTATAAACTCATTTTTTATATATTTATATAGATTGGACCCTAACAGGTACTACCACTCTGGTAAAAGTGGACCTGGGAAATGGCGATGAAGGGTTAATCCACACTCTCCAGAGCTTCAGAATTGGAACTTCACCACTAGATACAGTTTAACGTCATATTCAGGATACTAAGACCCTCACCCACCGCCTTCTTGAACATATATGATAAAAAGGATAAGGAGTTCCCATAAGAGTAGGGACAATCATATAGGTGTTAGGGCTTGACGTGACCAGCCAATTGTTCTAAAGGGGGCCTCTCCAATCGCCCATATAGCCTAAGTAAGGACTTAAGTAGAGTGTTGCATGGCATTAACTGCTCAGCCACCAGGATTCCTCCCTTAACCATCACGGGTCACCACACGCAGACACCAAGTGGCCCCATTAGTGGGAAGATTTTACAATTGGTGTATTCTATTTAGATAGGAATACTTGAAACTAAACAACTATGTGCCAAAAAACTTCTATGAAACAATTACGTACGTAAATATGAATGTATAATAAACGCAATTCCTAACGTCTTGGCATAAAATAATGATAGACGGGTTGGCATATAATTAATAATAAATAATAATATATATATATATATATATATATATATATATATATATATATGGGAATATGTACTTAATTGAAGTCGTACCTAATTTTGAAAATTAATTAATTAATAATTAATGAATTAGATACCTATTCAAATGTAAGGCTAAACAAATTGAATAGGGATGCCCGCCTAATTCATTAATCATTAATTAATTAATTTTCAAAATTAAGGTACGACTTCAATTGAGCACATATTCTCCCAAAAATTGTCGGCTAAATAAAGCCATATCAAAACATATTGTTTGTTTACTTCTCATATATATATATATATATATATATATATATATATATATATATATTTAATATAAAATAACGGATTTAAAAAATGATTATAGGCACTATAATATTTTATATATATATATATATATATATATATATATATATATATATATATATGGTACACAGTAATAACCTACTCGAGTTTCACCATAAGGATCTTCAGGGTTAAATCCACTGGATTAATCAAGATATTGATTGCAGTCGATTGCACGTGTGTATTTCTTTGCGATGACGGTTGGTTATAGATCCGCAGTCAAAGGAACGCTGGCTTGAAATTCAAAATGAGCGGAAGTGGCATTTTTCCGAAGGGTCAAAATATAAACATTGTTAGAAATCGACTTTGTGCTATTGTTTTAATGGTTTATGATAATAATGAGGATTGCCTATATGATTATAGAGCCTGGTGCGATTAAACGTGGTTTTGCTAATATATGCCTAAATTTATTTATTTTATTAAAATTAACAGAATGTGTATGTGTATACACACATATGCAGGTGTATTATACCATTTCAATGGTCTTATTATTATTAAAAATAATAGATAATTAAATTTAGTGGTGGGAATATATATATATATATATATATATATATATATATATATATATAGGAAATGATGAACTTTTGTTTAGTAAATTAGGGTGTCCCAGAAAAAACAGAACCCACAAATTTTGTAATAAAACAGTTAATTTTAACTAGGGGGTTTAGGGTTAGGGTTATGGTTTAGGTTTAGGGTTGGCGTTAGGGTTAGGGTTAGGTTTGGGGTATCCTGTTCTCATTCCGCTAACCATAGCTAGGGTACGGTGTTAAGCTTTATTAATCATTATTCTACAAGAAGGTTCCAGAGTCCAACAAGAAATACCCGAGTAAGGCCGGAGGGCACACCGGTCAAAACGTTGTACAGATAACAATGAAGATGAGGACAATAGTCCGAACAATACAATAATACTAATCATTGTATATTACATATTTACATTTTTTATGCAATTATTTCTTGATTTAATATTGCCCACGGTCATGTGATATCAAGCATTCCTATCATATTCTATTGTTTTGCTTCATGAAAGGTTTCAGTTTATAATCAAATATCTGCTTTATCTAATGATAAAGGATATCATTGAAGGATAGATATAAGAATATATAGGAATGACTGACATAAGAATATATCGGAAGGACAGTTATAAGAATATATCAGAAGAATAGTCAGAAGCGTGTAACAAAACGATAGATATAAGATTATCTTGGAAGGATAGGCATAAGAATATTTCGGAAGGATTCACATAAGAATATATGGGAAGAACAGACTGAAGAGTGTAATGAAAATGTAGATATAAGAATAGCTTAGAAGGATAGACACGTCAATATTTCGGAAGGATAGACATAAAAATGTATCTGAAGGATAGATATAAGAATATCTCGAAAGGATAGACATAATAATGTCTCAGAAGGATAGACATAAGAATATATGGGAAGGATAGACATAAGAATATATGGGAAGAATAGACAGAAGAATGTAATGGAATGCTAGATATAAGAATAACTTGGAAGGATAGACACGTCAATATTTCGGAAGGACAGACATAAAAATATATCGGAAGGATAGACATAACGTCTCGGAAGGATAGACATAAGAATATATCGAAAGAATATTCAGAAGGTGTAACAAAACGATAGATATAAGATTATCTTGGAAGGATAGACTTAAGAATGTTTTGGAAGGATAGACATGAGAATATATGGGAAGAAAATGCAGAAGAATGTAATGGAAAGCTAGATATAAGAATACCTTGGAAGGATAGAAACGACAATATTTCGGAAGGATCGACATGAAATATATCGAAAGGATAGATATAAGGATATCTCGAAATGATAGACATAATAATGTCTTGGAAGGATAGACATAAGAAAGGACAGGAGAGTTTAATGGAAAGCTAGATATAAGAATAACTTGGAAGGATAGGCATAATAATGTCTCGGAAGGATATATTCCTTGAACCATACATGGGACCCTAACAGATACTACCACTCTGAATCAGAGTGAACTAGGGAATAATGGCAATGAAGGTATACTCTAAACTCCTCAGATTTCCAGAAGTGGAGCTTCACCATTAGATGCAGTTTAGTGTCATCACTTCTTTTTTTGTTGGAGGGGAGAATCTTAACCTCTCTGCAGAGGATGTACTCTAAATTCTAACCGACAGAGCGTCCGTTTTACTGAATTCCCTTTCCGATGCAGAGTCTTGTTTTGACATCAACGTTTTTATTGTTTTATTTTAAATTTTATTTATTTCTATTTTATTTTTATTCCCTTTTTTATTTCTTTACGTGGGTGTAAAGAAAGACGTGGGAGAAGATTGAGATTCGAATCAAGAAAGGCAAAACACCCGAAGGCCGGTGCAAACCTTTTGAAAAAAAAAAAACAAAAACAAAAAACAAAAACAATAAAAAACAAACAACAACAAAAAAATGAATAAAAGATAAAAGTGATAAAAGAAAAAAAGGGGAAAAAAAAGTTGTAACATAGAGGAAAAGGTGAAAATCGTTTCTTTGTTAAATTTAGCGCGCGAAACGAAAACGAGGCAAAGAAGCGGGATTGATTTGCACATCTGCAAATAAAAATGGCGTCGCTTCCGGCGACAAACTCTAACACGAGTTTTCTTTTTTTTTCCACGCTGAAAAGATTTAAACCACGTGAATATTTTAATGCATCAAGCCCTTACTTAGCGATCGGCAATATTTAAATTGATATATATATATATATATATATATATATATATATATATATATATCAGTCGGTAGACCACCCACCTTGTGAATCACATGGTTCTGGGCTCGACACCAGTCTACGCCAACTCAATGTATGATTGGCGCAGTTTGGGTAATCTGATGTATGTGGTGAAGTGTGGAGCTGACACTAAGTGTGGCACACCACCTCAGCAAAAAATCTTCTTGGTATATCTATCTATCTATCTCTGGTTTTGTTCATATCCATCTATCCATCTATCCATCTACATATATTAAGTAAACCTTTATTTTTTAGTTGTATATTAGACACATTGCAGGATTTTAAAAGCCCCAAATAACATGGGATGTTTTTTTAAACAAATCTACTTCAGATCTTCATAGGGACCCCGGTAATAAATAAGATTTACTCTAGATATTAAAAATTTTGACTACAAATTAAATACTCTTGGATAAATGTATGCAATTTATGATTTAATTTTGGTCACAAACAACGAATCTCCATTATAACAAGATAATTTTAATTAAATAATTAATCTTACATAAAAGTATATGAATTTTCCTTGCTATTTTCTTAATAATCAATTCCTGTAATCAAGCTATGGATAATATATAAAAGTCAACGGGGCGGCCTAAAGTCGGTATCAGCCATACAGCGAGGGAGTCTATCCCCTTTTCAATAGCGCTAGACCAAGGAGATTGTTTTTTAGCATCTGAGGTGGAGCGCCACACCTACCATCAGCTCCTTACTTTACCGCACAGATCCCTGTACTACTAATAACGCTGAGTTGGCGAGGACCGGTATCGAACTAGGAACCTTGTGGTTTCTAGCCGAACGCTATATATATATATTATATATATATATATATATATATATATATATATATATATATATATATGTAATACTGTAACTTCTATGATTATATATATATATATATATATATATATATATATATATATATATATATATATATATATATCATAGAAGTTACAGTATTAGCCCTACTTTCGGTCTTATGAAAGAGAGGTTTGGGAGGCAAACATTATTCCAGTGACAAGGAAGTTAAATCTGTAGTGAAGAACATTCAACAGAATTTTACGGGGCAGGGATACATGCTCTCATTCGAAGGTTGAACTTACACTTACAGACCAAGTTAGCAGAAGCTATAATTATACTTTTTGATAAAAATTAGTTTTATTCTAATCTTTTCTAAATCCAACACACACACACACACACACACACACACACACACGCGCGCATGCGCGCACACATAAACGCATGTGGCCACGGTATACACACACTCAAATAAAACACACACATATAAAAAAACACGCATACACATAGCAAACAAGTAAAGGCAATATATATATATATTTTGTGTGTGTGTGTGGGGGGGGGGAATATGTGCTTAATTGAAGTCATACCTAATTTTGAAAAATAATTAGTTGATAATTAATGAATTAGGCGGGCATATCTGTTCAAATGTAAGGCTAAACAAATCGAGAAAAGGTCAATCTCTGTATGTACATTTCGGCATATTATGCCTCATCAGCAGAGTTATAGACAGGAAACTGCTCTGTGTGTGATTCGAACCCTAACTGCCAGGCTGACAGGCGGGGATTCTAACTATTACACTAGCTGGTTTTTCCAGATTTTTTGTTTGTTTTGAACTCAGTTATACTCCATTTTTGGTGACTTCATATATATATATATATTGCCTTTACTTGTTTATCATTCATATATATATATATATATATATATATATATATATATATATAGTAAAGACAAAAAGCTTAAAAATCAGGTATTAATGATTATGGTCCATTTCCACCCATAGGTATCTGAATACCCTATGAGCTTCGTCAGATCACATTCTTCATTGAAAATGGTATCCAGATAAATTCAGCTTACTTTTATACATTCTCTCCTGATCCCTGTGATGGTATCGAGTTTCAATACATCTTATCTTTTTAGTGGGTGGCAGTGTTATTTATCTGGGAACTTGGGGCATTCCGTTTTCCTGGGTGCTGGCCCTGGGTGTTATTTTCAGACTGGCCATTTTCAGCTCAAAATTCCCCTTTTATTTATTTCCCTTCTCATGTTATCGAATGGCATCATCTATTTTTCCTTATAGAGTGGTGTCTTTTTGAGTACATTCAAGTGAGGTGACTTATGATACTAGTCGGATAAGTTCCTCAATTTAGCTAAGGTATTCAGGTTCTCTAAGCCTTATATACCCATGTGCATGCATATATATATGTGGGTGTGAATGAGCATATATATATATAGTTAAGGAAGCGCGTGGTTTAATGGTTAAAGTCATGGGAAATGGACTCGTCGCCCCGAGTTCAAATCCTGGATGTGGTAATTGCATTTCACTTAGCGCTAATACCCTTGGGAAAGGTATGAATCCTACTCTCCCTCCAGCTATGGGTAAATAGTAGGGCAGACTGGGCTCTTTAACCTTGGTTAGGCAACCGGTCTAGGAGAAGGAAAACTCCGAATTCAAACCTATTGTACTCCGCTTAAGAAATTGACCTTGTGTCACATCCTGCTCATGCGGAGGGGTTGGTAAATATATATATATACATATAGTTAAGTAGGACAATTGTAATTAGATCTAATCTAATTCTGGGTATATAAATGGCAAAGTTTTGTAAATAATTTGAAAGGAAGAAGTTAAGCAATGATACCGTTGTGGATGTATGGGGTCCATGTTCCCCGTGTTGGTAACCATCACTTTTTCTTTCTTTCTAATCCGTTTTTTTTTTCTGTATGCAAAACGAAGAAAAATATGTCGATAAATCTTCGAGATAAAAAAACTTGAATTTTCCCCTCTGAGAGCAAGATTTTAGAAATTTGTTTTAATTTCGATTTTCTTTTATTTTTAGAAATACTATTCCCAGGAAACTTGCTCTCTTCAATTAACAAACAAGACTTGGTTGTTTTCTTAATAAAGCTTTATTTCCAGAACCCAGCCCATGATTCCACCGCGGGGGGAGATGGACACCGAGGGCTGACAATAACGTCCACACTCCTCGAAATTCTGGTCGCTGGTAATAGCTGTGTGGATCCTAACTTGGCCTGTGGTGCCCTCTAGTAATCTCGAGGTTTAACGTGATCTACAAGTCCAGTGGACATATTCCAGCCCCAAGGATCCAGTAACACACACACACACACACACACACATACACACACACTTTATGAAAAAGCTAGATACGAAATATACAAAGGTGCTGTTTGCTGTTTTGAACAAATCCTTGAACAAGCACACTACAAAACAGCAGCTTTACAACCAATTGCCACAAACTGTAAGGCCACTTACCTCCCATCTCACAAACCATCCTAATAGGACGAACAAGACGTGCTTGGCACTGTTGGAAATGTAAGGACGAACTCATAAATAAAGTTGTCCTGCGGGCTCTCACACGTGGACAAACCAAAGTTGACCGACCATCATAAACTTACATTCATCAGTTCTGCATACTATTTAGAGGACGAGACGGGCGGTCGGAGATACCCCCTTCGACCAATCGGCTAGACACATCAAACCTTAGCACCTATATGATTGCCCCAACTCTATTGCCCTTATGGCAAGCCGCAACAATTTTTATCATATGGGTGCTAGAAGGCGGTGGCTGGGGATGACGTTAAACTCTATCTGATGGTGAGGTTCCAGTTTTGAAGGTTTGGGGAATGTAGAGCACCCCTTCATCACCATTGCTCTCTGGTCTACTCTGGTCCGGAGTGATCGTACTTGTTAGAGTCACATGTATGGGTTAAATAGAAAAATGTGTTTATGAAAAAAATTGAGAGTCCATTAAGAATGAATTCATTTCAAAACTTTATCGGCATTAAATGACCCACTGAGGTTGATATGCCCTAAAACAAACCAAACCAAACTAAACTATCTAGAGGACGTGTTAAAAGCGATGGACGATAGAAATGGATGGTGTGTGTGTTTGAGAGAGAGAGAGAGAGAGAGAGAGAGAGAGAGAGAGAGAGAGAGAGAGAGAGAGAGAGAGAGAGAGAGAGTCACAAGAATCCATGTTGACGGCACGCCTTGATGCTGCTGCTGCTGATGATAATGCATTTTTTTACCCATAGATGTGACCCTAACAGTTACTATCACAGGTTGGACCTGGGAGTAATAGCGATCTCCACACTCCCCAGAGCTCCAGAATTGGATCTTCACCATAAGGCGCAATTTAACGTCATAGCCAAGAAACTAAGATGTGTTAAGGGCGATGGTCGATAGGGGCGGATGGTGCGCATGCGTGAGATAGAAAGAGACAAAGAGATAGTTACAGGAATCCATGCTGTCGGCACGCCTTGATGTTGCTGCTGCTGCTGTTGATGATGATGATGATGATTCATTACAAATAATAAACCTCTTTAAACGGCCCATAATAATCGGATGATATCTCTAATAATGTGCATGTTACAAGATGATAAACAATTGGATTTGTGTTTGTCATGCCAGATAAACATATCATCTTTTCAAGACGGATTTTTTTTATCCTTTAATATAATGCAAGAATAACAGGCATACAAGAGTGGGTTGAAAAGTTAATAGACCGGAATACTCATATGATGACGTCATAACTGCTGCTGATAACATTTTTTGTACCAATGGAATCCAAATACTGTAACACCCGTGGAAGAAGTGTGTGGACCACAAGAGGGACTATGTTGAAAAGTAAACTTTATTTGGTTATATTCCATGGGAGTATCTTGGTCAGTCTATGAACTTTTTAGCCGAACCGAGTATTTTTAGAGGACTGTTAATGTCTGAAGTCACCCTGGCGCAACATGAAGCTAGGGGACCAGAAGAAAGCAGCGCAACAAAGCACCGGCAACAACATCTTCAGTGACAACCTTCATACGACATCTGTGGTCGAGAATGCTTTTTGAACATTGGACTTTACAGTCACAGGAGGCGCTTTAACTTCAGGGGCACAAAAAAAAAACTATATTATAGTCTTCCGAGACTGCAATGCTAATGAATGAATAGGGCTGAAATGTTGATATGATGACGTTATATCTGCTTCTGATAAATTTTTTTTTTACCAATGGGATCCAAGTACTACAACACCAATTGAAAAAGTGTTTGGACTACAAGAAGGACTATGTTGAAAAGTAAAATTCATTTGGTCATATTCCATGGGAGTATCTTTTCAGCCGAGCATAGTATTTTTTTCAAGTTATCCCACATATTTATCACAAACATTTAAACATATTATTTCTCTAAATTTTCGTGATGAGACTTGATAATTGGTATTATTTGGATTATTCGGACTATTGTCCACATCTTCATTGTTATCAGTACAACGTTTCGGCCGATGTGCCATCCGGCCTTCTTCAGGTATTTTTTTGTCGGACTCGGGAACCTTCTCGACTCGGGAACCATCCAATTGAACACATAGCCTAGTGGATAAAGGAGTTAGGTTAAGACAGTTCTAAGTGACAGTTATGTCTAGACTGCAGGTTCAATCCTGGTCAGAAGCAGCAGTAACATAGAATAATAATTAACACAGCTTAACACCTGTACCCCAGCTATGATTAGTGGAATGAGAACAGGATACCTCCGTGGACTGAATAAAGGGTTAGGTTCTGTGATGGCTCCCGATTATGAAAAGAAGATTCCCGAGTTCGAGAAGGTTCCCGAGTCCGACAAGAAATACCTGAAGAAGTCTAGAGGGCACATCGGCCGAAACGTTGTACAGATAACAATGAAGATGAGGACAATAGTCCGAATAATCCAAATAATACTAATTTAAACATATCATTTAAAAAAGTTATATAACTAGCAATATATGCACCGTCCGAGTGCAAGTATTTGTAAGTTTTAATGTAATAAAATATTGTATTAAAGTAAGAAGGCTAATGAAACTAAATAAGAATACAGATAAAGATTTGTGAAATCAGAGGGAGTATAAAAAATATTTAAAAACAGAGGGAGTATAATAAAAAATGGAACACTGAAACTTACTCTTCCATCACTCTCGTCTTTTCATTGTTATTTTTTTCGAATTTAAGTATTTAGTTAAAAGAGGAAGTAAAGAATAAAATGACAGTTATTTTTTTCTTGTTAATGGATTCATTTAAGATTCATTGAGAAGAGATGTTTGCTTTTATTATTCTTAAAATAAAACCAAAACAGTTAGAAATCAATAATACTAGCACTATTTTAATAAAATCACATTTTTAATATTAATATGCAAATTAGCCTTTCCGTTGCACATTGTAAAGCGCTATTTTTGTCATATATTTAAATATAATTGCATGTTTGTCAGTACGTAGACATTAGTTAACAGTAATTAATAATGTAAGACAATTTTATTAATAATTGAGGTTTAGATAAAAATAAAATCATGGAGAATGTGATGTCAATAACTAAGAGATTGTGACTTAAGTAAGGAATATAGTTTTCGGTTACAGACAGAAAAATCACACAATCTCCATTTATAATAAAGAAGATATTTCAGCCTATTAAGAAGAGGATGCTTACTATTTCTCCGCAGGAATGATCTCAGGTGTTTTGGCATTTCCCCTTCCAGCTGGGAAAATTTGGCTCGGGAACGCCCTCGGTGGCGGCAGGCTCTCTGTAGCGGTCTGTCCCCCCCCCCCCGGCGCAACACCATGAAGCCAAGAGGGCCAGAAGGAAGCAGCGGCAACAAACCACCGGCATATCAACATCTTCAGGGACAGTCTTCACATGAAACATCTGTGGTCGAGAATGCTTTTTGAACATTGGACTTCACAGTCACAGAAGGCGCTTTCACTTCACGGGCACAAAAACTACATTTATAGTCTTCCGAGACTGCAATGCTAATGAATGAATAAGGCTGAAATATTGATATGAAATATTGATATGATGACGTATATCATTTAAAAAAAAGTTATCAGAACCCTAACACTGACTCTAACCCTAACACTAACCGCTAAAACTAACCATAACCCTTACCTTCTAATCCTAATCTTGCATCTCAAAGGTTTCAGGTATTTCCGTGAAATGTATGCTTTTTATACGTAATCTTAATGATATTATCTCTTGATGTGGTGATTCTACATTATGTCCTAAATGCTTTTTTTATACGTAATCTCATGATATTATCTCTTGTGTGTGATTTCTACATTAGTACCAATGCTTTGTTTATACGTAATCTAACTGATATTATTTTGTGTGTGATTCTACATTAGTACTCGAATGCTTTTTTATATCGTAATTATGATATTATCTCTTGTGTGTGTTCTAAAATTAGTACCAATGCTTTATACGTAATCTAATGATATATTCTTGTGTGTGATCTCATTAGTACCAGATGCTTTTTATACGTAATCTAATGATATTATCTCTTGTGTGTGATTCTACATTAGTACCAATGCTTTTTTATACGTAATCTAATGATTATATCTCTTGTGTTGATTCTACATTAGTACCAATGCTTTTTATACGTAATCTACATAATTAGTACGCTTTTATATGTAATCTAATGATATTATCTACTCATTAGTACCATGCTTTTTATACGTAATCTAATGCTGTTATCTCTTTGTGTGTGATTCTACATTAGTACCAATGCTTTTTATACGTAATCTAATGCTATTATCTCTTGTGTGTGATTCTACTTAGTACCAATGCTTTTTATACGTATCTAATGCTATTATCTCTTGTGTGTGATCTACATTAGTACCTAATCTTTTATACGTAATCTAATGATATTACTCTTGTGTGTGATTCTACATTAGTACCAAATGCTTTTTATACGTAATCTAATGATATTATCTCTTTGTGTGTGATTTCTACATTAGTACATGCTTTTTATACGTAATCTAATGATATTATCTCTTGTGTGTGATTCTACATTAGTACCAATGCTTTTTAACGTAACTAATGATATTATCTCTTGTGTGTGATTCTACATTAGTACCAATGCTTTTTATACGTAATCTAATGATATTATCCTTGTGTGTGATTCTACATTAGTACCAATGCTTTTTTATACGTAATCTAATGATATTATCTCTTGTGTGTGATTCTACATTAGTACCAATGCTTTTTATACGTAATCTAATGGATATTATCTCTTGTGTGTGTTCTACATAGTACTAATGCTTTTTATACGTAATCTAATGCTATTATCTCTTGTGTGTGATTCTCATTAGTACCAATGCTTTATACGTAACTAATATATTATCTCTTGTGTGTGATCTACATTAGTACCAATGCTTTTATACGTAATCTAATGATTATCTCTTTGTGTGTGATTCTACATTAGTACCAATGCTTTTTATACGTAATCTAATGATATATCTCTTGTGTGTGATTCTAACATTAGTACCAATGCTTTTTATACGTAATCTAATGCTATTATCTCTTGTGTGTGATTCTACATTAGTAACCAATGCTTTTTATACGTAATCTATGCATTATCTCTTGTGTGTGATTCTACATTAGTACCAATGCTTTTTATACGTAATCTAATGCTATTATCTCTTGTGTGTGATTCTACATTAGTACCAATGCTTTTTATACGTAATCTAATGCTATTATCTCTTGTGTGTGATTCTACATTAGTACCAATGCTTTTTATACGTAATCTAATGATATTATCTCTTGTGTGTGATTCTACATTAGTACCAATGCTTTTTATACGTAATCTAATGATATTATCTCTTGTGTGTGATTCTACATTAGTACCAATGCTTTTTATACGTAATCTAATGATATTATCTCTTGTGTGTGATTCTACATTAGTACCAATGCTTTTATACGTAATCTAATGATATTATCTCTTGTGTGATTCTACATTAGTACCAATGCTTTTTATACGTAATCTAATGATATTATCTCTTGTGTGTGATTCTACATTAGTACCAATGCTTTTTATACGTAATCTAATGATATTATCTCTTGTGTGTGATTCTACATTAGTACCAATGCTTTTTATACGTAATCTAATGATATTATCTCTTGTGTGTGATTCTACATTAGTACCAATGCTTTTTATACGTAATCTAATGATATTATCTCTTGTGTGTGATTCTACATTAGTACCAATGCTTTTTTATACGTAATCTAATGATATTATCTCTTGTGTGTGATTCTACATTAGTACCAATGCTTTTTAATACGTAATCTAATGATATTATCTCTTGTGTGTGATCTACATTAGTCCAATGCTTTTTATACGTAACTCTGTGATTCTACATTAGTACCAATGCTTTTTATACGTAATCTAATGATATTATCTCTTGTGTGTGATTCTACATTAGTACCAATGCTTTTTATACGTAATCTAATGCTATTATCTCTTGTGTGTGATTCTACATTATACCAATGCTTTTTATACGTAATCTAATGATATTATCTCTTGTGTGTGATTCTACATTAGTACCAATGCTTTTTATACGTAATCTAATGATATTATCTCTTGTGTGTGATTCTACATTAGTACCAATGCTTTTTATACGTAATCTAATGATATTATCTCTTGTGTGTGATTCTACATTAGTACCAATGCTTTTTATACGTAATCTAATGATATTATCTCTTGTGTGTGATTCTACATTAGTACCAATGCTTTTTATACGTAATCTAATGATATTATCTCTTGTGTGTGATTCTACATTAGTACCAATGCTTTTTATACGTAATCTAATGATATTATCTCTTGTGTGTGATTCTACATTAGTACCAATGCTTTTTATACGTAATCTAATGATATTATCTCTTGTGTGTGATTCTACATTAGTACCAATGCTTTTATACGTAATCTAATGATATTATCTCTTGTGTGTGATTCTACATTAGTACCAATGCTTTTTATACGTAATCTAATGCTATTATCTCTTGTGTGTGATTCTACATTAGTACCAATGCTTTTTATACGTAATCTAATGATATTATCTCTTGGTGTGATTCTACATTAGTACCAATGCTTTTTATACGTAATCTAATGATATTATCTCTTGTGTGTGATTCTACATTAGTACCAATGCTTTTTATACGTAATCTAATGATATTATCTCTTGTGTGTGATTCTACATTAGTACCAATGCTTTTTATACGTAATCTAATGATATTATCTCTTGTGTGTGATTCTACATTAGTACCAATGCTTTTTATACGTAATCTAATGATATTATCTCTTGTGTGTGATTCTACATTAGTACCAATGCTTTTTATACGTAATCTAATGATATTATCTCTTGTGTGTGATTCTACATTAGTACCAATGCTTTTTATACGTAATCTAATGATATTATCTCTTGTGTGTGATTCTACATTAGTACCAATGCCTTTTTATACGTAATCTAATGATATTATCTCTTGTGTGTGATTCTACATTAGTACCAATGCTTTTTATACGTAATCTAATGATATTATCTCTTGTGTGTGATTCTAATTAGTACCAATGCTTTTTATACGTAATCTAATGATATTATCTCTTGTGTGTGATTCTACATTAGTACCAATGCTTTTTATACGTAATCTAATGATATTATCTCTTGATTCTGCATTAGTACCAATGCTTTTTATACGTAATCTAATGATATTATCTCTTGTGTGTATTCTACATTAGTACCAATGCTTTTTATACGTAATCTAATGATATTATCTCTTGTGTGTGATTCTACATTAGTACCAATGCTTTTTATACGTAATCTAATGATATTATCTCTTTGTATTCTACATTAGTACCAATGCTTTTTATACGTAATCTAATGATATTATCTCTTGTGTGTGATTCTACATTAGTACCAATGCTTTTTTATACGTAATCTAATGATATTATCTCTTGTGTGTGATTCTACATTAGTACCAATGCTTTTTATACGTAATCTAATGCTATTATCTCTTGTTCTACATTAGTATGCTTTTTATACGTAATCTAATGATATTATCTCTTGTGATTCTACATTAGTACCAATGCTTTTTATACGTAATCTAATGATATTATCTCTTGTGTGATTCTGCATTAGTACCAATGCTTTTTATACGTAATCTAATGATATTATCTCTTGTGTGTATTCTACATTAGTACCAATGCTTTTTATACGTAATCTAATGATATTATCTCTTGTGTGTGATTCTACATTAGTACCAATGCTTTTTTATACGTAATCTAATGATATTATCTCTTGTGTGTGATTCTACATTAGTACCAATGCTTTTTATACGTAATCTAATGATATTATCTCTTGTGTGATTCTACATTAGTACCAATGCTTTTATACGTAATCTAATGATATTATCTCTTGTGTGTATTCTACATTAGTACCAATGCTTTTTATACGTAATCTAATGATATTATCTCTTGTGTGATTCTACATTAGTACCAATGCTTTTTATACGTAATCTAATGATATTATCTCTTGCGCTATTCTGCATTAGTACCAATGCTTTTTATACGTAATCTAATGATATTTTGCTTTTTATACGTAATCTATGATATTATTCTGCATTAGTACCAATGCTTTTTATACGTAATCTAATGATATTATCTCTTGCGCTATTCTGCATTAGTACCAATGCTTTTTATACGTAATCTAATGATATTATCTCTTGCGCGCTATTCTGCATTAGTACCAATGCTTTTTATACGTAATCTAATGATATTATCTCTTGCGCTATTCTGCATTAGTACCAATGCTTTTTATACGTAATCTAATGATATTATCTATTAGTACCAATGCTTTTTATACGTATCTAATGATATTATCTCTTGCACGCTATTCTGCATTAGTACCAATGCTTTTTATACGTAATCTAATGATATTATCTCTTGCGCTGCATTAGTACCAATGCTTTTATACGTAATCTAATGATATTATCTCTTGCGCGCTATTCTGCATTATACCAATGCTTTTTATACGTAATCTAATGATATTATCTCTTGCGCGCTATTCTGCATTACTACCAATGCTTTTTATACGTAATCTAATGATATTATCTCTTGCACGCTATTCTACATTAGTACCAATGCTTTTATACGTAATCTAATGATATTATCTCTTGCGCGCTATTCTGCATTACTACCAATGCTTTTTATACGTAATCTAATGATATTATCTCTTGCGCGCTATTCTGCATTACTACCAATGCTTTTTATACGTAATCTAATGATATTATCTCTTGCGCGCTATTCTGCATTAGTACCAATGCTTTTTATACGTAATCTAATGATATTATCTCTTGCGCGCTATTCTGCATTACTACCAATGCTTTTATACGTAATCTAATGATATTATCTCTTGCGCGCTATTCTGCATTACTACCAATGCTTTTTATACCGAAAAAAAAAAGTAAAGTCGACGGGGCGGCCTAAAGTCGATTCAGCCAGTCAGCTAGGGAGTCTATCCCCTTTTCAATAGCGCTAGACCAAGGAGATTGTTTTAGCATCTGAGGTGGAGCGCCACACCTACCATCAGCTCCTTACTTTACCTCACAGATCCCTGTGCTACTCATACGCTGAGTTGGCGAGGACCGGTATCGAATCTAGGAACCTTGTGGGTTCTAGCCGAACGCTCTACCGACTGAGCTAACCCGGCCCATCATGATCTAATGATATTATCTCTTGCGCTCTATTCTGCATTACTACCAATGCTTTTAATACGTATCTAATGATATTATCTCTTGCGCGCTATTCTGCATTACTACCAATGCTTTTTATACGTAATCTAATGATATTATCTCTTGCGCGCTATTCTGCATTACTACCAATATTTGTCACATTCAGATAACCTCGATCTTTTCTAGTGTTCGTCGTACATTGTGACATTGATAAGATGGCGGACTCTAAATCTATTTGCAGCCAAATGTTGGAAATAAAAATCAACTGAATAAACAGAGAAACTTTGAATCGTGATTGTGTCAAATGGAAGAAATGAAATGTGAATGAAAAGCCAGAGAAACTGATAAACAAAAGTGTGAATGGTGTTTGATGAGAGCCAGTAGCGAAATGAAGATCGACGATTGAGTAGAGTCATTAATGGCTGTTCCACCCCTCCCCCACCCCTTCCTCTTCCTTCTCCTCGTCCCCCTCCTCCTGCTGCTGCTGCTGCGTTGGTCTTTAAGAAATTGGTATCTATTGATGTTTTCTTGTTAATCGACCTCATTTCGTCAATCATATGATCTTTTAAAAATGTCTTTATATATATATATATATATATATATATATATATATATATATATATTATATAGATAGATAGATAGATAGAT
>CM042177.1:17300686-17308186 GCA_023376005.1 Doryteuthis pealeii | reverse complement strand
CTACTTTATTGATTGGCCAACTGGAAGAAATTTCTACCTAATTTGTTCTTGTTCTTCTTGTTCTTGTTCTTCTTCTTCGCTTCATCCATTTCTTCTTTTTCATCGCTTCCTCCTGCTCCCCCTCCTCTTCTTTTTCTTCTTCTTTCCTTTTCTCTCTATTCATCTTTTCTTATATTTTTTCTCCTTCTTTCCTTTCTTTCTACTCTCTCTATACTGTTTTCTTCTTCTTCTTCTTCTTCTTCTTCTTCTTCTTCTTCTTCTTTCTTCTTCTTCTTCTTCTTCTTCTTTCCCCCATTTCTTTATTGTTGTTTCTCTTTTTCTATCTTTCTTTTTTCCCCCATTTCTTTATTGTTGTGTCTCTTTTTCTTTCTTTCTTTCTTTCTTTCTTTCTTTCTTTCTTTCTTCTTCTTCTTCTTCTTCTTCTTCTTCTTCTTCTTCTTCTTCTTCTTCTTCTTCTTCTTCTTCGTCTCTTTTCTTTCTTCTTTCTTCTTCTTCTTCTTCTTCTTCTTTATTATTATTATTATTATTATTATTTATTATTATTATTCATGTTGTATTCTTTTTTCTTTTTCTTTTTCTTCTTTTTCTCTCTTTTGTCTTTCTTTCTGTTTGTTGTTGTTGTTGTTGTTGTTGTTCTTCTTCTTCTTCTTCTTCTTCTTCTTCTTCTTCTTCTTCTTTTTAGAATTCTGTCTCAACCCACGACAGATGCCGGTGACAGCTTTTTGGAAGAACTCTCCAACAGCTCTGAAAGAAAACAAGCGTCCATTGACCTCCAGGATTTCGGCGGGAAAGACAGCCGTCGGGGTAAAACTTGACCATAAACCAAATCGATCAGCCCAATCAAAAAGAGTGAATATATTTGAATCATATGCCAACAGTCGCCATGTCAGATATCTGGCGCTGTATTTAGGAACCCGCATCCCCCTCCCACAAAAAAGCCCACTGGTCAGCCAATATGTAGATGGTGAAGATTTTCTGCAAGCATCAGACAGGCTGAAAACGGATTAGGCATGCGATATTTGGAGACGCAGACAGGATATGATGTCCGCCGCTGGTCGTCTGCTTTTTTTAAAGTTTGAAATTACGAGATTTTTTTAGGTGATTTTGTTCTTTTCGTTTATTTGTTGTTGTTTTTCTTGTCTTTATATTTATTTATTAATTCATTATTTTTTCTATTTCTTTTTTATCGATAAATATCGAAAAAATCGAAGTTTAGATTTTAACAACCTCCCTTCCCTGATGAATCAATTTTACTGGTAAAAAAGACAAATTTCTTGAAATAAATATTACTTTTTGAGTAATATAATTTGTTATCTATAAAGAAAGCTTTTTTTTACATGGAAGTAAAACAAACAAACAAACAAACAAACAAAAAACGTGTGTAGCAACATTGAAAATTATTTAAATAACATTGAATTTGGTATTTTTAGCAAACCTTCAACGGGTTTAATAACGACTGATATCTTGCAACTTTGAAAATTTGAAAATTTTGCTTAACTTTGAAAATTTTGCTAAACTTTGAAAATTTTGCTAAACTTTGAAAATTTTGCTTAAATTAGGATACTCTAAAATCAATGCCGAAATCTTATAAAAACACTTCCAAATCGACCTGTTTTGACTATGTTTTGACAGAAGTAAAATAAATCTTAAAAACTATGAAATGAACGTTCCAACCGTTGTTTCTAGCAAGGGTCCACATGCTCTTACACTTTACCTGATAGTTGGCACGGTCGAAACATCCGATATATATATATATATATATATATATATATATATATATATATATATATATATATATATATATATATATATATATATGATGTAGGTCCTTGCTGGGCGGCCCACACTGGCATGTCCATGTGTTGGCTTCCACAGGAGAACATCACTTATGAGTTCGTCCTTGCTTCTCCATCAGTCCCCTGCATGCCTAGTCCGTCTCACTCGGATGGTCTGTGAGATAGGGGGCAGGTGATCATACAGCTGCTCCCTTGTGGGATGCTGTTTCCACGACTTGTTCAGAACTGCTCGCAGCATTCTTGTGCAGCTCCCATCTAGCTTATTCTCGAGGCGCCTCGTTAGGGTCCAGGTAGTGCAGCCATACAGCAGTACTGATATGACTACAGCCTGGAAGAGATGTCGCTTTAGCTTGTCAGTGAGATCAGACTTCCATATGACAGACAATTTGTTTGTGGCCATCCATGCCTTTCCTATTCGTGTGTTAATATCGTTATCTGTGGATGAGATATTACTACCCAGGTATGTGAATTGTTCTACTGGCTTAAGGGGCTTACCGTCTAACGTGGAGATGTCTCCTTTCTTTCTGAAGCTCATGAACTCTGTTTTAGTAGAGTTCACATGCGGGCCGATGCTTTTTGCTGCCTCCTCCAGGCTATGCAGTAGTGTCTCAGCCTGTGCCGGTGTATCTGCAAGCTACATCGACCAGCTATGTAAAGATGCTGGCTGCAGCGAAGAAGAACTCCCTGGGGCGATGAATAATAGGGAAGGTTGGCGAGAGATTGTCATGGATATCCGTGCTGCCTGCACGACATGATGATGATGATGATATAAAGTGAAAATGGAAGCGAATCCGACGGTATGTTGAAAGAAAAAAAATAAAGGAAAGAAAATGCTGAATGGATAAAATAATTTTATTTTATTTTACTAACACGTGTTTCGACCAGGAGTTTATCTATATACATATGTACTCTATTTCTTATTATTATTATTTTAGATACCAAATAGAATAACAATAATAGAAAACTACAAAGGCCGTTATTCCTTGTATACTAAAAAAAATGTTGTAGCTTTCTATTATTGTTATTTTATTTTGTATTTAAAATAATAATAGATATACATATGTACATAGATAAACTGCTGGCTGAAACACATGTCAGTAAAATAAAATAAAATAAAATCTATTTTATCTATTCAGCATTTTCTTTCCTTTATTTTTCCTTTCAACACACACACACACACACACACACACACCACACACATATATATATATATATATATATATATATATATATATATATATATATATATGAAGAGAAATGGAAGTGAATCCGATGGTGTGTAGTATAGTGAGAAATGTGAAAAAACACAGGTTTTAATAAAATGAGTGGTAAGTTTAACAAAAGCCCTGAAGAAGATCTACTTAACTGATCGAAACACTGTAGCGTCGGCTAATAAACTTACCACTCATTTTATTTAAACCTGTGTTTTTTCAAATTTCTCACAATACTACATATATGTATATTCTCTTTATTTCTTTTTTCTTCCTTTCTTTCTTTATATTTTTTACCTTTCTTTATTTTTTTCCCTTTTTTCTTCCTTCCTTTCTTTATTTATCTCTTTCATTTTCTTTCCTTCTGTATTAATTTCTCAGTTTTCCATCTAAGTCTAGCCACACCGAGGAGACGTGATACGTTGAAACACAGTATCTGTGGATGACTAATACATACTCCCAAACCTGGTAGAGCTCTTTAGAAGGAAATGTTGCTGACAATCACCGTATATGCTTAAGCAAGGCTCTCCTATTAATGGATACGAGCTCTATGATGACCTTGACATATATGCCTATGTATTTATCAGTTAAAATTCCGCTTTTTGATTGTAGGTGCTGATGACGGTAGGGTTAGGGACTTCGTTTAAAAATCGGCCGGGTTTGGATCTCAGCTGAAGGTAGTCTGTAAGTTTAGCCACACTGAAGAGACGTGATACGTCAAAACACAGTATCTGTGGATGACTATATATATTTTGCAAAAATAAAGAAAATCGTCACAAATGGCAGATATTCATTGAGCTTTTTACTTCCCTGTCACAAGACAACACAATTTTTATTTCATACCCGAAAACATTCTGTCTATCTATCTATCTATCTATCTATCTATCTATCTATCTAGATCCTCTTAACTGAACTCAAAAGGTATTCATCCAACATTTAAAATTAAACATGAAACACATTTCTCTCCCTCCCCCTTTCTCTCTCTCTCTCTCACTCTCTATCTATCTATCTATCTATCTATCTATCTATCTATCTATCTCACTATGTAAATTATCTATCTATCCCAGTCGGTTAACCATGCACCTATTGGATAGATATATAGACATATATGACGATACACAGATGGATATATTGATAGATATGGTCAGATAAAATTGATACATATATCTGAAGGACATTTCACAGACTGAAACAACGTTATAGAACAAAAGAAATATATATATATATATATATATATATATATATATATATATATATATATATATTATATATATATATATACTGACATAAAAAGATGAAAAAAATCTGAACAAAAAGAAGCGAAATGATTAGATCGATGTGAACCTCAGGTATTCAAGCAACAAATAATGGAATTCACGTGTCCTCTTGCATTTTAAGTGAACCTTTTCTCATACCTTTCATTTTTCGGTTCGTTCTTTTTTTTTCTATTCGATTAGGGGTGGCTGCCTTTCCCATTCATTATATTCAATACATGTCAGAATTTCTAGCACAATGGAGAATTTTGGCTTCGGAGAGCCAAACCCCGAAAAAACCTATTCGTCTCCGTTAGGCGACCTTTTTTTTCTTCTTCTTTGGTTTCTTTTTCTTCTTTCCGTAGAGTCTAAATGCACTTTTGTTTAAGCATATCTTTTTAACCCTCCATTAAAAAATATTTATTTATTTCTTCTTCTTCTTCTTCTTCTTCTTCTTCTTCTTCTTCTTCTTCTTCTTCTCTCTCTCTCTCTCTCTGTTTGCATTGTCTTTCATTTTATTATCTTTCGATCCTCTCACCCACTCTCTCTCTATTGTTGTTGTTGTTGCTGTTGATCTTCTTCTTCTTCTTCTTCTTCTTCTTCTTCTTCTTCTTCTTCTTCCGTTTTATTGCAGATTTTCTTTTCTTTTTCTTCTTCTTCTTCTTCTTCTTCTTCTTCTTCTTCTTCTTCTTCTTCTTCTTCTTCTTCTTCTTCTTCTTCTTCTTCTTCTTCTTCCGTTTTCATTTATTGCAGATTTTCTTTTCTGTTACTTTCTCTTCTTCTTCTTCTTCTTCTTCTTCTTCTTCTTCTTCTTCTTCTTCTTCTTCTTCTTCTTCTTCTTCTTCTTCTCACCTTTTTTCTTCTCATTATTATTATTGATATCATTATATATCCTTTCACGCCAGCTATATTATTGCAAGTTTTTTTTACACCAACGTTAGATAGTGGTATTTCAACAAGTCTCCTCAAGTCTTCAGGTTTTGTGAAAATTTAATTTCTTAAAGTTCCAAGCGCACCAACTACAATTGTTATCACTTTCACTCACATATTTCACAGCTTTTTCAATTCTCTAGCAAGGTTCAGGTATTTGTCCATCTTTTTGTTTTCTTTCAACTTCACCCTGTGATCTGCTGGAACCGTAAAGACCACCAGTTAGCACGTTCTCTTTTTTATTGTTAATCAACACTAGGTCTGGTCTCCTGGTTGAGATAGGGTGATCCGTCTTTATCTTGAAGTCCTAGATTATTATTATTATTATTAGTTTTCACACCTGTCGTAGCTGGTGGTACACTGATGACTGAATGACAGCAAGTCTCATTAGGTTTCCAGGACTCTTCTGAGTATTCTAACCGATCCCAACAGTGCTATAGTTTGGATGGTCTCGATTCTTCTTCTGATTTCCAATTCAACCAAATTCTTTTCCAAAAATTTTGGGGATCGTTCCGAGGGCACTAATTGCAAATGTTACGACCTTCACCTGCATGTTTCAAAGTTTCCATAGTTCTCTGGCAAGGTCTAAGTATTTGTCAATCTTTTCGCTTTCATTCATTTTCACTTGGTGGTCAGCCAGGACGGCAAAATCTACGAAAAGGTTCTCTTTTTCTTGTCAATCAATACTAGGCCCGGTCTTCTGGCCGGGATTAAGTGATCCGTCTGTACCTCGAAGTCCAGAGAGTTTTATGCGTATCATTCTCTAAGACAGGTTTAGGTTTATTTACATACCATTTGATTGTATGGTGAAAATTGAATTTCTTGCACAATTCCCAGTGGATTACCTCTCCCATGGAGTCGTGCTTAGTCTTGTACTCTCTTTGAGTTAGTTTTCTGCATTCGCTTATTATATGGTTGACTGTTCGTCTTTATCCCCACACATTCTGCACTTGATATTCAGCTGCGTCTTATCTATTTTTGCCTTTATATAGTTTGTTCTTATGGCATTGTCTTGTGCTGCAATTAAGAGAGATTCAATTCTCTTAATTATTATTATTATTATTATTATTATTATTATTATTAGTAGTAGTAGTACTACTACTACTACTACTACAACAAACTATTTCTTTCTCAATTTTCTTCTTCATAATCCTCATCACCATTTTCTTTTTCTACATCCTAGTCATCCTCTTCTTAAATTATTATTATTATTATTTACTCCTTTTGAGTTTTCACATCAGCATTAGCTGATGGCCTTTCACTGGAGTCTGAGTGACAGCAAGTCTCCTCAAGTCTTCAGGACTCTTCTGAGTATTCTGGCAGATTGCAGCAATGCAGTGTTCTGAATGGTTTCAATCCTCCCTCTGATTTCCAAACTTTCCAAACCCTTTTCCAATCCTTTTGGGACTGTTCCAAGTGCACCAACTACAATTGGTATCACTTTCACTTTCATATTCCATAACTTTTACAGTTCTCTGGCAAGGTCTAGATATTTGTCCATTTTTTCATTTTCCTTTAGCTTCACCCTGTGATCTGCTGGCACTGCAAAATCCACCAGTTGGCAAGTTCTTTCTCTTTTGTTAATCAACACAAGGTCTGGCCTTCTTGCTGGGATAAGGTGATCCGTTTTTATTATTATTATTATTATTATTATTAATACTACTACTACTACAACAAACTATTTCTTTCTCAATTTTCTTCTTCATAATCCTCATCACCATTTTCTTTTTCTACATCCTAGTCATCCTCTTCTTAAATCATTATTATTATTATTATTATTATTATTATTATTATTATTATTATTATTATTATTATTTCAGGGTCATTTTTATTTGTTTTTTTAATTTTTTGTTTTGTTCTTTCAATCAGATTATATAGCCAGTGAGTGTACCCACGTTCTATATTCTTATCATGAATTACATTATACGCTGGAAAAAGAAAAATTTTCTCCATCAATAACGAAAACTTGATTCATGCCAATGGTTCTGCGTCCCTCTCTCTCTCAATAGGACGTTTTTTCTAATCATGTTTTCTTTTTTCTCCTCTTTCCTTTTTTTTCTTTCTTTTTTAGAAGCCTGACCATTTTTCGCGATATATGAGGAATTCGGAATGAAATATGGTGAAGAAATTGTAGAAAGGAAACGAAACCGGCTTTTAGCAGAGAAAAACAGAAGGGAACTGACGAACAGAATCATTACAACCGATTTTTGGTCGTTATTTTTTTTTAGGCAGAAATACTCTATTTTCCAGAACTTATAATGGAATATCAAAAGTATTTTCATTTTTAGACCTCTACTTTAGACATACACA
>CM042177.1:17263186-17295686 GCA_023376005.1 Doryteuthis pealeii | reverse complement strand
TTAATTATGACCAATATGGGGGGTTCAAGTATTCTGTCAGGCCAATAGTATTGCCAGTGATTGGTTACAAGAGTCAATCACGTGACCTTGGCTAGTCTATAAATCTAAGTGGATATTTATAGCACATCTTATATACCAAATATGCCAACATTCTCGAGTTCGAGAAGGAGGTTCCTGAGTTCCAAGAAGGTTCCCGAAGTCTCCTGAAGGCTCCCGAACTCGACAAGAAGGTTCCCGAGTTCGAGGAGGTTCCTGAATCTGATAAGAAATACCTGAAAAAAGGCCGAAACGTTGTGCAGATAAAAATAAAGATGAGGACAATAGTCCGAATAATCCAAATAAATAAATTAGCAAGCCTCATTTCCAAAATTCAGAGAAATTCTCAATTTAAAAAATCTTCTATTGAGTAAAATGGGGTTGGAATGAATCCGACAGAATGAGGTAAAATAAGGAATGAAAGAAAAAAATCAGACAAAAATGTGTAGTATATTTCGCTGGAATCTTAAATTCCGCTTCCTCAGCCTTTATTGAATTACTTGTATGATCCTAATGATTCAATAAAGGCTGAGGAAGCGGAATTTAACATTCCAGCGAAATATACTACACATTTTTGTCTGAGTTTTGTTCTTTCATTCCTTATTTTACCAAATCTTCTATTGTAATTCTTCTGTGAGCCAAAATATGCGTAATAACTGAATCCACCATTTCAGGCGTGTTAAACATTGTGTGGCTATTTTTTATTACTAAAACATGCTTCGTTGTATACATTTTACATTTCATTATAGACCTCTATTCAAGCCTAGAGCACTCTGTTTGATTTGCCGCCGTTTTGAATAGCCGCAAAACAAATATTGTTTTAGTTAGACATACTTATCACAAAAATTAATTATAAAAATTGCTGTTATGTTTAGAATGCACTGACTATATACCGTGCAGTCATTCAAAACGTCACCTAGTCACCCTGGACGCCTATGGTTTGAGGGCGCCTTTAATATGTCTGAGATAGTAGGACAGAAAAAAGTGTTAATTTGTGAGCATTCATTGACTATTCATTTAGATATAATTACAAATTTTTGAGTAACATATAAATTTATGACCGGACTAATTGGCATAAGTAAAAGGTGCCTGACGTCTGCGGGAGAGACATGAGGATATGCCACATTGACGCATACACGTGGGAGGTAAATGTAGAAAAACCGAGAAGCCTGGTGCCTCAATTTTAAACAAAGCACGAAGAGGAGTGAGTTGGGGATGAGAGTAGTCTCCTCAGCAAAGAGAGCCAGAAAGAAGGAGAGAAAACAACAGCCCCAGCAAGTATCACTGTTTGTGTGCAGTCAGGACACAAGGGATGGCCATCTCAGCCACTTGCGTAGATGCAGATAAAAACATTTTTGGACACTACATCATTGTCCTTAGTGAACGGAAAGATGCCAATAATAAAATTATGACAACAGAAGGGGATGATGAAAAGTTCTTGACCGAACTAAAAGGGGAATGACCAAGAACTGCGAAAAATTTTTTTAGTTTTTCTCTTCAATTATTATTATTAGTTTTAGGGGCAGGTGGCTCACAGGGGCTAAGTGACAGCAAGATTCCTCAGGTCTCCAGGACTCTTCTATGTATCCTAACCGATCCCAACAGTGTTGTAGTTTGGATGGTCTCGATTCTTCCTCTGATTTTCAATTCACCCAAATTCTTTGCCAGAGCTTTAGAGACCGTTCCAAGGGCACCAATTACAATTGGTACGAACTTCACCTTCAAGTTCCACAGTTTTCTCAATTCTCTGGCAAGGTATATTTCGCTTTTTTTCTTTCATTTTCACTCGGTAGTCGGGACGGCAAAATCTACGAGATGATAGATTTTCTTCTTCTTGTCAATTAATACTAGATTCGGTCCTGGCCGGCATTAGGTGATCCGTCTGTACCTTGAAGTCCCAGAGAACTTTGTTATTATTATTATTATTATTATTATTATTATTGTTGTTGTTGTTATTGTTGTTGCTGTTGTTGTTGTATAATTTTCAACTTTTATTTCAGTTTCTTAGAATCCTTCACATCTTGAGGAAAGGTAGGTGTTACCCATCGATTCGCAAAGGATATGATGCAACACAAAAATATCGCGATTGAAACTTGGATTTTTTTTCAAATTTTAAATTCAAATAAAGACATATGTATTTCTCTGAATTTTTGAGATGAGGCTTGATAATTAGTATCATTTGGATTATTCGGACTATTGTCCTCATCTTTATTGTTATTATACAACGTTTCGGTCTATGTGCCCTCCGACAGACTTCGGATATTACTTGTCGGACTCGGGAATCTTCTAGAATTCGGGAACCTTCTTGACGAACTTGGGAACGCTCTTGACGTAATCGGGTTGAAAGTTCCGTGATGGCTCCCGATTACAACAAGAAAGTTCCATGGCGAATGGAAGGGTAAATACCTACCTTTACTCACCGTATGAAGGATTGTAAGAAACCGAAATAAAAGATGAAATAAAGATGGGGACAATAGTCCGACTAATCCAAATAATACTAAGACGTAGGTATTATCCAACCCGTTCGACACTGGTAGGATGTGACACAAGGTCGTAAGTATGGAGCTTCCAAACTGGGCCGAACTCGCTATTCAGTTGTAATGGATCTTTGAGACTAGATTGCCAGCGATTACATCGCGATCGGACGTCCAGGTATTTACCCAATCCGTTCGCCACGAATAGGATGTGACACAAGGTCGCAAGTAAGGGGCATCCTGCGAGGTAGCATGGTCAAAATATAATTTTTTGCACAATTCCTAGTGGATCACCTTACATATTTGTATATAATTGTATTATCTTTTCAAATAACTAAAACCTTTTCTGGTTGTCCAAGTCATTAAATGACATTATTAAAAAATTAATTAAAATGTGTGGGCTCAATCTGAACAATCACCCATGAGGCTTACAGCTAGAGGGAACCTTTCATGGTCTGAGACAGTGGGACAGAATGTCAGTTGGTAAGCTTTCATTAATAATCAAATATAATTACAAAGTTATAAGTAACATATACATCTATGACAAAAGAAGAGGATAATGAAAAGTTCTCGGCCAGACAAAGAATCAAAAAATATTTTCTTTTTTTTCTTCTTTGATTTTTTCTCTGATATCCAGTTTCTCTAGTCTCGTTTCTAAATTTTGAACCATATGACCTTTTGCGATTTCGATTCGTGGGGACATTTTTTCCATTTACACCGTCAAAATCCGGTTAATTGTTTACAGACGATTTTTAGAGTTATAAAACTAACCCCTAACCCTAAACCCTAACCATAACCCTAACCCTAACCCCTACCAAACAACCGGATTTTTACGGAAAAGTGTCTCCACGAGTCGAGATCGTGGAAGGGGTGCCTTAAGGTCATATGGTCCTAAATTTTGAGGGACATTTATAAGTGCACCAATTATAATTGGTATCATTTTCACCCTCATATTCCACAGTTTTTTTTCAGTTCTCTGTTGAAGTCCATGTATTTGTTTATCTTTTCGTTTTCTTTCATCTTCCCCCTGTGATCTGCTGGGTCTGCAAAATATACCAGTTGGCAAGTTCTCTTTTTCTTATCAATCTTTTAACACATTACCCGAAAAAAAGAAAAACAAAAAAAAAAAAAAAAAAAAAAAAGAAAAACATTGGTTTCAACTGATTTAAGAATAATAAAAGATTACTTTAGGTTCTCTGAAATAGTCTATTATGCTTTCAACCTAAATCTTCTTTTGTTGTCATATATCTTATATATATACATATATATATATATTATATATTATATATATATATATATATATTGTTGGCATATTTCTTTCCATTAAGGACGATGGCGTATTGTAAAAAAAACAAAATAAATAATGATAAAAAAGATAAATAATCTGCATCTGCGCAAGTGACTGTACAAGCCAATTCTTGAGTGACAGTTTTTGAAGCGCTGACTGCACAAAAAATGTGATGCTTTCTGGGGCTGCTGTCTTTTTCCCCTCTTTCTCTTATATATGGGCAATTCATGTCAAATCGTCAAGGCCATGTCACCCACCCCCTTCAATTTTGTACAGGTGTAGAAAGGTTAAAATTAGATAATCCCCCAAAATTGAGCTTCCAATTCGAAATATTCGCCAGGTTATGTCGATTTTAAACTCGAAAAATTTGAGGGTGTGCGGGAAAAATGGCGACATTTTGTAATCTATTTTTGTCTATAAAATGTGTTCTATAGCCCTCTTACTTCTAAAAATTGGTTTATAGAAGTTTTTAGGCCTGAGGAATCCAAAAATGTTATCAAAATAGGCATAAATTTAACCCTTTTCACGTTATTAATGATTTCTGCAAGATCAATAAGTGAAAAAATCACAATGTGGCACTACATATAATTTTCTTTTTCCTTTAAATTATTATTCTACATATATTGAACATTATTTGTACCAAAAATGGAGTTTGGTTTTTGCTCACAAGCGAAGTTACAACATCAGTTAAGATTTGGCACTTTTACGTACAGCCATTGAATAAGCACTATATGGAGCAAAATAACTGTCAGAGTTCGATAGAAATTATCAGGATGGTTGGATATATTTAAAATAATATACAAACAATATATTTCCTAGTATTAATCGTATTGCCTGCAAAATTCTGACAATATACAAACGTCAATATCAGCACCACATTTCATTTTAGAATTGAAAATTGGAAGGTAACAAAAATGATAACACTATCCTTGGTACCACCAATTTTCCCTGTGAAATTTAACCCCCTATATTTAACACAATGAAACTTGCAAAAGAATTAATATTATCTTGAAAAATTTTTTTTCCATTCGAAAGAAGAAACCCGAAACAAACTGCTGGTGATTTTAGAACGTTTTTTCAGCTTAAGAAAATAATGGAAATTATGATTGACAAACAATGTTTTCATTTTTGCACGTTAAATCAACTGAATTTTAACGTAGCCAAAAACGAGTTACGAAAAGAGGATTTTTTAAGAATTATATGAAAAATCAATTAATGTTTCGTTTTTCACAAATATTACCATAACTATTTACCTTTGGATGTAAATAGTTTTTTTCCTAAAATGTATTAAGGGAAATATTTTTTTACGAGTTCTACCCACCCCCTACTTTATTTCATGAGATATTAAAAAAAATAAAGCGTCAAAAAATGTTTTTACTTTTTTCTATAAAGATAAGAGTCTGAATAACTATATCAAAAATGTGTATGATATTCAAAGCAGTAGTTTTTGTAGAAAAAAAATCATGTATTCTGAAATAAAAAAGTGTAAGCCGTAACTTGTTGAAACTAAATTCAGTTGATTTAACGGTGCAAAAATGAAAACATTGTTTTTCAATCATAATTTCCATTATTTTCTTAAGCTGAAAAAACTTTCTAAAATCATCAGCAGTTTGTAGTTTTGTAGATTTGTAAAAAATTTAGTTTAAAAAAATTCTTCCAAACTATCGCTACGAATCTTTCAAAACTTTTCCTGCATTAAATGACCCACCGTGGTTGATATACCGTAAAAAAACACCCTCCCCAAACAACAACAACAACAATAATAATAATAATAATAATAATAATGATATTAATAGTAATAATAATAATACGAGATTTCCTGGGCATACCCAGTAGCTAGGGGGTAATCTCAGAAAGAGAAACTGCCACATTTGATAGCAACATGAAATTATGGAGGTCTGTGGAATGAGGAGCACACTTCTTCACCATTGCTCCCTGGTTCACTCTGACCCGTGGTGGTAGTACTGTTAGGGCTCCATCTATGGGTTCAATAGAAAATGTGTGTACAAAAGAAAACGGAGGTTAAAAATAGCTTCTGTCGTTCTCTCTGTCTCTCTCTCTCTGTCTCTCTATCTATCTGTCTATCTTTCTCTCTCTATCTCTTCTTTCTTTCTCATTTTCTTAAATAGAAATTTTTTTTACAAAAAAGAAAATTGAGTTAGAAAAATTCTTCCAAACTATCGCTACGAATCTTTCAAAAACTTTTCCCGGTATTAAATGACCCACTGAGGTTGATATGCCATAAAACTAAAGCCACAAACAAAACAAACGATAAATAATAGCTACAGAGAAACTTTAACAAATGTCTTTTCCTGGTTTTTTTTATCAACTAAGCTTCGAGAGCTCTTTGTAACATTTCACACCTATATCTCATCTCTTATTTTGTCTCTGTTGGTGCCAACTCAGCGTATGAGTAGCACAGTGATCTGTGCGGTAAAGTAAGGAACTGATGGTAGGTGTGGCGCTCCACCTCAGACGCAAAAACAATCTCATTGGTCTAGCGCTAGTGAAAGGGGATAACTCCCTCGCTGATTGGCTGATACCGACTTTAGGCCACCCGACGACTTTACTAAAGGGCTGGTTCAGCTCAGTTGGTAGAGCGTCCGTCTAGGAACCACAAGGTTCCTGGTTCGATACCAGCCCTCGCCAACTCAGAGTATGAGTAAGACAGGGATCTGTGCGATAAAGTAAGGAACTGGTGGTCGGTGTGGCGCTCCACCTCAGACGTAAAAACAATCACACTTGTCTAGCGCTAGTGAAAGGGGATAGACTCCCTCGCTGTGAGGCTGATACCGACTTTAGGCCACCCCGACGACTTATTTGTCTCTTGATACACGAATATTTTTAATTTTTTTATTTGCCGTAAAAAAACAAAAACAAATGAAAACAAACACATAAAATTGAAAAAAAAGTTTCAGTCTCATTATTTTTTGTTGGGATCTCATATTTTCGCACACTTCTTCATACCAGTCATGGTTAATACCATTTGACGTGTGATGCTATTACTAAGGCGACCCAGTCCGCGTCGACTATCGATTTTTACTACTGAATGACGAAATATAGCAAAGATCGATAATGCTCTCACAGTGATGAGCAAGAGACGGTGTTAAAAGACTCGGTACTTTTTCTACTTATGAGTCTATCACATTCCTGGAATTTATTCTTAAGTATATAGGTTCGGGTTGGGGTTGGGGATTTCAGAAAGGCGGGGGTGCAAATTTCTTCTTAAGAAGATGAAAAGTTCTTAAGATATGTTTCAAAACTTATTCTTCAGTCTTAAATTGCACCTACCGTAGAGCGGTAGATGGCTGGCATTCAAGCAGGTTAATGGGGGTACTCATCGTGATGTAGTCTTGGCAGGGTCAGTACTCCTTTCAGCACTAATGGTCCATTAATCTAACTAAAGTCTGAATTCAAATATCTGCCAAAGTGCAATTGAGGGTGCTAAGAAAGTCTTACGAGTAGTTACTATTTCATTACCCAACAGGTACTCTAATCACTCATCTGTTGCGTATCCCTGGGCCATATATATATATATATATATATATATATATATATATATATTATATATTTATATGATATCTTTTATTTATTTACTGATCTATCTAATTAATTCAATATATTTTATTTTATTTTACAACTGAAAAAAAAAAGTAAATAAATTCTTCTATTTGATCGTTTTTATTTTGAATTCAAGATAGTTACAATGTAGCAATATTCACCGGAAGTTAACCAGACAAGATTAGATATATATACATATAAAAATTCAAATCCATTCTCAACAGATATTACAAAGGTAAGAGACGGATTTTATCTTCTCTAATAACTTATAGAATAATTATATTAACTTGATGCTTCAAAGGAGTCTAATAATAGATGAGAAAAACTTTCTATCGGGGGACCCACTCTCAAAAAGTGTTTTAATACTTTTGAGAGGGGCCCCTTGAAAAGGATTTTTCATTTATCCCCCTAATTTTCTTCATTTTTATTTCATTCATTCATTCATTTTACCATTATTTTTTACTAAATAATTTAGAAGCATACGCGAAAACTTAAATGATATATATATATATATATATATATATATATATATATATTATATATATTCCTTAGGTAACCAGTCTAGGAGAGGATAACTGTGAATTCAAACCTTTTAAACTCCGCCTAAGAAATTGACATTGCGTCACATCCAGCTCGTGTGGAGGGGTTGTTAAACACACACACACACACACACACACACACACACACACACACACACACACACATATATATATATATATATATATATATATATATATATATATATATATATATACAACCCTCCGCACGTGCAGGATGTGACACAAGGTCAATTTCTTAAACGGAGTTCAACAGGTTTGAATTCAGGTTTTCCTAGCTGGAGGGAGATTAGGATTCACACCTTTTCCAAGGGTATTAGCGCTAAGTGAAATGCAATTACCACGTCCAAGATAAGCTCCCTCCAGCTAGGAAAAATCTGAATTCAAATCTGCTTAAGAAATTGACCTTGTGTCCCATCCTGCTCGTGCGTAGGGGTTGATATATATATATATATATATATATATATATATATATATATATATATATATATGTGTGTGTGTGTGTGTGTGTGTGTGTGTGTATTTAACAACCCCTCCGCACGAGCTGGATGTGACGCAAGGTCAATTTCAAGTTCAAATCATGGACGAGGCTGGTAGCATTTCACATAGCTCTAACACCTTTAGGAAAGGTATACAGAGAGTCAAGGGTTATTAACAGTCAGTGGTAAATTTCCACTGGCTCCCTTGACTCTAACATGACAGACCCGAATTTAATTCTACTTACAGGTACTGCTCACAAAATGTAACACTAATGACCATCTTATAATAAAAATGACTTAACGCATTTTATTTTTAATAATGATCATCTTACATCTCGTATGTAATATAAGTAAGTACAGCTAGTTTGATTCCTTTGAATGCGAAAAATCATACTAAACTTTAATAAAAGCGACCCCACTTTATTTTTAGTAATCTTACATCACGTATGTAATATAGCTTTGTACTGCTGGAGCTTCCGTAGGTGTGCCATGAGTGTTGAGGACAGTTGATCATCCTCTTATATTTTTATTCAATTACTTTCAATATTTTTTTGTTTTAATTGATTAAAAATACCTTTAGAAATAAATTACGTTCTTTTCTTTTTCACTTGTAGCACATTTTCACTATTCCTTTTCTTTTAAAGTTTAAATGATAAAATAATTATATGTTTATATACTGATGATGTACCTTGATCAAATTATTGCCCAGCTCACTGTGCCGTGAGATGAAAAAGTTTGAAAAACTCAGCTTTAAATACAAATAATTGTCCTAAACTTTAATAAAAGCGTCTCTTAATAATAACCATTTTACAACTCGTATGTAATATGAGTAAGTACTGTTAATTTGACTACTTTAAATATGAATAATTATCCCAAACTTTAATAACAGCGATTCTACATCCTTTACTTTTAATAATGACCATCTTATAAGTCATATGTAATATGAGTAAGTACTGCTTATTTGACTCCTTTGAATACGAAAAATTACCCTAAACTTTAATAAAAGCGACCCCACGTACTTTATTTTAACTAGCAAATATATGCACCCTCCGGGTGCAAGTATTTAAGTTTTGATATAATAAAATATCATATTAAATTAGAAAGGCTAATGAAACTGACTAAGAATGCAAATAAAAAGATCTGCAACAGAGGGGGTATAATCGAAAAATAGAACAACTTTGAAACTAACTATTCCATCATTTTCCATTACTCCCCTCTTTCATTGGTAAATTTTCCTAATTTAACTATTTAGTTAAAATAGGAAGTAAAGGATAATATTACAGTTATTTCTTCTTGTAAATAAATTTCTTTTAAGATTTATCCACGAGACTTTTGTTTATATTTCTTAAGATAAAACCAAACAATTAGAAATCAATAATACCAAGCACATATTTATTAAAATAAAATTTTAAATATCAATATGCAAATTAGCCTTCTCGTTCAAACTGTAAACCGCTATTTTGTTGTATATATAAATACAATTGCATGTTATTATTATGTAGATATGGTCAACAGTATTAATAATGTAAAACAATTTTTATTAATAACTTAAGGTTTAAAAGAATGAAATCATGGAGAATTTGACGTAAATAATTAAGGGAATTGTGACTTGAGTAGTAATATAGTTTCGGTTACAGACAGAAAAACACACAATCTCCATTATAATAAGATAATGGTAATTTTACATCTCGTATGTAGTATAGCTTAGTACTGCTGGTTTGATTACTTTAGATACAATTAATTGTCCTGAACTTTAATAAAAGCGACTGTATGTCATTTATTCTTAATAATAACCATTTTACAACTTATATGTAATATGGGTAAGTACTGCTAGTTTGACTCCTTTGAATATTAATAATCATCTAAACTTTAATAAAAGCAGATCTACCCTGTATGTTTTTTTAATAATGACCATCTTATAACCCGGATGGAATAGTGGTAAGTTCTGTAAGTTGAAATAATACTTCAATATACAAGATCGACTCATACAAAGAGATATACTGTAATATATATACTTTTATTTATATATATTTATATATGAGCAAACTCTCATCTCTTTTTTCTTTTCCAACTTGCTCTCTTTCGATTTAAAAGGTACTATACATTTTTCTTTTTCTTTCTTTTTCTTTCACTCTTTTCTTTTGTCTCTCATCTTCTTCCTTCTCCTCATCCTTCTACTCTTTGAATTTCTTTTATGTTTCCTATTTAAAAATTGTCACGTTTTCCCAACATCTTCACCCTCTCTCTCTCTCTCTCTCTCTCTCTCTCTCTCTCTCTCTCTCTCTCCTCTCTCTTTTTTTCTCTCTCTCTTCCTGCCTCCTCCCCCTACTTCTTCTCCTCTCACAACCCATCTCCCACCACATCTTCTCAACTTCCCTTTTTGTCTATTTAAATATCTTTTCTTTGCCCGAAAACTTCCAATCATGCCAGTTTAGTGATCGACTGAACTTGGACTCAATTCAAGCGTATCACTCCGCAGGCAAAAAGCCACTCAACTGAATACAATGAATCCGCGACAAGAACAAGTAACAAATAAACGCAATACTTGCAGTCTAATTTTGATATTAAGACTTTTTGGACCGTCCGGGCATTTTGATTTCCCCACGGCAAAGTTTCGCCAAGAGGTTTTTTAATTCATTCCACATCTCATTCTTTCACCGTTCGACGTAACTTTAAAAGAGTCTCCCGAAAACGGCCATATTGTTTTGTCTTTTGTCCTTTTTTATCTTTTATTTTTTATGTTTTTTGATTTTTCAGGCGTGTTTTGTTCTTCATTCTTTTAGGTTTTTTCTTTTTCTTTTTTTCTTTTTTCTATTTTTTTTCTTTTTCTTTTCTTCCGATTCTTTTTTCCCGTTTGATTTTTTTCTTTTCCTTCTGTTTTTTCCTTTTTTAAAAACCTTTCCGCCATTATTTTTCTTATTCATAATTTCTTCTTTCTTTTTCTTCTCTCTTTTCCTTCATTTTATCTTCGTTCTTTTTCCTCCTCTCTTTTTCCTTCATTTTGTCTTCTTACTTTTTCTTTTTTTTCTTGTTTTTTTTCCTTTTTATCTCCGTTATTTTTCCTTTATTTTCTTCTTTCTTTTCCCCTTTCTCTTTTTCCTTGATTTTGTTTTTGTTTTTCTTTCCCTTTCTCGTCTTTTACTTCCTTTTATCTCCTTCATTTTTCCTTCTTTATTTTCTTCTTTCTTTCTCTCTTTTTCCTTCATTTTGTCTTCATTCTTTTTTCCTTTTCTCACCTTTTTTCATTCCTTTTTTCTTCTTTCTTTTCTTCTTTCTTTTTCCTTCTTTCTTTTCTTCTTTCTTTTTTCTTCATTTTGTCATCTTTCTTTTTCTTTATTTTTCTCATTTTTTTTCCTTTTTTTCATCTCCTTTATTTTTTCTTCTTTATTTTCTTCTTTCTTTTTCCCTCTGTCTTTTTCCTTCATTTTGTCTTCTTTCTTTTTCTTTCGTTTTCTCGTTTTCTCCTTCTTTTCATCTTTAATTTTCCTTCTTTATTTTCTTTCTTTTTCCTTTTTTCTTTTATTTCTTTTTCCTCCTCTTTTTTCTTTTTGACATTTCCTTTTCTTTTCTTTTTCAGTTCAATTTATCTCTTTTCCATTCCCTCTTTCTTTTTCATTCTTTTTGTCACCTTTCTTTTTCATTCATTCTCCCTCTCTTTTTTTTCCCTTTTCGCCTCTTTATTTTTCCTTCTTCTATATATTTTTTGTTTCTTCTTTCGTTTCCCCGGTTTTTGCGTCTTTCTTTTCCGCTCTATTTTTTTGTTTTTTTCTTCTTTTCTCTCCTTCCTTTTTGGTTCCTTTTCTTTTCTTTCCCTTTTCTTTCCTTTCTCTTTTTCTTTTTTCTTTTCCTTTACCCACACTCTTTCACATTTACCTTCCCTCTTTTTTCTTTCTTTTTTTGAAGGTCTAAAAATAATTTTAATTTTTGTGTGTTCCATTCCCAATAGACACCCATCATCTGTGGCTTTGTCTCTGAATAAGATAAACCTAGTAAATAACTACGTGTATATTCTTGTATAGGTCGAATTTTAAAGCCATGCTTATTAGGCGAAATTTTAGCACTGACCGATACATGAGTAATCATTTTAATCTATATCTATCTACCTATACATATATAAAGGACAGTTATGTACGGCCACCTGCCACATACCACACAAACCATCAGAGTAAGACGGACAAGACACGCGGGACACTGCTGGAGAAGCAAGGACGAACTCATAAGCGACGTCCTCCTGTGGAAGCCAGCAAATGGACAAGCCAGTGTGGGCCGACCAGCAAAAACGTACATTGATCAGCTTTGTGCGGATGCAGGATGCTGCATAGAGGACCTTCCGAGAATGATGAGCGATAGGGACGGATGGAGAGAGATTGTTATGGATATCCGCGCTGAAAGCGCGACATGATGATGATGACGTATATATGTGTACGTGTACGTGTGTGTGTGTTCGGAGGTGGAAAAGGAGGAGCAAACTATGAAAATAAAACAATATATATACACATTCACTATCACCAGATCTTAATTTTTGTGTTGAAAATTATGAAGACTTGAGTTTGAACCTATCAACCTCTGTGGGTCATTTAATGCCAGAAAGGGTTATATATATATTTATCAACCCCTGCGCACGAGCAGGATGTGACACAAGGTCAATTTATTAAACGGAGTTCAACAGGTTTGAATTCAGAGTTTTCCTTCTCCTAGACCGATTGCCTAACCAAGGTTAAAGATCCCAGTCTGTCCTACTATTTATCCATAGCTGGAGGGAGATTAGGATTCATACCTTTCCCAAGGGTATTAGCGCAAAGGGAAATGCTATTATCACGTCCAGGATTTGAAAGGGTTATATATAATATTTTTGCATATGGATTTCAGTCTTTAAAGTAGCGGTTTTATGGTTGTATTCGGTTATATTTTGTTAGATCTTGTTAAAAAGGTTGCTTATTTTTTAGAAATTCAAAATGTCTTCTGGGTTTGTATTTTTAAAGTGGTCTTTAATTTTTTTTGTCTGATAATATTTGGTTCGGGTTTGTCTGAGACTGTTGCAGTTTAGGAGGATGTGTTTGATAGTGAGTTGTACTGGGCATACTGGGGCGTCCTCCCCTTTTAAAAGATGTGCCCGATACGCAGTCTGGAGAGTATAATTTATTTTCTGTTTTTTTTCTGTGTCCTGTCGAACACTCATGAATAATTTCTTGTATCTCATGGAGCTTATGAATTTGATCATTCCATGATTTTTGCCAGTATATGAATTCATTGATAGCTGGTTTTAAATCTATATATGGAATTTTTGTGTTTGTCATCTGATCAATATTTTCGAAGATATTTAAAATTAAATTTACATTAAAATAACATTAAAATTCTACTTGGCCATTGTTAGGCGTTTCTAGTTAAAACGTCATAAAAATAAATTATGGAAGCTCAAAACAATCAACTTTTTCTTTTCATCTTTTTCATGTTCGTTACTGTTTATAAAATATTTGCGTTAATTTAGTTTTTTAATTACTGGGTTTCTTTCTTGATGTTCAAATATTAAATATATAATCATATATGGAATTTTTGTGTTAGTCATTTGATCAATATTTTCGAAGATCTTTTAAAATTAAATTTACATTAAAATAACATTAAAATACTACTTGGCCATTGTTAGGCGTTTCTAGCTAAAATTTCATCAAATAAATTATGGAAGCTTAAACCAATTTTTTCGTTTCATTTTTTTCATGTTAGTTACTGTTTATGAAATGATCACGTTAATTTATTTTTTTAATAACTGGGTTTCTTTCATGATGTTCAAATATTTAATATATAATCATTAGATCTTTAAAAAATTATACTAAATTAATAGTATACTAAATCAAGCAACAATCTATATACCCAATTAATAGATGAAATTCATTTAAAATATAAAACACCCAATTTTAAGTTTCAAATTTAATATTTTTAGATTTTAAAAACAAATAATTATTTAATAACAAGCCTACTTTAGTATTGTTATCTAATAATGTTTGGAGAAAAGTCAATTGAAAAGTTAGGCCCCTATCCTTTTAAACAGAACACATATCGATGTATAATCTGTTTTAACTGATAATCTAAAAATCAATTATATACATAAACAACAGTAAAAAAAATGTGTTGATAATTTTTAAAAATATATTGTCTTACTGAAATATGAGTGAGTAACTTATGTAAAACTCGTTCAAGTATGATTATCGTCGTAGGAAATGTATATGATAGGACGAGTTTAAGCCCTGGATGAGGCTGTTGGCATTTCACATAGAGCAAATACCTTTGTGAAAGGTATGCATCCAACTATTCTGTCTCCAGCTAGGGGTAAATTGTAAGACAGACTGAGATCTTTAACCTTGGTTAGGCAACCGGTCTAGGAAAAACAAAACTCTGAATTGAAACCTGTTAAACTCCGCTTAAGAAATTGACCTTGGGCCACATCTTACTCATGTGGAGAGGTTGGGTAAATATGTAAATATGCATATAGTTTAATCCTCCTTCCCCTCCTCCTCCTCATCATCGTTATCATCACCATGTCGAGCTAACAGCACTGATTCATATGACTCTCTCTTGCTAACTGTTCCTATCAGTCATCTCCCCGGGGAAATCCTCCTCACGACATAAACTATCTGCATAAAGCCGATCAATGTAAGTTTTTGTTTGTCAGCCAACACTGGTGTGTCTAAGTAAAGGTATCCGCAGGAGAACGTCACTTATGTGTTCGTTCTTACTCCTCCAGCAGTGTCCACCGTGTCTTGTTCGTCTTACTTGGATTATATATATATATATATATTGGCATTTCAGTCTCGGAAGACTATAATATAGTTTTTGTGCCCCTGAAGTTACAGCGCCTCTCGTGACTGTAAAGTCCAATGTTAGAAAAATATTCTCGACCACAGATGTCGCATGTGAGGGCTGTCCCTAAAGATGTTGATGTGCCGGTGCTTTGTTGCCGCTGCTTTCTTCTAAACCTCCTAGTTTCATGGTGTTGCGCCAGGGTGACTTCAGACATGATCAGTCCTCTACAGAGAGCCTACCGCCACCGAGGGTGGTCCTGAGCCAAATTTTCCCAGCTGGAAGGGGCAATGCCAAAATAATTGAGATCGTTCTTGCACACATCCCTGAAACGCAGCTGGGGCGACCAATTTGTCTCTTACCAGACGAAAGCTCTACATAAAGGGTATCATTCGGTATTCGTCCATCATCCATTCGGTGGACATGACCCAGCCATCGGAGACGACGCTGTTTCAGTAGAGCACACAAGCTGGGGAGTTGAGCTCTCTCTAGAACTGCTGTGTTTGTGAAACTTGGATAGTTTGTGTGATAAGAGATAAGTGGCCGTACAGTTGGTTTTTGTCGGGTGTTGCTTACAGAATGTATTTAAGACAGTACAAAATATCCTTACGTAGTTCCCATATAGCTTTTTGTCCAATCGTTTGGTTAAATTCCAAGTGGTTCATTTACGATCAATTCACGCTAAAAGCACCGGTTCCCGCTAGATCACTGAAGTTAAGCAGCGATAAGCCTGATCAATACTTATATGGGTGATCATTTAAGTAACATCAGGTACTGTAAGCAATCTGATATAAAAATGACTTGATTCGAGATTAAATGACACAAAAAGGATTGATAGACTGTAAAGCAAAACAATCAACCAGCCAAGTGATTCATCCATGCAGTAGCACTGACACGTCTACAGATTGGGAGAATTTTCGCTTTATCTTATCAGAGAGATCAGATTTCCACCTAATCGATAATCTGTCTATAGTCGTCCATGCCTTTCCTATGCATATATTTGTAATATATTGCCTGGTCAATCGGTTCGCACCTGGAGACCAGGCTGCACGCAGGAAGTGTATAGGTGTCAAATGTGGGCCTGGAAACAAAAACAGGATATGATTGAACTGACCTTCGTCACCTAGAGATGCAGGTGTACATTTGACACTGTGTAGGCATCCTATAGCGTCTGACTCATTTAGGTCCCTATTATATATATATATATATATATATATAATTAATGGTTGAGTTCTCTGAATAGGGACTTAATTGCAGATTCACCGTTATGGCGTCTAGCTAACCCTCGCGTTTGTTTACAAAACGTTTGAGGACTCTAGTGAATTTCATTTCCGCTTAGAAATGTAGCGATTAATTATTCTCCTGTATTTGACAGCTGCCTCTGGCCGTACGGGTTAAAGGTTTGGCGAACGAAAGTTCATTCGGGTCTCGAACCCGGCCAGAGGTAGCTGTTACGGTATAGCCACACTGAGGAAAGGTGAAACCTTGAAACACGTGTCTGTGGATTACTTATATATATATATATATATATATATATATATATACCTTGTCATGATATAATATCGACTGTATACATAATATCGACTTATACACGGATACAAACGATATTCCCTCATACAGTATCAAACATTTGGCTTCGTTGATTCACTTAGTGTTTTTATTTTATTTTGGGTTACCTCGTTGTGGTATGATATCGACTTATACACGGATATATACGACATTCTCTATACACTATTGAAAACCTACTCAACTGAATACAATGAATTTACTTGATTTCGTGATCATAAATAAATAGCCGACCTGTTATCCGAGATCGACTTATACACGGATACACACTGTTGGGTATTAAGCAGTTAACTTGATTAATTCCCCCAACATTAAGCTTTCCTTGTACACAGCTAAAAAATTACGTACGGGATTCGGTAAAGGTGCTAAAATACGAGATCGACTTATACACGGATACTGTTGGGTATTGAGCAGTTAACTCGATTGATTTCCCCACCATTAAGCTTTCCTTGTACACAGCTAAATTACTCACGTGATTTGGTAAAGTTTCAAAAATACTAGATCGACTAATACACGGATACATATTGTTGGGTATTTAGCAGTTAACTCGATTGATTCCTTCACCATTAAGCTTTCCTTGTACACAGCTACAAATTACGCACGTCTAGAATGAAAAAAATAGAGGGGGGAAATAAATATTCGACTCAACAGGTCCCTGTTGAGGGGGGGGTCAAAAGAAGCGAGTCAAACGCCTTCTCAACAATGTCGTCGTCGTCGTCGTTGTCAAAAATTTTAGCAGCTGAAAATCGCAACTCACTTCCTGCCGTCACCCCACTTCTACTCATACTACTGTTTCCCCTTAACACCCGGACGTATGCACCCCACAGACGAGACTGTCGAGCCAATCCCGGCCGCCGGAATCCTCGCATCTATCATCCGGGCACCTGGCGCTTACATAAGGGACTGTAGCATCTCGACTTCGCTACCAATGTGTCGCCCGTTCGCATTCTGAAGGACGCGGGTTCGATTCTACAGTCCTACATGCCAGGCAAAGCCTAGCCCGCTTCCTTCGAGAATACGGCAGGCCTTCACGTTCGCCACTCCCCTCGTGTTCTCTGTCACAGCACGTGATTCGGTAAAGCTGCAAGAATACGAGATCGACTTATACACGGATACATACTGTTTGGTATTGAGCAGTTAACTCGCTTGGTTCCTCCACCATTAAGCTTTCCCTGTACACTGCTGAAAATTACGCACATTGATCGGTAAAGTTACAAAAATAGATTGACTTATACATGGATACATACGGTCGGGTATGGAGCAGTTAACTCGCTTGGTTCCCTCACCTTTAAACTTTCTTTGTACACAGCTACAAATTACGCACTTGATTCGGTAAAGTCGCAAAAATACTAGATCGACTTATACACGGATACATACTGTGGGGTATTGAGCAGTTAACTCGATTGATTCCCCCACCATTAAGCATTACTTGCACACAGCTAAAAATTACGCACGTGAATTGTTAAAGTTGCAAAAATACTAGATCGACTTATACACGAATACATACTGTGGGGTATTGAGCAGTTAACTTGATTGATTCCCCCACCATTAAGCTTTCCTTGTACACAGCTAAAAATTACGCACACGACTTGGGAAAGTTGAAAAAGTTCGATTTATATGTTTGTCGTGAATATCTTTTCTTGTTGTTTTTCGGATGTCAAAGATAGGAATAGATTTTTCTAACGACATGTTTGAACATCAAACATATAATGTCCGTTTTGTTTTCTTGTTTCTTTTTGTTTTCATTTATTTTTTTGATTGTTTATTTTTTCCTTTTTTTCAACCTTATATTTCTTTCTTTCTTTCTTTTTCTTGTTGATGTTCATGAATAGTCGAGTGAAAATCTTTTCTTCTTATTTTTTCAACCCTTTTTTTTCTCTCTTTGTTTAATTCCCAAAAGCGAGAAGGAGATCTCTAAGTTTCCTGTCTTCACGACGTGTTTAATGCCTTTGTTTCATTACATTTCTTTTCAATTTATTTATACATTTATTTAATTTTTTATGGCGTGGGTAGCTCTTTTTAACTTCTGTTTTCTAATTTCACACATTCTGTTTTTTAAAATTTTCTTTTATTTTATTGGGGCACATGGTCTTGATGTGATAGCATTTGCAAGCTAGTCACGAAGACAAATTACTACCGAGTAGTAAGTTCGATCCTGACTAATGTCCCCCATATCAACTAAACGTTTCTTTGTCACACAGACATCAATTTCTTGGATTTTAGTAGGCTTAGCTTCTTTTAGCACACATACCTCAGTTTATTGTCTTTTAATGAACTTAGTTTAGTTTGTCACACATACCTCGATTTATTGTCTTTTGATAAGCTTATATAAGATGTAAAGTTCTTATATTAAAGTTATAAAAATCTAAATCTATTTTTTTTTACTGATTATATATATATATATATATATATATATATATATATATATATGAAACAGTAATGTTTAGGAGTTTATATTTAGGCATATAATTGTTTCATACAAATACAAATATAAGCAATCTGTAGAGCCAGCGGTGAGAGTGAGGAGGAGAAGCCCCCCACCCAATCCACTCAATTTCATGTTGCTGATTGTGAGGTGAGAGACATGTTGAATAAAACTGAGGATTGTCAACATTAAGCTCTGAGTCACAATTATTTCTATTTTGTTTTATACTTCAAATTACTCTAACAGTAACCTTCCAACGTGGCTACATGTGTGTACATAAAATATTATGACAAATTTAAAATAACAACAGACTTTATTCCGTGAGCGACGGAGAAAATACATTCACGACAAATATATGAACATGCATAAAGAAAGTAGGTGTAGGACTTGCGTCGTAAGGAATGTCACTTACTGGTAGCTAGTCGGGGGCCAAAGCTCCCCACTTAATAGATATAGACAACACGCGTTTATGTCATGTGTAGTCGTTGCTGGCCCGAGAGAAAAGAGTTTAGAATTCCCGGCTTCTGCCTAAATCTCTCGTACTCTATCGGCGAATAACTGCAGCAAGGGGACATAGCCCATTTGTACTTATGTCCACCCAGAATTATCATTTTACTGACCCAACACTTAGTTTAGTTTGGCACACATACCTCAGTATATTGTCTTGATTCGCTTGTTGGTACTTCTTTGGGCTGGGCAATTCCTTGCTTTCAATATTTAATTAATAAACCAACAACTTGGCGTTACTTTATCAAGCTTTTATTTCTTAGCCCATATTGATTCCGCCGCGAGGAGAGATCGACCCGTCAGAACCGACAAACAACGTCTACACTCCTTCAAAGCTGGGTTGAATCTGCTGACTAAAACTAAACCAATTCTCATGGCGCCCAATCGCGCGCCTCTTATGGGGTTAAGGGTTATTAACCGCCAACCAGGTGATTTTCTATAGACTACCTGATTTTATATCAAACAGACCTTAAGTTAAATATTGTAACTTACAGGTACGTTCACAATTTATAACTTTTCATAAATTGTAACAAAAAGGCATAATGTCATTAAGCATTTCCGGTTTATATAAATTTTGCCAATTCTGAATTTTCTTTTCTGTTAATTCTTATTAAAAAAAACTCTTTTTTTATTCAAATATTCATTTTTATCTAGATTCTTAAAAAATTAGAAAAATGTTAACATCTTTTAAAACATTGTTGTGGAAATTATTCAGCAGTTATTTCAGTCTACAAAAGTAAGGATTCTTTCGATTGAGAATAGACAGGGTAATTATAAGATCTTGTACTGTTTAAAAACTGTATTTCAATATCTTTCTATTTAATCTATAAACTGTGTCTCATTATTCAAAACGTAATGGAAATTGTAAGAAAGTCAATTACGCTAATATAAAACAACGGAAATTGCACAAAGTCATTTGAGTTCGTACACAGTGAGTACAAATCCAGTTTATTCCAGAACGTCCTATAAAGCTTTTGTTTGCCTTAATTCGCATTTTAGCCCTTTCTTCTTTTATCTTCTCATGTGTGACTCTTCTATTATAATAAAGGTGTCACATTTTTTAAAAATTTACACACGAGGCCGTACTTCAACATATTATACCATTCTGAAATCAGGCCGATTACGCGAGCAAATAAAAACATATTCCGAGACGAATCTGGACTCGCAATCTTGAAATTTTGGATTCCCAATTTTTAATTACTGCGATTTACACACACACACACACACACACACACACGAAGATATTAGAAGATCTGAAACACATGTCGTAAACGTAAAATAATAATAATAATAAGATTAAAAAAACATAATTCATTTAGCAGACCTTTTTTTTTATGAAATATTTAATTTTCTCCCGTTGGACCCATAAACAACATTATATATATATATATATATATATATATATATATATATATATATATATATATCTGTGAAAGAATTTGAGTCCAACCGAATTAAAACCAGAAATTGAAGCGGGCTATTAGACAAGGTGATTTTCAGTCCAGCAACATTAAAAGTGGAGAGTTCTAACGTAGTTTATGTGGAAGAGTATGTCTCTCCAGGGCTGGCCTGGTGAGTCATCTGAGAAAACACAAGGATACAGTGTCAAATGCTACTGGCACTCAAGTATGAAACAAAAAGAAAGAAAGAACAGGAAATGATCTCACTCGTGCACGAGTTGACAGCCAACATATTATGTATATATATGCACGTATATATATATATATATATATATTGAATTTTTGATTTTTTTTTTTGATAGAGGAATTATATATATAATTGATAATTTTTTTTGAATCATATTACCACGACCAGACAACTCGGCAAACACCATTTGCGACATCCGGAGCACTGGACAGCTGTTTCGACCTCCTTTGGTCTCATCAGCAGTGCATACCACAATCTCCGCCACTAGAGATTGAACTCGTGGACCACAGCGTGAAGAGCGGGGACTTAACACACTGGGCCACCAGCCCATGTCACAAACGGAGAATGCCAAATCATCCAGTCAATGGTAACATTAATTCAAATGCGCAGTCACTTAACCTATATTGCCATGTATCCTAACGAAGGATTACAGAGGCAAGGGCACCTCTAGGACAACGACTTCCCAATTCGGGCCTGCATCCACAGAACGAAACCTAATGGGCAAAGGGTATATATTGAATTTTTGATTTTTTTTTTTGATAGAGGAATTATATATATAATTGATAATTTTTTTTGAATCATATTACCACGACCAGACAACTCGGCAAACACCATTTGCGACATCCGGAGCACTGGACAGCTGTTTCGACCTCCTTTGGTCTCATCAGCAGTGCATACCACAATCTCCGCCACTAGAGATTGAACTCGTGGACCACAGCGTGAAGAGCGGGGACTTAACACACTGGGCCACCAGCCCATGTCACAAAAGGAGAATGCCAAATCATCCAGTCAATGGTAACATTAATTCAAATGCGCAGTCACTTAACCTATATTGCCATGTATCCTAACGAAGGATTACAGAGGGCAAGGGCACCTCTAGGACAACGACTTCCCAATTCGGGGCCTGCATCCACAGAACGAAACCTAATGGGCAAAGGGTATATATTGAATTTTTGATTTTTTTTTTTTGATAGAGGAATTATATATATAATTGATAATTTTTTTGAATCATATTACCACGACCAGACAACTCGGCAAACACCATTTGCGACATCCGGAGCACTGGACAGCTGTTTCGACCTCCTTTGGTCTCATCAGCAGTGCATACCACAATCTCCGCCACTAGAGATTGAACTCGTGGACCACAGCGTGAAGAGCGGGGACTTAACACACTGGGCCACCAGCCCATGTCACAAAAGGAGAATGCCAAATCATCCAGTCAATGGTAACATTAATTCAAATGCGCAGTCACTTAACCTATATTGCCATGTATCCTAACGAAGGATTACAGAGGGCAAGGGCACCTCTAGGACAACGACTTCCCAATTCGGGGCCTGCATCCACAGAACGAAACCTAATGGGCAAAGGGTATATATTGAATTTTTGATTTTTTTTTTTGATAGAGGAATTATATATATAATTGATAATTTTTTTTGAATCATATTACCACGACCAGACAACTCGGCAAACACCATTTGCGACATCCGGAGCACTGGACAGCTGTTTCGACCTCCTTTGGTCTCATCAGCAGTGCATACCACAATCTCCGCCACTAGAGATTGAACTCGTGGACCACAGCGTGAAGAGCGGGGACTTAACACACTGGGCCACCAGCCCATGTCACAAACGGAGAATGCCAAATCATCCAGTCAATGGTAACATTAATTCAAATGCCCTCTGTAATCCTTCGTTAGGATACATGGCAATATAGGTTAAGTGACTGCGCATTTGAATTAATGTTACCATTGACTGGATGATTTGGCATTCTCCGTTTGTGACATGGGCTGGTGGCCCAGTGTGTTAAGTCCCCGCTCTTCACGCTGTGGTCCACGAGTTCAATCTCTAGTGGCGGAGATTGTGGTATGCACTGCTGATGAGACCAAAGGAGGTCGAAACAGCTGTCCAGTGCTCCGGATGTCGCAAATGGTGTTTGCCGAGTTGTCTGGTCGTGGTAATATGATTCAAAAAAATTATCAATTATATATATATATATATATATATATATATGAAAAATGAATGGAAGTGAATCCGACAGTATGAAATAAATATTTTACAAAAAACAAACACATGATGTTAAAATTCGCTGACAGAAATCTGTTTCGACCCTTTATTGAAGTGGTCTTCCTCAAGAGCCTTGTTTTTTCTAAAATATTTATTTCATATATATATATATATATGCATGTATGTATGTAGGTGTATATATATATTCTAAACATAGAGTGGAATTCCAACACACCTAACACAGAAGTCCTTACAAATGCAGGATGCACAATCATTGAAACTCTCATCATAACGGCCCAAATGCGATGGGTCGGTCATATTGTGCGTATGAGTGATGCTAGATTGCCAAATCAACTCTTTTACGGTCAGCTGCGTGATCGCAAAAGGCCGCAGCTCAAGCCTTGGAAGAGGTATAAGGATTGCTTAAATAGCAATCTTGTAAAAATAGAAATAGATCCTTACAACTGGGAAAAGCTGGCATTGAAGAGAACTAACTGGAGAATTCATGTGGATGATAGCTGTACCGGTTTTGAGAGTGAAAGAATTGAGCATGAAAACCTCAAGCGTAAAACTTCGAAAGGATACACCTGTCATATTGGAGAGAACACGGAGGGTTGGAAATGTCAAACGTGGTCGAATACTGCTTTCTTAGGCTGGGTATGTCAATCATAGGAAATCTCATCAAGGACAATTCATGCACACTCCAGGAACATACAATGTGTCTTGTGTAATCTGTAACACAGTCTGTAAGTCAGTTTCTAGTCTCCTTCGTTTGTCATATTTGCGTCAAACTTTGTGGGTATGATGAGTCATTTGAGAGGAAAGGTTCTGGTGATGGGGTTATTGGATTGTAAGGGGCGGCAGTGATCTGTAAAGTTTATGCTACTGCTATATGCACGTATGTATTATATATTATATATATATATATATATATATATATATATGTTTGTATGTATATATATATTCACTATTTATATATGTCATCAGTCTTTCACTGTGCACACACACACACACACACACACACACACACACACACGTATACATATATCATCTTCACCCTTTCACTTTAACGATATTTATAAACTTTCATTATGTCTTGTCTTTTCTTTTTTGATTTAAAAAAATTCTTCACCCCTTTTTTTTGCACAGTTTTGTGGATTTTCTTTTCCAATTTTAAATCCCTTTTTTGTTCGGCTCCTATTGATCTCTAGATTGAAATAGCAACCTTTTTGCTGTTGTTATTCTCCATCTTCAACTCCCAGCCCCGACTCCCGATCGATTGAAAAGCCCCTCTGGTCGTACAGTGCGTTCCATTTTAAATTTAACTTTACACAACTGCAAAATTAAACAGTTTCTGATTCGATTTAGAGAGCGGGAAGGAAATATGGCGTCAACAAGAGAGCTAAAAATTCAACCCTAGCGTTTAAGTAACAAGCGGGAAAATAGCGGAACCCAATCGAATATTTTCAACGCTCATTTGAGTCGTCCATCTTGTGAAAAGTGTTTTTGTTTGTTCTGTGCATCGTCGCTTGTACGTCTCTAATTGTATCGAAATACAAGATATTTTGATTCTTTCATTTTCTCAATTTATTCTTTTCTCTCGTTGTTGTTGTTGTTGTTGTTGTTGTTGTTGCTTTTGTTGTTGTTGTTCTTTCTTTCATTCTTCTTCTTTTTCTTCTCTTTAATTTTTCTTCTTCTTCTTCTTCTTCTTCTTCTTCTTCTTCTTCTTCTTCTTCTTCTTCTTCTTCTTCTTCTCTTCTTCCTTTTTCTTTCATTCTTCTTCTTCTTCTTCATTCTTCTCTTCTTCTTTTCTTTTTCTTTCTTCTTTCTTTTTCTTCTTCTTCTTCTTCTCTTTTTCTTCTTCTTCTTCTTCTTTCTCTTCTTCTTCTTTCTTCTTTCTTCTTCTTCTTCTTCTTCTTCTTCTTTCTTCTTCTTCTTCTTTCTTCTTCTTTTCATTCTTCTTCTTCTTCCTCTTCTTCTTCCTTCTCTTTTTCTTTCATTTCTTCTTCTCTTTCATTCTTCTCTCTTTCATCCTTCTTTCTTTTATTCTTCTTTTATTCTTCTTTTTTCTCTTATTCTCTTTCTTCTTCTTCTCTTTCATTCTTCATCGAGTAGTATTTTTATTTTTTATTTATTTATTTTTTTATATTTTTTTCAAAAAAATAAAAATACTACTCTGATGAAGGTCGGCAAAATCTGTGTACGGAACATTTTATGCATTTTTCCTATTATTATTATTATCATCATCATTTCAACTCCATCTGATTATTTTAATAATAATAATAACATAAATCCGTATACATTTTGATAAACAGACCGAAACACATGTGTAAGTGATATCGATTAAAAGTGATATCGATAAAATTAATTTTTATCCATCTACATTTCTTTACTCATTTTTTCCTAATATTTATCTATCTATATTCGTCTGTACATCTCTCTCTCTCCTCCTCCATCTCTCTCTATCTTATTCTATACATTTTAGTCTGAACGTTATCTATCTGTCTATTAATTTTTGTGGGCGTGAGGTTTATTCAGTTTGGAGGGTTTATTATAAATTGTTAGTGCCAGTGTTAAATGGTATTTTATTTATGTTAGTTTTTGGTTTGGTTTGGTTTGTTTTATTTTACGGCATATCAACCTCAGTGGGTCATTTGATGCCGATAAAGTTTTGAAATAAATCAATTCTTAATGGATAATACACTTTTTTGATAAATACATTGTTCTATTTAACCCATAGATGGGACCCTAACAGGTACTACCACTCCGGGTCAGAGTGGACCAGGGAGCAATGGTGATGAAGGGGTGCTCCACATTCCACAAACCTCCAAAACTGGAACCTCGCCATCAGATAGAGTTTAACGTCATTCCAAGGACATGTAGACCCGTAACCACCGCCTTCTAGCACCCATATGATAAAAAGGGGTTGGGGCTTGCCATAAGGGCAATAGGGTTGGGAAAATCATATAGGTGCTATGGCTTGACGTGACCAGCCGATTGATCAGAGGGGGCCTTTCCAACCGCCCGTCTAGCCCAAGATAGGGCCAAAGTGTCATGTCATGAACTGCTCATCCACCTGGGCTCTATCCTTAAGCATCACGGGTTGCCACCCACAGCCAACAGGTGGCTCCATTGGGGGAGTCTTACCCCTCTGCAGAGGTGCAGTCGGTGCATTCTAACGCCCCAGCCGACAGGGCGGTTTGGAGGGTTTATTATAATTTGTTAGTGCCAGTGTTAAATGCTATTTTATTTATGTTAGTTTAAAAAAAAATAATACTAATTGCTCTTCGGATATTTTAGGCGTTTTTATTCTTATAGAGGATTTTTTTATGTTATGGTGGAGAATTTTCTATATCTCGGCTGATGGGAATTTGTCAAATCTATGTTGGATAACTGACAGTAGGTGTAGCACTCTAACTGCTCTAGCGCTATTGGAAAGGGGATAATTTTCCTACGCTGTCCGGCTGATGCTGATAATATAGCACTTCGTCGACTTAGATAAGACATTTACAACTATTGTTTTTGTTATAGGTGATATACCCTATTGACCAATGGAATGCGCCGACAGGTTACTATGAATAACAGACAATTGTGGCTTGGCAGTAAGCCAATGCGAGTGCCAATAACTCTGTTCGTCGGACGTAATTTCCACATCTCTCTATTGTAATTTGTCTACTTTCTGTTAATACATTTTTCTACATTTGCTACCCGTCGTTTTGTTCTTATTTGACCCCTTAAAACCTCACAACAGTTTTTCAACAAAGATGGCTTTGGTATTAAATAACCTATAAAAGTTGATATAGTATTAAAAACAAACAAAACCACACCTTATGCAACAAGGATGGTTTTGGCATTAAATAACCCACGAAGGTTGATATGCCATTAAACAAAGCAAGCAAACAACCAACTAAACCTCCGTTAAATTTCTACGCTGATAATAATAGACCGACTTTAACTACAACTGCTTATATTATTTGGATTATTCTGACTTTTGTACTCATCTTTAAAGGTTTAGCTCAGTCGGTAGAGTGTTCGGTTAGGTATCACAAGGTTCCGGGTTCGATACTGGCCCTCACCAACTCAGCCTTTGAGTAGCACCGGGATCTGTGCGGTAAAGTAATGAGCTGATGGTATATATGGCACTCTGCCTCAGACGCCAAAACAACCTCCTTGGTCTAGCTGTCTGGCTGATACTGACTATAGGCCACCCCGACGACGACTTATTGTTATATACACAACGTTTGAAAAAAACAACAAAAAACAACAAAAAACAAAAAACGCAATACGAGTCAGGGGAAAAAATAATACATTAGTATAAAAATGAAATAAAATAAATAAATAAATAAATAGCACTTCCACTACCAATTAACTCACACAACAATTGACACCCCTCTCCTATTCATGACCTCCTAACTCTCAGTATGAAAATGTTCACCGTTGAAACAAGAACTCAATCCAGCGTCCTGAATATGGTCTAACAGACCGAAACGTTATAACGTCGACATCACCACCTACAATAAACATCCATTTTGTACAACATACCGTATTCGTCTACCTTTCTCCACATACTGTCGGATTAATTTCCTCTTATTTCTCCCATTAGTATAGAGGTAAATACTATAGGTACAAAGAACGTTAGGTTTATGAGTTCCAAAAATTTACTCTGTATTGTCCTGTTGGACTCATAGCGCAACGGATATAGGGTTGATTTAATACATTTCTGAGTGACATCTTCAGGTTCAATCCTGGCCAAGGGTGATAATAACAGATTACTTAACATAGTTTAACAATTATAACAGGTCATTCATGGTTAACGAACAGTCTACCCATCGGGTGGTTGAATAAAGGGTTTGGTTCGAAGTTCCGTGAAGGTTCCCGAGTTCGACAAGAAACCCCTGACGAAGGCCGCATAGAAGATCAACCGAAACGTTGGTATATAACAATAAAGATGAGGACAACAGTCCAAGTAATACACATTATCAAGGCCTAACTAAAAAATGTTTTATATAGAGTAGCAAAATATGCGTCCTCCAGGTGCAAGTATTTAAGTTTTAATATAATAAAATATTATATTAAATTAGATAGGCTAATGAAACTAAATAAGAATGCAGATAAAAATATTTGAAACAAAGGGGGTATAATCGAAAAATAGAACAACTGAAACTTACTATTCTATCGCTCCCGTCTTTCATTGCTAAATTTTCTTAATTTAACTATTTAGTTAAAATTGGAAGAAAATAATAAAATTATAGCCATTTCTTCTTGTTAGTGGATTTTTTTTTAGAGTATTCCCCGAGACTTTGTTCATATTCATTAAGATAAAACCAAACAATTAGAAATAAATAATACTAAGCACATACTTATTAAAATCAAAATTTTAATATCGGATCATATGACCTTAAGGCACCTATCCGCGATCTCGACTCATGGGGACACTTTTCTCATTTACACTGTAAAAATCCGGTCGTTTGTTAGGGGTTAGGGTTAGAGGTTAGGTTTGGGTTAGGGTTTGGGGTTAGGCTTAGGGTTAGGGGTTAGTTTTATAATTAAAAAAAAACTCTAAAAATAGTCTGTAAACAATTAACCAGATTTTGACGGTGTAAATGGAAAAAATGTCCCCATGAATCAAAATCGCAAAAGGGGTGGCTTAAGGTCATATGGTCCTTAATATCAATATACAAATTAGCCTTCTCGTTCACATTGTAAACCGCTATTTTGTTGTATATATAAATATACAATATATATAATATAATATAATATAATATAATATATATATATATATATATATATATATATATATATATATATATATATATATATATATATATATATATATATATATTACTACTTGGTTAAATTAGGAAGTAAAGAATAAAACTAAAACATTTAGACAAATACTGTTCTTCTACATTTGGCATTAAATAATCCACGAAGGTTAAAATGCCATTAAACCAACGGAATATCCGTTCATTTTTATTTCCCCATAAAAAAGGCTTTGGAATTGCTTACCGCCTCAGGCGTCATAATTCGATTTTCCAGGCAATATGGCCGCCGCCTCCGCTGAATATCGACCGTTCGTTTAAACATCAAATATTTATTCATCTTTCCCATGTCTTACTTATCACGCTCGTAATAAAGTGATCCAATTAGTCCAGGCAACGGCCGGACACATCGACCCATCAAGGCTCACCTGACCACCACTTGGACGCTGGGGTCAGCTGACCTTACTCTATCCCTCGTCTGTTCTCTCCCCCACCCTCGCCGGACACTTAAGTGAACTGTCGCACGGTTCCACGTCAGTTACTAAAAGCACCTGAAATATTGTTGTTTTCTCTGGGTGGTCGAAGTGGCCATTACGATGACGAATTACTTGATCCAAAGGGTCACACAAGGGGATGCGTGTGCGTGGGTGTGTGGGGGATACATCTCCCACTCGAAACAAAGATGCAGGAACATTTGAAGCATGTCAAACAGATAGCTCGATTTCTTGAGTACCTGACATTTTACAAGCAGATGAATGTACAAACTATTAATGTGTATTTCATAAATGCTAGCAAAAATATGCGCCCCCTACCCGGATTCAAGTGTTTAAATTTGTTAAAAGTGTTATGAAATATTATAAACTAAAAACTAAATTAACAAAAAGACTGGGCCAGAGCTTATCAATTTAACAAAGAGCGAAAAAAAAAAAAAACGAAAAACTAAATGAAAAAAAAAACTATATAAGGATTACGTGGTATCACCCACAATTCAACCTAAAAGTGATAACGAAAATAGGCAAAATATCTAATCAACAAACATTCCAGTTAATCATACTCTACACAAAATTTTTGATAAGAACTAATATATATGTATAAATTTTGTGAAAAAAACCCCAAGAGAATATGTCGAAAATTCTTGAAGCCGACACTATAGCGTTTCGGTTTTATTTAAGGCATGAACAGGGATAACTTTCTCTTGTTTTTTCAAAAACTTTATACACATTTACATTGTCGGATTTTATAATATAGCTCGATTTTTTGAGTACCTGACATTTTACAAGCCGATGAATGTATAAACTATTAATGTGTATTTTATAAATGCTAGCAAAAATATGCGCCCCCTACCCGGATTCAAGTGTTTAAGTTTTAATGTTATTAAGATATTTTAAAATCTAATCAACAAACATATACTTTATCACCAATGCTTCTAAAAATAAACAAACATCCCAAAATCTTATATCCTTCGCCGAAGGATATAAGATTTTGGGATGTTTGTTTATTTTTAGAAGCATTGGTGAATAAAGTATATATTAATATTTATATTTTTGCTTGAAGGCAATTACAATGCGCATATCGCATTCACAGGAATTTCGCCGAAGAGCATAAAGCACCGTGTTTGTTGTTCACTTAGTGTTCCCTTGCCTCATATGGTAGAGACGTCCCAGTATCATTGACACGTTAATTTCACAGGAATTTCTCGGTGCTGTATTGGTGGCCGAGGCAGTATAGTTTCTGACTATCCTGCTGAAGTCCCGGTTTCGATTTCTGTCGGAGGGAGATCGTTAGTATACATCGCTGATGAGACTAAGTAAAGTCGAAACAGCTGCTGTACGATGTTCTACACGCCGAGTAATTCTTTGCGAGATTCACTTGTCAATATTATTTATCTTCTATAATTATCGAATTTTATGCGATATGCGCATTGTAATTGCCTTCAAGCAAAAATATAAATATTAATATATACTTTATTCACCAATGCTTCTAAAAATAAACAAACATCCCAAAATCGTATATAAAATATTATAAACTAAAAACTAACAAAATAAAAAAAAGGACCAGAGCTTTCCAATTTAACAAAGAGCAAAAGAACGAAAAACTAAATAGGAAAAACCAAAAACAAAACAAAAAATAGAAATAGAAGGTTAGTATTATCTGCGTTATTCGGACTATTGTCCTCATCTTTATTGTTATCTGTATAACGTTTCGGCTGATATGCCCTCCGGCCTTCTTCAGGTATTTCTTAACTTCGCAAATAGGGTTCCCGAGTCCGAAAAGAAGGTTCCCGAGTCCGACAAGGTTCCCGAGTTCGACAAGAAATACCTGAAGAAGGCCGGAGGGCATATCGGCCGAAACGTTGTACAGATAACAATAAAGATGAGGACAATAGTCCGAATAACACAGATAATACTAATCATCAAGCCTCATCTCAAACATTCAGAGAAATAGAAATCGAAGGATTATGTGGTATAAATCACCATTCAATCTACAGGTGTAGCGCTAGTGAAAAGGTATTGACTCCCTCGCTCTCTGGTTGATACCAATTTTAGGCCACACCGACGACTTTACTTTTACTTTTTGGATCAGGACTTCTTAGTGTGTCTAAAAGCTGAAAGCGTTGTAGAGATCGAGAATCAATGAGGGTAACTACACACAGTGACAGCTTACTGTGAGTCACGGGTTAAGACATCATCATCACCTTGTCGCACAAGAAGCACATTTATCCATGACAATATCTCGCCAACCGTTCCTATCCTTCATTGTTCTTGCGGGGCCCTCTCTGCAGTATCCGGTATCCGTACAGAGCTGGTCAATGTAGGTAGTTGCTGGGTGACCAACAATGAATGAACTGGGTACATACATACAAATAGACTGATAGGTACATACATTTGAACAGAGTGACATATACTTATACATATATATCAACAGACTGATATATATATATATATATATATATATATATATATATATATATATAATCCAAAAGTCCAGAGAAGAAATCTTCCTTAGGATACAAGAGTTTTATTTAAAAAAAACCTGTCGCAGTTTGAGAGCTCAATGTGTGCTCTTAATGTTAGAGTCACAGAGCAAATATATAAGTAAAGAAATAACAAAAGACTTAGAGATTTAGCGTTATAGTCTATTTCAGGGAGCTTAGACAAAGTGTCTAACTCTCCCGACTCATCAGATTCGCATCTTTTGTTATTTCTTTACTTATATATATATATATATATATATATATATATATAGTCTAGTCGTCGGGGCGGCCTAAAGTCGGTATCAGTCTGTCAGCGAGGGAGTCTATTCCCTTTTCAATAGCGCTAGACCAAGGAGATTGTTTTAGCGTCTGAGGTGGAGCGCCGCACCTACCATCAGCTCCTTACTTTACCGCACAGATCCTTGTGC
>CM042177.1:17243007-17258086 GCA_023376005.1 Doryteuthis pealeii | reverse complement strand
TATGTTTATTGATAGCCTAGTTCACACACACAAAAACACACACCACACACACAACACAGTGTATGTATCTCTGTATATATATATTATATATAATTATATTATTATATAATAAAAGTAAGCCTAATTAGCGGAAAATATCTACCCGTAGGTTCTAGGCCAATTTGTATGGTGTCAATTCAAACTGTACTGGCAATTCCACAACTTGCAGAGAGGAGAGAGAGGAGAGAGAGAGAGAGGAGAGAGGAAGAGGAGAGAGAGAGAGAGAGGATCAGAGAGAGAGAGAGAGAGAGAGAAAAGGTGGATGGGAAGGGCGTCGGAATAGGGAGGAAATGTTATGGGTATCTGTGGACCTATGATGAATTTGACAGTCTCAAACTAACACCATGAAAAAAATCTCTGTTTTATAGACATCGACGTTTGAACAAGAACCCCGATGTAAGAAATTTTATAATGATTTTACTTTAAAATTGTTAGAAAAGTACATACTAAATGTGAATAATAAGATATATATATATATATAATATATATATATATATATATATTCATGATAATGTTAATGGCTGTCCAGACTCCGTGTTCGAGTAGTTAGAACCATTTCCTTGTTTTGTGTTTTATTCATCATCATCGTGAAACAAGAACAGGGGTTGCCAGTAGCATTATGACCTTTATCCTTGTGGTTTTCTTAGGCGGAAAGGGACTCACCAGGCCAGCGCCTGAGAGACATACTCTTCCACTAAACCCAGCATGTGAATTCTCCACTTGAAATGTGCTGTGGTGGAGCAAATTACACCTTTCTAATAGCCCACTTCATTTGGATTTAGTTTAATTCGGTTGGACTCAAATTCTTCCACAGACAGGTATAGATGGTGGCTCTCCAGCCAGGGTCTATTACAGCTAGCTTCCCCAGTCCTCCACAGGTCCACTGCATGTTCTTAGAGCTGTTCCTTGAGGAAAGTCCTTAACCTCAATTTGTTGTATGCTACTGACGACGTTTGCCAGTTAGATTCCCCGTAAAATAGTTGTTTGTTGATTCGGCAATCATTCATACGAACTTACGCTATGATCAACGAGGTCAATTGTTGGTGCAAGAATCACACTCGGATGAGACGAGTAAGAATGCACTCGAATAAGTGTAGCCTTTCACTAAGTTAGTAAAACATATGGTCAGCATGACAAAGTCAAGTTGTAAGAGCACACTCAAGGGAATGGGTTGGTGTGAAACCGAAAGTAAAAAAAAAAGAAGAAAAGAAAAAGCGGAACAAGTAAAGAAAGATAAAAGACAAAGTCAAAAAATACTAAAAAAAAAGAAAAAGAAAGAAAAATTAAAGAAAAAGAAAAAAGAAGAAAAAAGAAAAGTAATAAAAAAGAAAGAGATATTATGCGAACTAGTGACCAGACCAGCGAAGACGTGACTAAAGGATTTAAACTCTCAATACTAGGCAGGTACATAGTTCAAGTATTGTGGTGTCTGGCGTAATGACAACCTTTTCTCCCTAAAAAATCACTGCGAACGCAATTCTGATGGAATCTCTTCGAGTTTCCTGAGATGTCGTTTGTTAAACAACCCAGGCCTCACAGGCGTACAAAAGGGCAGTGAGCACACGCTCTTATATACACACCCACGCTTGGTGGAACGATCTTAATATATATATTATTTATATAGCTTTTTTTACGAAGTAGTTAATGTTGTTCAATCAAATTTAATATTTTCATATTCCTAGAAATCAAATTATTTTTCAGCCTATTTTGATTAAACTAAAATATTGATTTTGCAACTGCATCTGACTAATTCTGCAATATTTGACAAAGTCATCAGAGCAATGAGAACGTAAATCAAATTTAGAATAATACGACAAAACATGCGATCCAGGTCGTGGGGGTCAGCCCCACACGCGGGTCGAAAGTCAACCACACTCGCTAGCAAAAGCTTAATCTATCTATCTATCTATCTCTGTTCATTCATAATAATTCTATCTATCTATTATCTATCTCTGTTCATATCTAATCTATGTACTCTACTAATCTATCTATCTGTTCTATTATCTATCTATCATATCTATCTCGTGTTGTATCCTATCATCTATCTAATCTATCTATCTACTTAAGTATATATAATATATATATATATATAATTATATATATTATATATATTAATTCAATCTATCTATCATCCTATGTTCATATCTATCTATCTATCTATCTAATTCTATCTATCTAGCTCTTTCAATTATCATAATTACTATCTACTCTCATTTTCGTATCTATCTATCCTCTCTCTTCTTTATATATAATTCATATCTATCTATCTATCATCTATCATCTATCTATCTCTGTTCATATCTATCTATTCCTATCTATCTATCTTATTCTATCTATTCTATTCTGTTTCATAATCTCTATCTATCCTATCTATCTATCTAGTCTATCTATCTATTCTCTGTTCGTATCTATTCCTCACTATCTTTGTCATACTATCTCATCTATTCCGACATCGTCGTTCTAACTTCTATCTATCTCCCTGTTATCCAATATCTCATCTATCTATTCTATTCTATCCTCTGTTTATATCTTATCTATCTAATCCTATTTATCTGACCCTTATCTCTGTCCGTTATCTATCTCTCTCTCTCTATAGTATATACTTCTTCACTTATCTATCTATTCTACTCTATCTTTCTATCTTAATCTAACTCCTCTATTCTCCTACGCTGTTCACTCCCTCCTACCTTCTATCTACTCCTCTATCCTATTTCTATCTATCTATCTATCCTATCTATCTCTGTTTCGTATCTTCTATCTAGCGACTCTATCTATCTACTCTGATTCATATCTACAATCTACTCTATCTATCTATCTATCGATCTACTAATCTATCTCTGTTCATATTTATCTATCTATCTATCTATTTCTTCTGTTCATATCTATCATCTATCTTATCTATCTATCTATCTATCTTTGTTCGTGTCTATCTATCTATCTATTCTATCTCTGTTCATATGTATCTATCTATCTATTATCTATCTATCTCTTCGTATCTATCTATCTATCTATCTATCTATCTATCTATCTATCTATCTCTGTTCATAATCTAATCTATCCATCTATCTATTTATCTCTTTTCATATCTATCGTCTCGTATCTATCGTCGTATCTTATCAACTTATCTATCTATTCTCTTTCATATCTATCTATCTATCTATCGATCGATCTATTAATCATTCTCTGTTCATATCTATCTATCTATCTATCTATCTATCTCTGTTCATATCTATCGATCTATCTATCTATTATCTAAATCTATCTTCTGTTCGTATCTTATCTATCTATCTATTATCTATCTATCTATCTCTTTAATCTAATCGTATCTATCTATCTATATCTCGCTTTCATATTTATCTATCTCTCTATATCTATTCATATCTATTTATCTATTTGTTCATATCTATCTATCTATCTATCTATCTATCTATCTATGTCCTTCTGTGTCTGTCTATCTGACCATATCAATCCGACTGTGTGTCAATCTTTTCATGTTTATCTATCAATTCATCTCTATGTGTATGTCTGTATGTCCGTCTCTATACATAATCATTATCTTAAAATCTGTCTGCATGTCTTAGTCGGACTGACTGTCTTTTCATTTCTATCCATCTGTTTATCTATCTATGTCATTTTGCCTCTGTCTCTCTTTGTCTGCATGTCTCGCTCTCTGTCTATCTGTTCACACACACACACACACACACACACACACACACATATATATATATTTACATATAAAATCATTCCGATCATATCTATCTGTCTCTGTCTTTTCCTATCTATAATCTATCTATCTATCTATCTATCTATCTTACTTGTCTCCTGTATTCTATACACTCTTGAACATGGTAGAGCTTTAAAAATAATATGCAAGTCGTGATGGCCTCGAGTCAAGGCAGGCACAGGAAGGAAAGGTACGGTTTCAAATCTCGCCATCAGGTGTACAAGTTTTTTTTCAAATTCGCCATCTCTAATCTCTATTCAGCCCACTCGGTCAGAGAGAGAGAGAGAGAGAGAGAGAGAGAGAGAGAGAGAAGAGAGAGAGAGAGAGAGAGAGAGAGAGAGAGGGGGTACGAACAGGTACGTCGACCTTTTGGATAACTGAAGCCCACAAAAGAACTCCATTGGCAATGAGCGTCGAACAGTTCATAGAGACATTCACGTCATATCCCCTCCCCCAAAAAAATTCCACAGCTCAACAAAATATATTTTCAGCTTATACTAGACGACCCATGAGCTTGTAGATTTCCCCTTCCTGATGATATTGGTGCTTATATTCAAGGAGGATTTGGTTGGTTGGTTGGATTTTACGGCATGTAAACCCTTGGGTTATTTTAAGCCGAAGACGTTTGTGTTTTATTCATTATTTGTTGGGGCATTCAAAATTGTTTTAAAATTTATTTTGACTGATCTATCTATCTATCTATCTATCTGTTCATATCTATCTATCTATCTATCTATCTATCTATCTATCTCTGTTTGTATCTATCTATCTATCTATCTATCTATCTATGTTCATGTCTATCTATCTATCTATCTTCATATCTATCTATCTCTATCTATCTATCTATCTTCATATCTATCTATCTATCTATCTATCTATCTATCTATGTCTATCTATCTATCTATCTATCTATCTATCTATCTATCTATCTATCTATCTATCTATGTTCATATCTATCTATCTATCTATCTATCTATGTTCATGTCTATCTATCTATCTATGATCGTATCTATCTATGTTCATGTCTATCTATCTATCTATCTATCTATCTATCTATCTCTTCATATCTATCTATCTATCTATCTATCTATCTATCCTATCTATCTATGTTCATGTCCTATCTATATATTCTATCTATCTATCTATCTATCTATCTACCTATCTATCTATCTATCTATCTATCTATCTATCTATTCTCTGTTCTATCTATCTATCTATCTATCTATCTATCTATCTGCCCTTTAGTGTCTGTCAGTGCTCCAGAACTGGAACATCAACCACTTGACGCAGTTTTACCCAGGATACTAAAGACCCTCAGCAACCGCCTTCCAACCCATATTTGATAAAAAGGGCTGGGGGTCTGCCATAAGAGTAATACGGTTTGGACAAGCATGTAAGTGTTCAAATCCTGGATGTAGTAATTTGCATTTCACTTTAGCGCTAATACCCTTGGGAAAGGTATGATGTGATCGCCTAATCTGGTTTCTCTTTACTTTCTATCTTCGTTGGTCTTCTAACTTGTTGCTTCTTTCTACTTGTCTGGTTGGCCTTCTAGCTAAGGGCATGCGTTTAAGTCATGTAATAACTAATCAACAAGACTCATGGCTTTGATCAAAGACTTTATTTGCCCTTTATAACTAATCGCGTGGAGTGAGCCCGACCGAAGTAGGAAACGTCTGTTCCACCCGGGGTCTGGCTGTAAACTGACTAACTAACTAAACCTCACGGAACTGCGATATTCTCGCCTCTGATGTCAGTTGGGTCCAGTAACCGTCACTGGTATTTTTCATTCCCCCCAGAGCTCTCGCTACAGGACTTGTCAAAAACCTTACGCCACTTTACAATTATGCAACACCATAATTTATTTCTCTTAGCATTTCTTGTGATCTCCATAGCGAGAATTTATATGAATAAAAAATGACATTCAGCGCGAATACTGACCCCGCTGAAGGGATTAGGGTAGTGATTCCCAACGCGGGGCCTACACCCCACTGGGGGACAATTCAATAATAATTGAGGGGCAATATGAAAAATATAGTTATATCAACATTCTTTAATTTTATCCTATATGGTAAAAAAGTATAAATTTATAGGGTAAAATTGTAATTACAACTAGCTGAGCACAACAACTTGTGCAATCTAGTCAAGTGTTCACCCACTAATGTTTATCGGAATCTGGCACCAGCTATATGCATGGCTTTCTGACTTGTTTAACCTTTGCAGTTCTTCATTTGTTGCCCCCCCCCCCCGCAATTATACACATTATAAAATGGGTTTTATTTGATTAAATTTGAAGTTAAACCCTTTAGTTTTATTTGTAAGATATAATTTTTTATGTTATACTTCTTCAAAACTGATATTGTTATATCATACTAAACAATTAACCGGTGGGGGACATGAAGAAATTTGTGATAAAAAAGTGGGGCACGGTACTAAAATGGTTGGGAACCACTTGATTAGGGAGATTATTTTTATTGTGGCCTGGTTAGGAGCCAGAATAAAGACACAAGAGAGGAAACGAGTTAAACAAATATATTAACAAAGAACAGTAGTACAAACATATACAAATGAGAAGGTTACTCGCGAGGCGGTCTATCAACTGTCCGAGCATACAGCTGGAATATTGACTCTCGCTTAAGAGCAGTACCTACTGCTATTTATAGTTGGAAGAGTTCATGCGTGCGTGTTAAATTAGTATAACAGTTTTGGCGCCAGAGGTAAGCGTTACACCTTCCATCAGCTTTCTACTTTACCACACAGATCAGATTATCCAAGTTGGCTATCTGATGTGCTGAGTTGGCGGGGACCTTGCGATTACGAGACGGGTACTCTACCGACCCCTCCCACTTAGAAATTAAAAGCAGATCACGCATTGACCCAATTGAGACCATCCTATCGCAACGCCAACTGAGATGTTTGGGTCACACCATCCGCATGCCTGCAGACAGACTTCCCCGTAAACTACTTTACAGTGAATTCACAGATGGCACAAAAAGCAGTTCAAAACCATATTAAGAAAACACTGAATAAATGTAACATCACACCTTCAAGCATGGAAAATCTGGCCTCCAACAGACAGGGTTGGCGAGACGCATGCTGCACAGGAGCTAAGCAGCTCAATAATGAGATAAACAGGACTGCAGAGTGGCGACGTTTCGTCGTCATGAACAACCAAATGTAGATGGGAATTTTCCTTGCAATGTGTGTGACCGCATCTGCAAGTCCAGAATTGGAATAATGAGACACCATAGTGTCCACAAATGAAGACATGGAGTGACGTCATCGTCGTCTGCGAAAAGAAGACTCTACCGACTGAGCTAAACTGGCCACTTATATGAATAACATAGATAAAACCTCATTAGAATCATGGACCAATAGTTTATTTCTTTACAATGAAACACAACAAAGCTGTACGTGATGAGAAGTCGTTGGTGTATTCGTTTATTATTTATTGCTTGCAAAAGGAAATAAAGTTTAACAACAACCTTTTGATCTCCTTTAGCCCTAATAATCTCCCTTGATGTGAACTCTCCAAAGTGTCTTCAACGCTCTCCATTAACCTTGAATGTTTACGTTGATTACCTCGGCGTTCTGCCATTACTCCCTTGACGCCAGGCCACTGAGTACAAATCAAAAGACGTCCGCTGTAAATTTCTTGTTTTTTTTTCTTCATTTCCTTAGTTTTAATATTTCTAATTGTCATTTTGGTATTATTTCTCTGAATCTTTTAGATGAGGCTTGATAATTTTTATTATTAGGATTAATCGGACTATTATTCTCATCTTTATTGTTATCTGTACAACGTTTCAGCCGATGTGCTCTCCAGCCTTCTTCAGGTATTTCTTGTCGGATTCGGGAACCTTCTCGACCTCTGGAACCTTCTCTTTGAACTCGGGAACCTTCTTGTCGTAATCGGGAGCCTTTACAGAACTTTTTTTTTACCTTGACTCAACCTTTTATTGAATGAGAACAGTATACCCACAGGAATACACTGTTCTCATTCCTCTAACCTTGGCTGGGTACAAGTGTTAATCTGTGTTAATTATTATTCTATGTTACTGTCGCCCTTTTGACCAGGATTAAATTGCAGCCAAGAGATAACTGTCACTTAAAACTGTATAACTCAACGCCTATATCCACTATGCCACGTGTCAACTTGAACAATTCAGTCTGTCTTTTAGGAACTTATAAACCTAATGTCTTATTTTACCTAGAATATTTACCTTTTATACTTATCTATGAATATTTACCTTTTATACTTATCTATGATTTTTACCTTGACTCATATTGTGTTTTAGCCTTTTTAATCATAGGTTCGAAATATTGTATTGATCTCTATACTTGGTCCCAATGTGGCAGTTGTTTTATGTTTGTACATTTTGGGAACTTATAAACCTAGTGTCTTATTTTACATAGAATATTTACCTTTTATATTTATGTATGATTTTTTTTTACCTTGACTCATATTGGATTAAAAAAAGCCTTTTAGATTATAGATTCCCAATATTGTATTCATCTCTATACTTGGTCTAATTAAGAGGTCCCAATGTGGCATTTGTTTTATAGTTTGTACATTTTGGAACTTATAAACCAAATGTCTTATAGAATATTTATCTTTTATACTTATGTATGATTTTTTTTTTACCTTGATTCATATTGTGTTTAAAAAATCTAATCTAGCCTTTTTAATTATAGGTTCGAAATATTGTATTCATCTCTATACTTGGTCTACTTAAGAGGTCCCAATGTGGTATTTGTTTTATGTTTGTACATTTTGGGAACTTATAAACCTAATGTCTTATTTTACCTAGAATATTTATCTTTTATACTTACTAGCAAATATATGCACCCTCCGGGTGCAAGTATTTAAGTTTTAATGTAATAAAATATCATATTAAATTAGAAAGACTAAGTAAAAATGAAAAAAATAAAAAGATTTGAAACAGAGGGGAGGTATAATCAAAAAATAGAACGACTGAAACTTGCCCTTCCATCACTCCCGTCTTTCATTACTAAATTTTCCTAATTTAACAATTTGTTAAAATAGGAAGTAAAGAATAAAAGTACACTTTCTTCTTGTAAATAATTTCTTTAAGATTATCCTCGGATTCTTGCTCATATCATTAAGATAAAACCAAACAATTAGAAATCAATAGTACCAAGCACATATTATTAAAATAAAATTTTTAATATCAATTTGCAAATTGCCTCCCGTTCAAACTGTAAACCACAAATTTTGCGTATATATAAATACAATTGGATTTTATTCAGTACGTGGATATTCACAATGTGGTCTTCGGCCTCTGGACCATTGATATAATTAACGGCGTCGATCCCAGGGGCCATCCCCCCAGGCAACACCTGCCCCCCTCGATTTAAAGGACAGGGCTGGGTTTATTGTACCAGTGCCTGAGGCGCCCCCCTTGAGGGAATGCCACGGATCGATGCCAATTTTTCACCTGCCACTCCATGAGCTTCGGCTTGTGGGTGGTCCCACGGTTAATAGGGACTTTGTGCCTGACCCGTACAGTGGGGTACGCGGTAAATATCAATCTCGATAGGTCAACAGTATTAATAATGAATAAAACATATTTTTATAATAACTGAAAGGTTTAAAAGAATAAAATCATGGAGAATATGATGTAAATTAATAAGGAGTTGTGACTTGAGTAGTGATATAGTTTCGGTTACAGACAGAAAAGCACACAATCTCCATTATAATAAGATGTATGATTTTTTTTTTACCTTGACTCATATTGCGTTGTTTTTAAAATCTAATGTAGCCTTTTTAATTATAGTTCCCAATATTGTATTCATGTCTATACTTGGTCTACTTAAGAGGTCCCAATGCTATTAGCACTAATGTATGAATATAGTTCGAAATAATTTTAAACATTATCTCAAACAAGTCTATTTGACCTCTAAATAGAACCCTAACAGGTCCAACCATTACAGGTCAAAATAAATCTGGGAATAAGGAGTGACTCCACACTTCGCCTGGGTTCCAGAACTGGAGTTTCACAACCGGATTTAGTTTAGGACATCCTTTTTATAGAAGGTGGAGGTCTTAGCCTCCTTCGGGGCATTGCAATCAACGTAGATTGCCCAGGCGACTGAGTTAGATTTGAAGGTTTATTTGATCTTCATAGAGATTATTTGTGTTGTGGTATTTGTTTTATGTTTAGGAATTTAATTCTTAGATTATTCGTTCATTAGTCTCCTGACCAATAGGCTCGCCCTGCAATGGACGATCTTCAAAGGAGCGGGTTAATTGGTGTTAGGAGCCAAGAAGATGAGGGGTAGGGATAACGGCTGGTGGGGGGGTTGATTTGCAAATAAATATCGTGTTTATGATTTGGCTTGATTTATTTGTTTAACAGCATATCAAATCCTTATGGTTTGTTTAATTCTAAAATTTGATTAATTTGGAAATGGTTGGTTATAAAAAGAAGGAAGAGAAGAAGAAGAAGAAGAAGAAGAAGAAGAGAAGAAGAGGAGAATAAACAAGAAGAAGTAAGAGAGGAGAAATAGAAGAAGAAATAGAGGAGGAGGAGGAGGAGGAGGAGAAGAAGAAGAAGAAGAAGAAGAGAGAAGAAGAAGAAGAAGGAAGAAGAGAATAAACAGAGAAGAAGTAAGAGAGGAGAAATAGAAGAAGAAATAGAGAAGGAGGAGGAGGAAGAAGAAGAAGAAGAAGAAGAAATAGAAGAGAGAATAAAGAGAGAAGAGAAATAGAGGAGGGGAAGAAAAGAGGAGGAGGAGAAAGAGAGGAGAAGAAGAAGAAGAAATAGAAGAAGAAAAGAAATAGAGGAGGAGGAGAAAGAGAGGAGAAGACGAAGAGGAGGAGGAGGAGGAAGAAGAAGAAAAAGAAAAATAGAAGAGGAGAATAAAGAGAGGAGAAGAAGTAAGAGAGGAGAAATAGAAGAAGAAATAGAGGAGGAGAGAAAGAGAGAAGAAGAATAAATAGAGAGGGGAAGAAATAGAGGAGGAGGAGAAAGAGAGAAGAAGAATAAATAGAGGAGGGAAGAAATAGAGGAGGAGGAGAAAGAGAGGAGAATACGAAGAGGAGGAGGAGGAAGAAGAAGAAGAAAAAGAAGAAGGAGAAAAATAGAAAAGGAGAATAAAGAGAGGAGAAGAAGAAAGAGAGGAGGAGCAGAAAGAGAGAAAAAGAAGACATAGAGAAGAAGAAGAAATAGAGGAGGAGAAAGAGAGGAGGAGAAGAAGAAGAAATAGAGAAGAAGAAGAAGAAAAGAAAAAGAAGAAGAAATAGAAGAAGAAGAAAAGAAGAAGAAGAAGAAGAAAGAAAAAAAGAAGAAGAAGAAGAAGGAGGAGAGAAGAAGAAGAAGAAGAAGAAGAAGAAGAAGAAGAAGAAGAAGAAGAAGAAAGAAAAGAAGAAGAAGAAGAAGAAGAAGAAGAAGAAGAAATAGAGGAGAAGAAGAGAAGAAGAGAAGAAGAGGAAGAAGAAGAAGAAGAAGTGGGAAACAGAAGAGGAGGAGCAGAAGAAATAAATAGAAGAGGAGGAGAGGAGAAAAATGATGGCGGAAGAGATGAAAGGTGAATAGAAGAACAACAACTATAACATCAGCAAGTAAGGTAGACAGAAATAGAAGAGGGAAATGAAGAAGAAGAAGGAAGAAGAAGAAGAAGATAAGAAGAAGAAGAAGAAGAAGAAGAAGAAGAAGAAGAAGAAGAGAAGAAGAAGAAGAAGAAGAGAGAAAAGGAAAACGAAGAGAAATAGGGACTACCCTAAGAGAGGGTAACGAAGAGAAAAAATAGGTATATATATATAATATATATATATAGAGAGAGAGAGAGAGAGAGAGAGAGAAAGAGAGAAGAGAGAGAAGAGAGCGAGAAATATTTTATTTGATTTATCTGTTGAACGGCATATCAACTTCCTATGGGTCATTTGATGACAAAATTTGATTCATTTGTAAATATTTGATTATGATAAAGAAGAAGTAATAGAGAAGAGATGGGAAGAAAAAGAAGAAGAAGAGAGAAAGAGAGAGAGAGAGAGGGGGGAGTCGAGGAAAAAGAAATAGAGAAGAGAGGAAAAGAAGAGGGAAATAGAAGTAATATTTATATTACCATTAGTAATAAAAGTATTAATCGTAAACTAGACTACACATAACTTTAAGTGAACATGAGATTTTTAAATTTAATTTTATGTAATGATATGCACTACTTATTATTAGGGAAATATTTTGAGTGATATTGAGAATAAGAAGAAGGAAATAAATATATTTGTATTAGGGGTCAATTTTAGGGGTCGATGTCAAATTCCATTGAATATATTCTGATATTATTCCAAATAGTGTTTTCCTAGAACGTTTTTAAAATGTGGAAATAAGATAGAGTACATATATTTACCAACCCCTCCGCACGAGCAGGATGCAACACAAGGTCAATTTCTTAAGCGGAATTTAACAGGTTTGTATTCAGTTTTTCTTCTTCTAGACTGGTTACTTAGCCATGGTTAAAGAGCCCAGTCTGCCCTGCTATTTACCCATAGTTGGAGGGAGAATTGGATTCATACCTTTCCCAAAGTGGTATTAGCGTGATGTGAAATGAAAACAGCTTCGTCCAGGAATTGAACTCGGATCAACAAAGGTAGAATATATAGGACCTAATGATGATTATATGCTTATACGCACAGTTCTTATAGCTGTATTAAATATGGATGCGCATGGTTTAATGGTTAGACTCGTAAGAAAATGAACTCGTCGACCCGAGTTCAATTCATGGACGAAGCTGTTAGCAATTCACATAGCACTAAAACCCTTGGGAAAGGTATGAATCCAATTCTCCAACCAGCTATGAGTAAATAGCAGGGTAGACTGTGTTATTTAACCATGGCTAGGTAACCAGTCTAGGAGACGGAAAACTCTCAATTTAAACCTGTTAAACTCTGCTTAAGAAATTGACCTTGTATCGCATCCTACTCTTGCGGATGGGTTGGAAGTTATATATCGCTGCATTAAATGCAGTCCATCAAAAATAATAAAAACGAGTTGTCTTTCCGTTAACCGAGAGGTTAATTCAGTTTTGTAAATGTTGGAAAAATACATTAAAATATCTTTTATTCCTATAAGCTAAACAAGTAATATTATTACTATTTATTTCAATTATTTTTTATTATCTTATTTACAACTTTAGATATGACCATTTCTTAACACCTTATTTTAAAAGCGTAATTTAAAATATATAATTTTGTTCTTAAACTTGTTCTTAGTTTTAACAGTTAAAATAACCGTAAAAATATAATTTTTTTAAAATTATAGATTATTAATAATAAAATAAACCTAGAAATTTGCTGGAATTTAGTTTTATATTCAATTTCTTCTGTTTTTCAAATATTGTTTCCGTTCATATCAAAATATCCATGTCAACATTAATTTATCCAAATATTTATCGTTAAAATCCATTAAAAAAATGTCGGCAATTTTATCTTCGTAATTGGGACCCATATAAACCCCTGGGGCGAATAAAATCTTAATAAAGTGAATAAAAGCTTAGGGGGTACAAGGGTGTGTGTATTAACTACTTACTAGGGGTCGCTAAAGGTACGAATCCAACTAGTCTCCCTCCAGCTATTTGTGAATAGTAGGTATGGGCTCTTTAATATTGGTATAGACTTGGTTAACCCCTATATTTTTACTTGCATGTGGAATTGACTAAATTAAAATAATTAAGTTTTCTTAACTAGTTTTACAATTGTATGTCATGAGTTAAGAATTATGTAAACAAAAGAGAATAGAAAGAACATTAGTTTGGAAATATCTTAGCAACAATAGAAACAATAGTTTAAATTCCAAAGACAATATCTGCATTGTCATTGGAATACCACGGGTAACAAAATAATCCGATATCTACGTCATTAGAAAACAGCTGATATTTGAAAATTCCGATATTAAATTTAACTTAATGATCATGTAGACAATTACAATTGGACACATGGCCTAGTGAATAAGGTAGTTAGGTTAAGACAGTTCTAAGTGACAGTTATCTCTGGTTCAATCCTGAGTAGAGGCAGTAATATAGAAAAATAATTAACACAACTACCTAACACAACTCTTAGCGGAATGAGAACAGCATATCCCCGAGGACTAAACAAAGGGTTAAGTTCGAAGTTCCGAGATGGCTCCCGATTACGACAAGAAAGTTCCCGAGTTCGAAAAGAAGGTTCCCGAGTCCGAGAAGGTTCCCGAGTCGGACAAGAAATACCTGAAGAAGGCCGGAGGGCATATCGACCGAAACGTTGTACAAATAACAATGAAGATGGGAACAATAGTCCGAATAATGCAGATAATACTAATTACAAAAGAAAATTATAAAATTGCCCATTTAGTTAAAAAAGCTTCAGAGGGAGCGGAAGCTCTTCCCAACTCGACAGGGTCGGCCTGGATGGTCTCCCCAACTCGACACAATGGGGAGAGGTCGCTGTCCAGAGACAGAAATGATTAATCACGTCCGTCTCCTTTTTTCGTTTTATATTTTTCTCTCTCTCCTTCCCAATACGACACAATTTTCAATCACAGACATTGTTTTAACAAAACTGCTACAATGTTCACACATCCAAACGAACAAATATAAACAATACATACTCACTCTACACACACATCTACCCACAGACACATGCAGTCTGTAACACCGCTGAAAGAACAAAACTATACCAATTGTATATTATGTATACTAGCAAATTTATGCACCCTCCGGGTGCAAGTTTTTAAGTTTTAATATAATAAAATATCATGTTAAATTAGAAAGGCTAATAAAACTAAATAAGAATGCAGATAAAAAGATTTGGAACAGAGGGGGTATTATCGAAAAATAGAACAGCTTTGAAACTAACTCTTCCATCATTTTCCATTACTCCCGTCTTTCATTGGTAAATTTTCCTAATTTAACTTTTTACTTAAAATAGGAAGTAAAGGATAATATTACAGTTATTTCTTCTTCTTAATGAATTTCTTTTAAGATTTATCCCAGAGATTTTTGCTCATATTCAATAAGATAAAACCAAACAATTAGAAATCAATAATACTAAGCATGTATTTATTAAAATCAAATTTTTAAGATCAATATGCAAATTAGCCTTCCCATTCACACTGTAAACCACTATTTTGTTGTATATATAATTACAATTGCGTATTATTAGTATGTAGATATGGTCAACAGTCTTAATAATGTAAAACAATTTTATTATTCATTGAGGTTTAAATAAAAATAAAATCATGGAGAATGTGATGTAAATAACTAAGGGAACTGTGAATTAAGTAGTAATATAGTTTCGGTTACAGACAGACAAACAAACAA
>CM042177.1:17215507-17238007 GCA_023376005.1 Doryteuthis pealeii | reverse complement strand
CTGTCTTCCGATTGTTGTTACGTTTAGTGTTTGAAATTTAGGGTACTTTTGATTTTGGTACTTTTGGTGTGTCGAAGAAAACTACACAACAAAATGTTATTCCACACAGCTGTTAGCGAACGATAGTATATCGTAATATATCGTTTTTTTTCGTATGGAATAAATCTAAGGAAAATTCACGACGAAGTGATAACAAGAATATTTTATTGTCTGTACAAACTTAACAAAAAAGAACACATAACATGACAGGAAAGACAAAGAAGAACTTTTACATAGTTGTACAGGGTGTTCGGGATAAATTTGACAGTTTCATAAGGAAAAAGAAAAAGTGCTTGATAACTACAAAACTTAATGGATTATAAAGAAATTCAACAGACACGGAAATAACACTACTGTCAACAAGTTTCACTCAAAATAACCGCCATTAGCGTCGATCACAGTTTCAATCCTGCTCCGGAACCTGGAGCAAGTCGATGTTACAGTTTCCCTGGGGAGGGTCTTAAAAACTACGTTAACTCTGTCGATTAACTGGGATTTTGTAGTACTGACATGGTGATTGGTGTCTTTCACAACAACGCCACATACATAATAATGCATGCAGCTAAAATTTGGGGAGTTCGGAGGCCAAACATTGGGGCTGGTGTAGTCTAAAAAATTTTTTTGTTTTCTTTGTTTTTTTTATCTGGAAGTCGTGAAGATAGAAGTTCTAAACGTAACTGGACTCTTGATACCAGTCCAAAGTGTCCAAGGATTCGAGTTAAATTCTTCTAGAACCAAACATCCACGAAGATTCTACAAGGTCGTTTATTAAGGTGATGAGACGACTGAGACTGCAGCTGTATTTAGGTAGGGTCGATTTTTAAAATATCAAATTGTCCATCTATGCGAAAGTTGTGTTGGATACTGAATACTGATACAAAAAGTAGATCTTTCTTGCACCATTGTTAAGGAAATCACCAAAGATCGTCTACTATGCACCAAAAATCCTCGTTCGCAAAATTAGAAAACGAGTATAAGATTAAAACTTAGTTAAATTCTAATGGTTTATTATATAACTAAACAATGACTAACAATAGAATGTCCTCCTAACATATATTAGTAGTTTAATAAGATTGAATTAATAGATTGGCTACCCTTGTTATCCAGGGCTTGACTACAGTGTTTAGCAACTCCACATAGGCATCTGAGGGTCCTCCAACAATTTATATGCATATTTTCAATGAATTCTGCTTTACGAATGCAATCAGATCGTATGTGATGTTGCTTTCTTCTAGCCACAACCTCGTAGTCTCCATTGTAATTCTCCAGTTCATGTCTGATTGTTTTTACAGTGTTCAGGGAGCATTGGGCAGCAACCATAATCCCCTTATTTTCATGGACAGCGCAGATCATCATGATACATGTTATTCTCTTCCATGATTCAGGTGGGTTCGTCATCCATTCTATCTGTCATCATGTATATGAACGAAGTAGGGTGCAAGCTTTTAAATAATCCGTATTGGCCGTTAATACTTCAAACATACGGAGAAAAATGACCAAATATAAATATTTCAAATTTATCCAGAATACCCTATATATATATATAATTATATATATATATTATATATATTTATATATATATTGTCTGTCGATAATTCCTGTTTGACAAATATTAAACACACTTAATAGATTATATTCTTCGATACGTTATGCGTTAACCTAAAAATAAAGTAAATCCTCCTTTGCATCGACCCTAAAACTTTTGGCTATATCATCTTCAGCCAATTCCGCATATTTAGTCGTCAAGTTTGCCATTCCGTCTACGGTTTACGGTATCTTGTTCCAGGTTTTCGCATGCGGCGTATTTCACTCGCTCACAAGCAAAACCAATTACATTTAATGATACTTTGTTTTCGGTACAATCAATATAAAAAGCGGAACGGAAACAAGGAGAGACAATAAGAGACAGGCATTTTGACCGGCCGGTGTGATCGTATCGCGAACAGATTTAGACCGGCCATTAGTTCCTCTACTTTAGCAGTTTAGATATCACTAGTTTGAAGACGAACGGCTGCAGTGATTGGGTCCGACACGTCCCGTAATATAAGAGGAAAGAGTTAAATTGGATGACGGCTGCCGTACGACGGCCATTGAGCTTCAAGGCGAAGCGAAACGAAATGAAAGTTAATATACTAAATCCAAGGGGAGGTAATTTTGATAGTTTGGTTGATTGTTTGTGGGATGCAATGTGAGACCGAGCTCTAATATTTGGAGGATGCGCTGATAGTGAATCCTGGAACTGGATCGAAGGTAATTTGATGTGACTAGTAAAGAAGAAAGGATGGTGGGTATGATGAATGGGTGGCTGTGCAGGGAGGTGGTATATATATATATTATATATATATATATATTATATATATTATATATATTAGATTATTATATGGAGATTGTGGGTTGTCTGTCTGTAACCGAAACTATATCACATTCAAGTCACAATTCCTTTTGTTATTTACATCACATTCTCTATGATTTTATTTTTAATTTAAACTTCAATTATTAATGAAGTTATTTTACATCATTAAGACTGTTGACCATATCTACAACCTATTAACATGCAATTGTATTTATATATACACAACAAATAGTGGTTTACAGTGTGAATGGGAAGGCTAATTTGCATATTGATCCTTAAAAATTTGATTTTAATAAGTATATGGCTTAGTATTATTGGATTTCTAATTGTTTTGGTTTTATCTTATTGAATATGAGCAAAAATCGTGGGATAAATCTTAAAATAAATCCATTAACAAGAAGAAATAACTGTAAATTTATTGCCTTACTTCCTATTTTAACTAAAGAGTTAAATTAGGAAAATTTACCAATGATAGAGGGAGTAATAGTAAATGATAGAAGAGTTAGTTTTCGAAGTTGTTCTATTTTTCAATCATACCCCCTTCTGTTCCAAATCTTTTTATCTGCATACTTATTCAGTTTAATTAGCCTTTCTAATTTAATATGATATTTTATTATATTAAAACTTAAATACTTGCACCCTCCGGGTGCAAGTATTTGTTAGTATAAAGAATGGAGGATTTAGGTAGGTTCAAAAATGGATCAATGGCCATTTTACTTTAGACTAAATAACTATAAACACAGAATAAAATATATTTTTATATGCATTCTTATTTAATTTAATTAGACTTTCTAATTTCTTGAACTTGTTGTATTCACAACAGTTTTGCCACTACACTCTCTGGCCTTCTTCAGTTGTTGTTGTTTTTTTTTGGTTGGAATTAGTAACCTTAAGAGAGCTTCAAACTGAAACATTAATTCAATCCATAGAGGTAAGACTGTTTTCATTCAACTATCCATGGCCTTGGGATATTTCACACTAGAAAGTTACCGGCTATGACAAAAGACACTCGAAGAAGGCTGAAGAATAGATAGCCAAAACTTTGTGAATATAATAATAAAGATGAAAATAATATCTATTACTCGTACTATTACAAAATAAAAAACACCCTTCGGGCGATGCAAAAATAGATTTTTGAAACATAGTGGGAGTAAAAAATTCAATATCAGCGAGTTTGTACCCTAAGTAAGTAAAATCATCAAATTCATTAAAGGATTAAAAAATAAAACAATTGAAATGTAAACTTTAAATATGTATTAAAATAAAACAAACTATATATAGATATATAATACCAGTCATGTATTTATCAAACTTGTTTAAAAAAAAACAATGAGGACTGCCTAATGTTGCATATTCAAATTTGAGTGTATTTATTCTATGTTATGACGATGACAATTTTGGGTAATGTGACGTAAGCAGTGACGTAGTTTTTGTTACAGACAAAAACCGGAAGCGAATCTCCATTATTAATAGATGTGGAGAAATGTAGAACAAACACAGGATGTTACAATGGATGGACATTTATGAGTCGTATTGTCGATGTTCGAGCATTTCAAAAACATTCATCATCTTTTTAACTACATAAATCCTTTTTTCTCCTTGACTAGTTTCATATTGTCCTGAAGAAAGTTTTCTTCATAAACCGAAATGTTCGAACATCGACACTACGACTAATACATTCTTCATTGTAACATCCCGGTTTGTTCTACATTTTTCCACACACTGTCGGATTAGTTTTCTCATTTTACTTCCCATGTATATATATGTATATGTAAGTTTATATATATATATATATATATATAATAGTAATATATATATATATATATATAAGTTATATAATTATATATATATATATATATATATATATATATATATATATATATATATATAATATATATAAGTTTATATATAATGTATATATATATGTATATGTAATATATATATATATATATATATATACGTATATATGTATAATATATATAATATATATAACGTATATATGTACACACAGACAACACACACACACACACACACACACACACACACCATATATATATATAATATATATATAATTACCGAGGTGGTCGTAGTGGTGGCCTAGGTCAGTTTTGATCAATGGACGCTAACATAATCATATGAATTCGATAAACGAAAATGAAAGGACCAAATTTGTCCACTCTGATTTGTATGGCCATTTTGAAGAATGGATGCTATTCTTTATTTCTTCCTTTGACACCTGCTGTCTTCTTCCCATCTGTTGGTCAGCATCTTAATCGCATCTTTATTTTTTCATCTCGCAAAATATTGAAAGCTGTCTAACACTATCAGTTTATTTTTTTCTCTGTCTTTTCTTTGAGTCTTTCTTCTGTCTGTCTGTCCAATTTTTGTTTGTGTCTTTTCTCTGGTTCCCTTTTTGTTTGTGTCTTTTCTGTTTTCACTTTATTCTTTGTCTTTTCTTTTGTCTGTCTGTCTTTTTCTTTATTATTTCTGTCATTTTTCTTTATGTCATTTCTTTGTCGTTTTTTTTTCTTTGTGTTTTCACTGTTGTTTTTTCAGTATCATTTATATATGTCCGCCATTTTTCTTTGTGTATTTTCTCAGTCAATCGTTTTTTCTTTGTGCCTTTTCTGTATGTCGTTTTTTCGTTGTACCTTTCTGAGTAGTTTTTATGTGTCATTTATCTATCCATCCTCTGTCATTTTTAGTTGAGCCTTTTCTTTATCTTTTTTCTTTGTGCCTTTTCTATGTCTATCTTTTTTCTTTGTGTGCCTTTTCTATGTCTCTTCGTTTTTCTTTGTGCCTTTTCTATGTCTATCGTTTTTTTCTTTGTGCCTTTTCTATGTCTCTCGTTTTTTCTTTGTGCCTTTTCTATGTCTCTCGTTTTTTCTTTGTGCCTTTTCTATGTCTATCGTTTTTTGTTCGTGTCTTTTCTCTGTACATCGTTTGTTTTTCTGTGTGCCTTTTCTCTGTCTATCATTGTTTTTCTTTTGTGGACTTTTTGTCTATCGTTTTTGTGCCTTTTCTATGTCTCTAGTTTTTTTCTTTGTGCCTTTTCTATGTCTATCGTTTTTTGTTCATTTCTCTCTAGGCATCGTTTTTTTCTGTGTGCCTTTCTGTGTCTATCATTTTTTCTTTGTGACTTTTCTGTGTCTATCGTTTTTTTGTGTGACTTTCCTCTGTCTGTCGTTTTTTCTTTGTGCCTTTTTTAAGTAGTTTTGTTAATGTGTCATTTATCTTCGTCCTCTGTAATTTTTTTTGTGCCTTTTCTGTGTCTATCGTCTTTTTTTCTTTGTGACTACTGTGTCTGTTTTTTTCTTTGTGCCTTTTTTAAGTAGTTTTTTTAATGTGCATTTATCTATCCGTCCCTCTGTAATTTTTCTCTGTGCCTTTTCTGTGTCTATCGTCTTTTTCTTTGTGACTTTACTGTGTCTGTCGTGTTTTTCTTTGTGCCTTTTTTAAGTAGTTTTTTAATTGGTTTTTATCTATCCGTCCTCTGTAATTTTCTCTGTGCCTTTTCTGTGTCTAGTGTCGTCTTTTTCTTGTGACTTTACTGTGTCTGTCGTTTTTTCTTTGTGGCCTTTTTTAAAGTTTTTTTTAATGTGTCATTTATCTATCCGTCCCTCTGCTATTTTTCTCTGTGCCTTTTCTGTGTCTATCGTCTTTTTCTTTGTGACTTTACTGTGTCTGTCGTTTTTTGTGTATTTTCTCTATCAATCGTTTTTTCTCTCTGTGCCTTTAGCCGTCTGTCGTTTTTTATGTGTCATTTATCTCTCAGTCCCTCCGTCATTTATCTTTTCTTTGTCATTTTTCTTGAGTACCTTTCTCTTTTAGTCTTTTTCTCTGACTGTACTTTTTTCTCTCTCCTCTTCCCTTGCCCGTCCTCGCTCTCTCTCTTCCTCTTCATCCCTCTCTCGTCACAGTCCATAATATTTGCCAGAGATTAATACTAGAACAAAAACAAAATGCTAAAATAAGATTTATTGAGTTATTGTAACTATTGTATAAGAATTAATTACTCGTCGAAATCCTGTCTTTTTTTGAAAGCTGAAAACGTAGCTTTTTACAATACACAGTGATGCTTTGACTTACGAGTGGCTCAAATTACGAGTGATCCGAGTTACGAGCTGTCATTCGTTTTTTGTTTTGTTTTGTGTTGGTAAGAGCTAAAAATTGAGGTACCGAGTGAGTTTCAGATACACTTATATCAATAAATTCACAAAAAAACATTTAAGTTTCTAAATCATTTACGCCAAACAAAAATATATGCATAAAAAACAAGCATAAAACAAAATATTACTACACATAATATCACAACATTCTATTTTATTTATTCATTTAATGCCGACAAAGTTTTGAAATAAATTCATTCTTAATGGATACTCATTTTTTTATAAACATTTTTTTCTATTTAACCCATAGATGGGACCCTAACAGGTACTACCACTCCGGGTGGACCAGGGAGCAATGGTGATAAAGGGGTGCTCCACATTCCCCAAACCTCCAAAACTGGAACCTCACCATCAGATAGAGTTTAACGTCATTCCCAGGACTTTACTGTGTCTGTCGTTTTTTGTGTATTTTCTCTATCAATCGTTTTTTTCTCTGTGCCTTTTAGCCGTCTGTCGTTTTTTATGTGTCAGGACGAAGACTCTCAGCCACCGCCTTCTAGCACCCATATGATAAAAAGGGGTTGGGACTTGCCATAAGGGCAATAGGGTTGGGGCAATAATATAGGTGCTAGGACTTTGCGCAACCTGTCAATTAATCAGAGGGGGCCTCTCCGACCATCCATCTAGCCCAAGTACGGTCCAAAGTAGAGTGTTGCATGTCATGGACTGCTCAGCTAAGGCATCATGGTTGCACCCATGGCAAGAGGTTGCCCGATTGGGGGGAGTCACACCCCTCTGCAGAGGTGCAGTCGGTGTATCCGACAGGACGGGTTGATAATGGGAAATTGATTTACGGACTGACCAAATTAAACTCGTAAGTCAAGGTAAATGTACATAATGATTTACCCAACTCCTCCACCACTGGTTTTGAATTAAGAGTTTTCCTTCTCCTAGACTGGTTGCCATATTCTTTAAGAAGAACTAACAAACAATTAGGGTTGGAGAAGGACTGGAAATAATTAATGGCATTTCAGTTTATTTCAATGGGGAAAATTGATTTGATATACGAGGAAATTGACTTACGAACGGAACGAATTAAACACAGTATAAAAAACAGTCTCTCTGTTGAGTAAGGAAAATGTCCATTTTTATGGTAACCTTCAAGTGATGAGCAAATAACATTGTAATATTTCTATAAGAAAGTAATTTTCAATTACACTTTAGTGAGACTTAGTTACGTAACTGATATATAAAGTCCCGTTGAGTTATTAATATGAATATGGAGGATATGGAAGAACCTTCCATACTAACAATCTTATCTTTTCTTTGGTTTGTTGGGCTGCAGTTGTTAAAATGACTTTGTCATCTTTTGGTTCAACCAATCAGAACTCAGAATAGAATTTCCTCCCTCTTTTGTTTCCTCTTAGGTCTTTTGTTTCTCTTCTCACTTTTTCTTCTTTTTGTTAACTCTTTTCTTCCTTCTCTTCTTTCCGTTTTTTTCTGGGTTCTTTTCCTTCTTATTATTTTTTTCTTTCTTCTTTCTTTTCCCTTCTTATTACTTTTTTCTCTTCTCTTCCTTTTCTCTTCCCACTTTCTTACTTTGCTTAACTCTTTTCTCCCTCCTCTTCTCACAGTTCTTCTTTCTGAGATATTTTCCTTTCTTTTCTTTTTTCGTAATTCTTTCCTTTCTCTTCCCACTTTTCCTTCTTTTTTCTTTACTCCTTTTTCTCTTTCTTTTTTTTTCTAAGTTCTCTTTCCTATTTTTGTAGTTTTCCCTCCATCTTATCACTTTCTTTTCTTTTACCCTCTCTTTTTCGTTTCTTCTTCTTTCTTTTCTCTTTCCACTTTATTTTCTTTTTGCTTACTCTGCCCCCTCTTCTCACCTTTCTTTTTTCGAGTTTTTTCGTTTCCTTTCCTTTTTAGTAGTTCTTTCCCTCTCTTATCACTTTCTTTTTCTTTACTCCTTTTTCTCTTCTCTCCTTCTTTTCTTCCTTTTCTTTTTTAGTTCTTTCTCTTTCTCTTTTTTTCTTTACTCCTTTTCTTTTTCTCTTCTCTCCTTCTTTTCGTTTCCTTTTCCTTTTAGTAGTTCTTTCCCCTCTCTTATCACTTCTTTTTCTTTACCCCCCTTTTTTTCTCTTCTTCCTTTCTTCTTTCCTTTTTCTTCTTGACTTTATTCTTTCTTAACTCTTTCCAATCCTCTTTTCACCGTTCCTTTTCTTTTTTTGTAATTCTTTCTCTTCCCCTCTAATTACTTTTTCTTTAACCCCCCACTTCTTTTTCTCTTTTCTCTTTCTTTTCTCTTCCCACTTTCCTTCCTTTTTTTCCTAACTCCTTTTCCCCTGTTTTTTTTCTGAGATCTTTTCCTTTCTTTTTTTCATAGTTTTTTTTCCTTTCTCTTATCACATTTTTCATTACCCTTCTTCTTTTTCTCTTCTTTTTTTCTCTTCTCCTTTCTTTTCTCTTCCCACTTTCCTTTCTTTTTTTTTCAACTTTCTTCTCCCTCCTCTTCTCAATGTTTCTTTAATCTGAGTTCTTTTCCTTTTTCGCATTTCTTTCCGCCCTCTTATAACTTTCTTTTTCTTTCATTCCTCTTCTTTCTCTTCTCCCTTTCTTTTTCTATTCCCACTTTTCTTTCTTTTTTCTTAATTATTTTCTTCTCCTTTTCCCCCGTTCTTTTTTCTGAGTTCTTTTTTTCTTTTTTTTCTTTTTTTGTAATTTTTCCTCCACCTCACCACTTTCTTTTTGTTTATCGCCTCTTCTTTTTCTTTTTTCCCTTTCTTTTCTCTTCCTACTTTCCTTTCTTTTTTCGTAACTTTTTTCTCATTCCTCTTCTCTCTTCTTTTTTTCTTTTTCTTTTTCGTAGATTTTTCTTCCTTTTTATCACTTTCTTTTTCTTTACCCCTCTCTTTTTTCTTTTCTCTTTAACTCTTTTCTCCTCCTCTTTTCATCTTTCTTTTTTGTTCGCGATTCTTTCTCCCTCCTCTTATTAGTTTTTCTTTCCTCTCTATTTTTCTCTTCTTTCCATCATTCTTTTCCCACTTTTCTTTCTTTTTTCTTAACTCTTTTCCCCTCTCTTTCTCACCTTCTTTTTCTAAGTTCTTTTTCATCTTCATAGTTTTTCCTCTTTCTTTTCCTCTTTTTTCTTTATCCCTCTTCTCCTCCTCTTCTCCCTTTATTTTCTCTTCCCACTTTCCTTTCTTTTTTCGTAACTTTTTTCTCATTCCTCTTCTCTCCGTTCTTTTCCTGAGTTCTTTTCTTTTTTCGTAGTTTTTCCTCCTTTTTATCCCTTTCTTTTTCTTTACCCCCTTCCTTTTCTTTTCTCCCTTCTCACCTTTCTTTCTTTTTTTCGTAACTCTTTTCTTCCTCCTTTTCTCGCCGTTCTTTTTTCTGAGTTCTTTTTCTTTCTTTTTCTTTTTTGAAGTTTTTTTCCTCCTTTTCATCACTTTATTTTTGTTTACACCCTCTTCATTTTCTTTTCGATCTTTCTTTTCTCTTCCCACTTTTCTTTCTTTTTATTAACTCTTTTCTCCTCCTTTCCCCCCGTTCTTTTTTCTGATATCTTTCCATTTCTTTTTTTGTATTTCTTTCCTATCTCTTATTACTTTCTTTTTCTTTACTCCCTTTTCTTTTTTCTTCCCTTTCTTTTTTCTTCCCTTTCTTTTTTCTTAACTCTTTTCCCCTCCCTATCTCACCTTTTTCTGAGTTTTTTTCTTTCTTCATAGTTTTTTCCTCTTTCTTTTCACTTTTTTTCTTTATCTCTTCTTCTTTTCTGCTCCCTTTTTTTCTCTTCCCACTTTCCTTTCTTTTTTCGTAACTCTTTTCTCCCTCCTCACCGTTCTCTTTTCTGGGTTCTTTTCTTGTCCTTTTTTTGTAGTCCTTTCCTCCCTCTTATTACTTACTATTTCTATCGTTCTTCTTCTTTTTCTCTTCTTTCTTTCTTGACCGTTCTCACTTTTCTTTTTGTTCCCTACCTCTTTTCTTCCCCTCTTCTCATCTATCTTTTTCTGAGTTATTTTCCGTTCTTTTTCTTTTTTCTTAGTTCTTTTTCCCATCTTATTACTCAACACTTTCCTCGTCCTCTCCTCACCGTTCTTTTTTTTTTAGTTCTTTTTCATTTTTAGTATTTCTTTCCTCCCTCTTTATTTTCTCTTTCCACTTTTCTTTCTTTTTTCTTAACACTTCCCCCCATTCTCACTATTCTTTTTTTCAGTTCTTTTCCTTTCTTTTTCATTTTGCGTAGTTCTTCCCCCACCTCTTATTACTTTTCTCTTTCCTCCCTCTTCTTTTTCTTTTCTCTTCCCACTTTCCTTACTTTGTTCGTAACTCTTTTCTCCCTCCTTCTTCTCACCGTTCTCTTTTCTGACTTCTGTTTCTTTTTTCGTAGTTCTTCCTCCCTTTCTTATTACCTTTTTCTTTCCTCCCTCTTCTTTATATCTTCTTTCTTTTCTCTTCCTACTTTCCTTTCTTTTTTCTTAACTCTGTCCCTTCCTCTTCTCACTCACCTTTCTTTCTTTCTTTCTCCATTGACAATCTTCTTTTAATCTTACCATTCCAACACCTGCAGACGCCAAATTCTCCAAGACGCCGTCGCCTTACCATATAATTCATGACCTTGCAAAGCTGTGCGCTTGCACCTCCACCATTCCCTTTTGGCCACGGCGAGTTATCTAATCCTAAATCCCATAATCCCCTGCGCGTCGAATCGACATCCGCTCGGCCATTCCTTTTTCCTGATACATCAATCCTGGTCACGGCGCATATCGGTAGAGGCGGACATTTGGATCTTTAATCTGTTCGTGATAGACAGATCAGCTCGACACATCCAAAGTTGACTAGTAAAAAAAAAAAAAAGAATAAAGAAAAAAAAAATGAAAGAAAAAAGTCTCTTGTCTCTCGATTCGAACTGAGCTTGTTTTTATGTTGGGTTAAGGCCAATTCTTCGATGGAGATGGACAAGGCAAGAAGAAAAAAAGCTAATATAAAAAAAATTACAAGAAAAATAATAACATTGACACAAGCTACTTAAAATTGTTGTATTTTTAATAATGTTTCTTTTATCTAAGAAATATCAGACAACGCAAATAAAAGGAAATTTATTGTTGGTCCTCTTTCGATAAAGTCTTTACAATTTGGAGAAGCTTTCTGCTATATATTTATATTTACCAACCCCTCCGTACATGGTCAATTCGTGACCTATGGTCAATTTCTTAAGCGGAGTTAAAACAGAGTTTTCATTTTCAAAGACTGTTTACCTAACCAAGATTAGAGAGCTCAGACTGCACTACTATTTATGCATAGCTGAAGATGTTACATAATTTATGAACAGCCAAATTATGTGCGTACCTGTAGTTAGAATATTTAAATTAGGGTCCATTATATTTATAATAACGGGGTACATGGAAAGTTACCGATAGTTGTGACGGTTAATATCCTTTGACCACCTAAAAACGCGTCATTACAGAGGCGTAAGAATAAGATATTTTAGTTAGTCAGGTTCAACCCGGCTTTCAAGGAGCGTAGACGTTGTTTGTCAGCTCCCGGGTCCATCTCACACAACTAGAAAAAAAATGGAAAAAAAAGTGGAATTGCTTCCTCTTGTCTCTCGCTTTGAACTGGCTTGTTTTTATGTTGGGTTAAGGCCAGTTCTTCGATGGAGATGGACAAGGCAAGAAAAAAAAAGCTAATATAAAAAATTACAAGAGAAATAAGAAGAACATTGATTCAGGCTACTTAAAGTTGTTGTATTTTTAATAATGTTTCTTTTATCTAAGATAGAAATATCAGACAACACAAATAAAAGGAAATTTATTGTTGGCCCCTTTTCGATAAAGTCTTTACATTTTGAAGAAGCTTTCTTCTGTATATATATTTACTCTCGTGTGATTTAATGGTTATTAAGCTAGATTAGCAGACCATTGTTAGTGAGTTCGATTCTGAGTGGATGCCCCTGTAAGATATATAGTTCTTATAATAAGTTGGAAGGCTTAAAGTAACCTTCCAGCATGGATACATGTGTGTACATAAAATATTCCGACAAAGTAGTTAGAAGATATAACAGACATTGACTTTAATACGTGAGCACATAGAAATACATTCAGGACAGGAATGCATATACTCATTACAAGGTACAAGATAGGTATACAAAACAGATACACAAACGCATTATAAAGGAAGTAGGATGTAGGACTTACACCCTAAGGAATGTCACTTACTGATGGCTAAGTGGGGGGCGGCGGCTTAAGGGCAAAAGGCACAAGCGCATAAATCGTGTGAAGTGGTTGCCTGTCCAAGAGAAAAAAAACCCAGAATTCCCGGGCTGCTACCTAAATATTCTAGCCACATATCGGCGGAAACCTACAGCAAGGGAAAATAACTCTTCTGGACCCCACACCAATCCAAACAGGGGCAGACAATCGCTACACCCCTTACCTTGTGTCGCATACAAGCTACGCTTAGTAAATAACTATTTACCAAACCCTCCACACGAGTAGGATGTGACACATGGTCAATTTCTTAAGCGGAATTTAACAGGTTTGAATTCAGAGTTTTCCTTCGTCTAGACTGTTTGTCTAACCAAGATTAAAGAGCCCAGTCTGTCCTACTATTTACACATAGCTGAAGAAAGAATAGTTGGATGTATAATTTTTCTTTTTAGCGATATGTGAAATTCAAACAGCTTCATCCAGGATTTGAACTCATGTCGCTGTGTCCATTTCCTATGACGGTAACCATTACACCACGAAATGGTGTGTACATAACAATAAAGAATAATTCAGAATTTCATCCTCTTAGAATGGGATCACCTGTTAGCGGTTGGTGGCGACCCGTGATGCATAAGGGCAGAGTTCTTGTGGCTGGACAGTTCATGACATGAGTAAGAACCAAAGTGTAGTGTTGCATGTCATGAACTGTCCAGCCACCGGAATTCTGCCCTTGTGATTTAAATTCAGAGGTGGGGAGTTTTCCATACCCGTTGGGATTATGATTGACATAACTATGATCCCAGATGACCTTCCGGTACAGGTGTGAGAATAAGTTTTAGTTTAGTTTATCAGATGCGACTCTGTAGGTCGGCACTCTGATGTCGTTTCTCGATCCGCGGCGGAATCATGGGCTGGGTTTGGAAATAAAGCTTTATTAAGAAACAACCAAGTCTTGTTAAGTAATTTAAAGACAAGAGATGAGAGCCCGAAGAAATCAACAAAGAAGATCAACCCCAGCAGAAGCCCTGAAGAGAAATAAGCCCAATAGATCGACGGAATTAAATAGCGGCCGAGGTAGACGCAGTAAGCAGAAGTTAAAAAGTAAGAACCATAATCTCTCATCTATCTATCTGTCTCTCTCTTCCCCATTATATATCCGATGTTAAACTAGTATATAACAAAGCAAAACAAAAAAAACTTAAAAGCAATTACAAAAAATATAAATATGAACTTTCAGTTCACTCGGTTCTCTAACCTCAATGCATAAAATAACCCTAGGTAGGTTGAAATGCCGTTCAAATCAAGTTGTTTTAAAAGAAATGCAGAAAATACTATATTGGGTCAGTTTATTGTTTATTTGTTTTGTTTTGTTTTACGGCATATCAACCTCAGTGGGTCATTTAATACCGACAAAGTTTTGAAATAAACCCATTCTTAATAGATACACGATATTTTATAAACACATTTTACTATTTACCCAATAGATGGGAGCCTAACAGGTACTACCACTCCGGGTCAGAATGGAGCAGGGAGCAATGGTGATTAAGGGGTGCTCCACATTCTCCAAACATCCAGAACTGGAACCTCACCATCAGATAGAGTTTAACCTCATTCCCAGGACATGAAGACCCTCAGCCACCGCCTTCTAGCACCCATATGATAAAAAGGACTGGGTTTGCCATAAGGGCAATAGGATTGGGGCAATCATATAAGTGTAAGGGCTTGACATGACTGGCCGATTGATCGAAGGGGGCCTCTCCAACCGCCCGTCAAGCCTAAGTAATGGCTAAAGTGAAGTGTTGCACGTCATGGACGGCTCATTTACCAGGATTCCGTCCTCAAGCATCACGGGTCGCCACCCATGCCCAACAAGTGGTCCTAGGTCCTGGGAGCCTTACCTATCTGCAGAGGTGCAGTCGGTGTATTCTAACGCCCCAGCCGACAAGGCGAGTTCAGTCAGTTGTATAGTCTGCTTCTATATCTGGAGTTAAGGAGCCTTTTTTTTGTTTGGACGTTGCAGTCACGTGACGCGCCCAGTACTTTTGGCATTCATAGTCAATAAACACCTACGGACCAGCTCCACGCTGAAAGAATTAATCTCCGATAGAATAGATAATAGAAGATACCAGATATCTTTTTTCGCTCTCCAACAGACTGGTACGTCTCTCAAACTTGTTTCTATATATAGGAAGAACATTAATGTCGTTCGTCATTATTTTGTTATATAATAAACCTTTAGAATTAACCAAAGTTTTTATTAATTTAAATTAATAATTGATTATTAAATTAAATTATTGTTGTTATTAGCTTTAGACTAACTGCTAGACCACCACGATAATTATTTACATAACTCTTATGAAAATAAAAAATATTCATACCTTTCCCAAGGGTATTGGCGGTCTTTGAATTGCTAACAGCCCTGTTCATTAATTTGAACTTGTTATAATGTATCTAGTGAGAATTTTTTCTGTCAGTACGACTACTATACCACTAATGTAACAAAGTTCACTGAAATATAGCATTGTCTAATTTGTTCATTGTAAACTCGCCTCCCCGTTCTTAAATAATTCAACTTCTAGACAAGACTGTCGGCTGGGGCTTTATCATAAGCTCACTGCACCTCCGAAGAGGCGTTTAATCCCCCAAAGGCGTCACCTGTTAACCATGGGTGGTGACCCGAGATGCTCAAGGGTGGAATTCTGTGTCTGGACAGTCCATGATAGCATCACACTTTGGTCCTTACTAGGCTAGACGGGCGGTCGAAGACACCACCTCGGATCAATCGGCTGGTCATGTCAAGCCCTAGCATCTATATTATCCCGACCCGATTGCTCTTAAAGTAAACCCCAACCGTTTTTATCATATAGATGCTAGAAGGCGATGAATGAGCCCCTTCGTGTCATTCGTGATTAAAACATAAAGTGGTGCAATTCTGAAGCTCTGGGGAGTGTGGAGTTCCCCTTCATTGCCATTACTCCCATGTCCACTCTGACCCGGAATGGTAAAACCTGTTAATATGAGCTGTAAAATATTTAAAGATTTTGGAAAAATCTATCAATAATTGAGATTTGGTCTCAATTTGTCTGTAACCGAAACTACATCACTGCCTACGTCACTTTATCCATAATCGTCGAATATTTATTGGAAATATATTTAGAAAGATTATTTTCTTTTCTTTCCAACCATATACATTTTTAAGATTGGACTAGAAATACGTGAGAAATTGCGATTTGAACAGAATAAGGTGCAAATTTGTCAATGTCCATCGATTTCACGAAAATGCTGGTAATACTAAGATATTTACACAAAGATAATACAAATTTAAAGTTCAAATTCTTTCATTATTTGAAAACCCTTTTGAATATATATGGTTTTGTTGTTGGATATAGAATACAGAACAATCTTGTTTGAATTAATTTAGATTTAACGTCGAGAAGCTTGATTTTATTAGAAAGAAAACATACTTAAATTTTGACAGGAAAACTATTTATTATTAAAAATATAAGATTTCAAAGATCTGATTACATTTATTTTTACGAAAGAGCGTGGAAAAAAATCCTTTTCCATACTTTTGGACGTCGATAAAATCGAGATAAAATTTAAAAAAAAGGTTTGACTGAAATTAAAATATTCGTTCTATTTTAATAAGACTTTGTAGAATTAGATGAAATTGAGTGTATTCTTTTTTTAAAAAAGCATTGTCATCAGCTGTAAAAAACAAACAAACAAACAAAACCCCAAATAATCTCCTTGGGCAATATCTTTCAAAAAATTAATTTTTATACCGCCCGGAGGGTGTTTTTGTTTGCCGGTAAATGATAAAGTATTTTCAATGAAAATAAAGAAAGTTATCGTACAGAAGAGAAACAAAATGAAGCGCCAGAAAAGCAAAGAGCAAAAATTAAAACCAAAAGAAAAAAGAAGAAAGAGATATTTTAGTAATGCAACATGTTAAGCAGTCAGCGCATGCGTAGAATGGCGTCTTCCTTTCGACCGATCATGGCCGCCGCTTTTTTTTTATAGAGGTCGGAGAACGGGTTTTTATTATTTGTTAACCCCTTCCTCCAACACCTCACATTGAAAAGAATGAACTGAATTTGAAACAGATTAGAAATAGAAATGGGAATAAAATGAATTACTGAATACAAAATAAGTTTGGACGACAGTCAAGTGTTTAAGAAATGGTTTTGTGGGAATTGGGTTTAAAGGAAGGAAAATGGCTGAGATAGGGAAGAGAGAAAGGAAAGGTTTTGAAAGAGGAAAATAAGGAGAAAAAGGTTAATGGAGAGAGGGGAATGAGAATGAAAAGTGAGAGAGGGAGAGAGAGAGAGAGAGGGGGGAGAAATAGAAAGAAATAGGAAGAAGGGGATTAGAGAAAAGAAGACGAGGAAAGTAGTGTCATAAAAGGGAGGGGAGAAGTAAGAGAAAGAGGATGGTTAATGGAGGGGGCATGAGAAGGAAAAGAGAGAAGGGAAATAGGAAGAAGGAGTTAAGAGAAAAAGAAGAGGAAAGAAGTGTTATAAAAGAGTGAGGAGAATTAAGAGAAGGTGCAAAGAAGGAAGAGAGAAAGGAAAGGTTTAGAAAGAAGAAAATAAAGAGAAAGAGGATGGTTAATGGAGAGAGGGGAATGAGAATGAAAAGTGTGTGTGTGTGTGTGAGCGAGAGAGAGAGAGAGAGAGAGAGAGAGAGAGAGAGAGAGAGGGGGGAGGGAGAGGGGGGAGGGGGAGAAATAGGAAGAAATAGAAAGAAGAAGTTAAGAGAAAAAGACGAGGAAAGAAGTGTTATAAAAGGGAGGGGAGAAATAAGAGAAAGTGCAAAGAAGGAAAGGCGAAAGACAAAATAAGGAAAATGGCTGAGATAAGGAAGAAAGAAAGGAAAGGTTTAGAAAGAAGAAAATAAGGAGAAAGAGGATAGTTAATAGAGGGAGGGGAATGAGAATGAGAGAGAGAGAGAGAGAGAGAGAGAGAGAGAGAGAGAGAGAGAAAGAGAGAGAGAGAGAGAGAGAGAGAGAGAGAGGGGAGAGAAATAGGAAGAAATAGAAGGGGATTAGAGAAAAGAAGACGAGGAAAGTAGTGTCATAAAAGGGAGGGAGAAGTAAGAGAAAGGGGATGGTAATAGAGGGGGATGAGAAAGAAAGGAGAGAGGGGAAATAGGAGGAGGGAGATAAGCGAAATAGAAGAGGAATTAATTGTTATAAAAGAGGGGGAGGGAAGTAAGAGAAAGTGCAAAGAAGGAAGATAGAAAGGAAAGGTTTAGAAAGAAGAAAATAAAGAGAAAGAGGATGGCTAATGGAGAGAGGGGAATGAGAATGAAGAGAGAGAGAGAGAGAGAGAGAGAGAGAGAGAGAGAGAGAGAGAGAGAGAGAGAGGGGGAGGAGAAATAGGAAGAAATAGGAAGAAGGGGATTAGAGAAAAGAAGACGAGGAAAGTAGTCATAAAAGGGAGGGGAGTAGTAAGAGAAAGAGGATGGTAAATAGAGGGGGATGAGAAAGAAAAAAGAGAGGGGAAATAGGAGGAGGGAGATAAGCGAAAAAGAAGAGGAAAGAAGTGTTATAAAAGAGAGAGGAGAAGTAAGAGAAGATGCAAAGAAGGAAAGGCGAAAGACAAGAAAAGTGTTGGCATCCTTCCCTCTGCTAAAAACGATGGCGTAGTGTCCATTTTTAAAAATTGTATCTGCGTGAGTAGCTGAACAGGCCATTTTTTGAATGGCAATCTCTGGTGCAGTGAAGAGGGGCTGGTGAAGAGGGGCTCCACATTTCCCAGATCTCCAGAACTGGAACCTCACCATCGGTTAGTTTAACGTTATACCCAGGACATGAAGACCCTCAGCCACCGCCTTCTAGCACCCATATGATAAAAATGGTTGGGGCTTGCCATAAGGGCAATAGGTTTGGGGCAATCATATAGGTGCTAGGGCTTGACGTGACCAGCAGATTGATCGGAGAGGGCCTTTCCGACCGTCCATCTAGCCCACGAAAGTGGAGTATAGCAAGTCAAGGACTGCTCAACCACCTGGGTTTTATCCTTAAACATCACGGGTCGCCACCCACGGCTAATAGGTGACCCCACTGGGGGAGTCTTACCCCTCTGCAAAGGTGCAGTCGATGTATTCTAAGATAAATGTTGGTATCCTACCGTCTGCTAAAGACGATGGCGTAGTGTCCAATTTAGTTTTAACTGCATCTGCGTGAGTGGCTGAAAATATTTTTGTTTTGAATGGCAATCTCTAGAGCAGTGACGGCAAACAAACAGTGATGCTTGCTGGAGTTGCTGTTGTCTCTCTTTCCTTCTGGCTCTCTTTCAGGTACTACCACTCCGGGTCAGAGTGAGCCTGGGGGCAATAGTCATAAAGGGGGGCTCCACAAAGACCCTCAGACAGAGCCTTCTAGCACATATATGATAAAAAGAGTTGGGAGTTGCCATAAGAGCAAGAGGATTGGGAATATCATATAAGTGCTAGGGCTTGACGTAACAAGCCCGATTGATCGGAGGGGCCTCTCCGGTCACCCATCTATCCATCAATATGCCATTAAACAAAGAAACCAAACAAAAATGGAAGACTTTTCTGAATTTTTTAGATTAGGCTAGATAATTAGTATTATTTGTATTATTGAAGATGAGGACAATAGTCCAAATAATACTAAAAATGACATGTCTGTTTCAATTCATAGGGAAGTACTACTACTGCAAATCTTAGCAGGTATCTATATAAGTCATCTGTTAATTAGAAATAGTTTAACTGATCGTCTCATGAGAGAGAGAGAGAGAGAGAGAGAGAGAGAGAGAGAGAGAGAGAAGAGAGAGAGAGAGAGAGTAAGAGAGAAATAGCATGTGTGTGTTTGTGAGGGAGAGAAAGAGAGCGCACGCGCGTCTGTGTGTGTATGTGTGTGTGTGAGAGAGAGAGAGAGAGAGTGTGTGTGTGTGCGTGTGTGTATGAGAGATAGAGAAAGAGAGAGAGAGAGAGAGAGTGTGCGAGCGTGTGTGTGAGAGAGAGGGAGAGGGAGAGAGAAAGTGTGTGTGAGAGATAGAGAAAGACAGAAGAGTGTGTGTGTGTGTGTGTGTGTGTGTGTGTGTGGTGTGTGTGTGTGAGAGAGAGAGAGAGAGAGAGAGAGAGAGAGAGAGAGAGAGAGAGAGAGTTTGTTCGCTCGTTTATAACACCTAAGTTGCATGGCTTAGTAATCTTTGCTTCAAGGTATATATTTGCCCAACCCGTTCACCACGGGTAGGATGTGACACATGGTTGAAAGTATAGGGCATTCAAGTTAGGCGTTTAAAGAATTTTGAATTTGAACAAGCCTACCAAAGAAGTGATTGATTGATTTTAACGGTATGTCAACTGTCTGGGGTTATTTTATGCCTAGAGCTTCGGAAATCGCGTTCATTGTACATTCATATATATATATATATATATATATATATATATATATATATATATATTTGTGAATAAAAAGGCTTTAAAAACCATGGGTATCGTGATTATGGACCATTTCCACTCGTGGGTATCTGGGGCCTACAGAGCTTCGTCAAACCACGTATATCTTTTATTATGGCCAAATTCATTTTACATTTTGGCAATGTGCCTGTCTAAATAAAATATATACATGGTATGACGAAGCTCTGTGGGCCCCAGATATCCACGAGTGGAAATGGTCCATAATCCCGATACCCATGGTATTTAAGGCCTTTTTATTCACAAATGAATTTGCTCTGTTTATAATAATTAAACATTGAGCTCTCATACGGAACCTGAACTCTACAAAACTACTGGTAGAGAATAGGACCAGCCTAGAATCACCTTGTACCAAGAAACTTGGTACCACAACAAAGAATATATATATATATATATATATATATATATATATATATATATATATATATATATATATATATAATTTAATATACCAAGCGTGTGGTAGATCCTTGCGGAGAGAAAAAACCCAGCAGAGAGTTTGATTGTAAAAAATATACTACCAAACATCAACCAGGAAGAAAAAAATTTTTGAAAAAAAGAAAAGACCAAGATATTCGTACCAACAAAAAATAATCTATTGGTACAGTATTTGGCCAAAAGAAAAAACAATTTATATGTATATATATGTATATAAGATATATATATATTCATATAACTGCTAGGAGAAGCTAATCTGTAAAAAGTGCTCGATACCTAAGTAGAGCCAAGTAATAAAGATAGTCAGATTTTAGCCCTGAAGAGCTTTATGCGAAACTAATAGTAGGTTCGTCTGACTCAGTAGATTATATATATATATATATATGCAGGGCCCGTGGATATACCACAGTATGATGATTTGATTATTACAACGTTTGATATGTTTACTTTTGAGCTATTGCAAAATAGCTCAGTATGTAAAATGTATAATAATATTATTTCTCTGAATGTTTGAGATGAGGCTTGATGATTAGTATTATCTGCGAATAGTCCGAATAACGCAGATAATATAATAATATCGATTTAACTCTCTCTCACCCTTTCTTAAAAGGGAGGGTAAAATAGTTACATTGATTTGCCGATCAAAATCTGGAGGCGAGAGGCGTTTAAAATATTTATATTAATTTGCCGACAAAAAAATGACAAAAACACGACTCGGAAAATATCTAAGTTGGACCGAAAATTTGCCTGACACTAGCTCGCTAAAACATTGCGTAAATTAAGTCAGGAGGATCGGATGATATAGGATCAAAATTACCAATATATATTCCAGGGCTCGACATTAACGGCGACCCATCGTCCCGGGGACGATAAAAATTACACCCGGGACGATCAATACGTCATCCGGGACAGTTTGCCGGGGATGGTAACATTTTTTTCTAAAAGTTAGTACTACATTCCAATATTGGCCGTCCAGTGATCGAATGCTGACCTCAAAAAACGGTATAGTTCTAAACTTAAAATAACTAATTGCAACAACACCTAGAAATGGACACAGTCACACAGTATATATTTTTATGATTGGAAAATGTCCGTATAAAGATGGAAATAGAATACATTTTAGTTTATAAAATTTTTATTCTATTATTCTTTATTATAAATAAATGTTTCTGTCAACTGCTTCAGCTTTTCTTAAAGTTTTATTACATGTTATTATGTTACTGATGACTGACAAGTATAGATGGTGCTAATAAATTAAGCAAAAATATTTTGATTTCAGGACGGTCCGAACTCCATTCGGAACGGTTGATAATTTTTGTTCGGGACGGTCATGAAAAAAGTTATATATTTCCTAATTCACCATTTCAATATTACAAATAAAACAAACTTGTAGCTTCTTTTTTTTTCAATTCATTCTAATTTTACGTTGGCCAGTTAAGTGACGCAATACCATTTGGAATGTTTCATTTTCAAGATTATGGGAAATAAAATCGGCCAGATAAAAAATCTGCGACTAAGCGACACTGGGTAATCTGGATTTACATTTTTGCATTGCATATTGAACAATGTGTCATTTTTAACCAGAGGGTGTTGAGGGATGATAACGGACGGAAGATTTAGGAACACGTGTATTAGTATATATATATATATATATATATATATATATATATATAATTATGTATGTTATGTTCTTGTGAACGTTGTTTGTTTAGTCTTTTGAAGCATTGGAAGAAAGAATAAAAACAAGAAAAACAGAACAAAAATCAGAATTTTAATATTCAATTGTTGTTCTGTTCCTGGTTTGATCAATTCCGATATTTCGGGTGAACAATCACCCTTTTTCAAGGTATATGAGAAGGTCTGGAGAGAAAAAATGAAATACTGTATAAGGGCAAAAAAGTAATAAAAT